>WBNH01009949.1:0-291220 GCA_013401255.1 Urocolius indicus | reverse complement strand
GAAGGAAGGAAGGAAGGAAGGGAGGGAGGAAGGAAGGAAGGAAGGAACGAAGGAAGGAAGGAAGGAAGGAAGGAAGGAAGGAAGGAAGGAAGGAAGGAAGGAAGGAAGGAAGGAAGGAAGGAAGGAAGGAATTCTTTGCCCTAACGTTGAATGCAGTGCATGCCCTGAGAAGGGTGAACTGAGATGCAGTTTGGTGCTGGGGAGACCCATCAGGGACACCGTGGAGGGCTTGCAATGATGGAGATGGCTTATCAATGATACCATGTGCTCAGTATCCCCAAGCACTTGGGCTCTGATGTGAACTGGAGCCTAGGAGCTTCTCTTCTCTATCCAGGGGAAAGTTTCTCTGGAAACCAGGGAACAGGAGAAAATCCTCCCACCTCCCAGCTGCCCACATGGCTACAGAACTGCCTTCCTCCCCCTCTCTCACACCTTGGAAAGAAGGAAGGAGGGAAGGAAGGAGGGAGGGAAGGAAGGAATTAGTGGCTCATCATTACAGATATTTTATTTTCAGTCAGGATGAAGAACATTCAGAATAGTTTTACATCCTCTGGTCATCATAAGGTTTTCTGCCTGAGCTCAACCCCAGTGCCATAAGTGACCCCAGTGACAGGGAGGTGACAGCAGCAGGAAGAGCAGCAGCTGCCTGAAGGGCTGTCTTCCAGCCAGCCTGAGAGATGGACTGACAGGGCAGGGCTGTTGGAAGCCCTTCAGACCAGGGGAGGGCTCAGCTCGCTGCTCTGACTGTGCAGAGTCGTGTTCCCCCTGTGCCTGCCAGCCCTGCCTGACCCGTGTGTGCCCCAGCATGCTACTGCACACGCAGCCAGCCACCCCCCTCCACTCATGTCAAGAAAGAAACAGGGAAAATGATTTTCTCCCTGAGCCTAAATAGGTTTCAGAGGGCTCATTCCACGTGCATTTCTTGAAAGTGTAAGAAGTTACAAAGCTGAGGGAAATATTTTCCCCTCTATTCCTCCATTTATTTTTAGTGCTGGACCAGTAGGAAGAAGAGGCAACAGGGAGGAAAGGAGAAGCCACAGAGGGACGTGGAGATGACTGGGGTTCCTGGAAACCCCTTCTGCAGGGTGCTTTACTGCCTCAGTAGTAGAAGAAGCTTGAGAACAGGGATTTAGTACAAAATGCACATTCAGGTGAAGCGTTTTGCATGTGTCATTGTTCAGCAGCTCCTTAAACCTTAGCAACTGAGTCATCATAAATTACTAAAGTCAGCTCAGCTCTAGAGATGAGGAAACTGAGGCATTGAGCAGGGCTCTGAGGGTGTGGGAGGGTGATTCTGCCTCAGCCATCATGCCAAAATTGCCTGGAGGGCTCAGTGAGGCTTGAGAGCCGTTTGGGATGGGCTCTGGCTTGGCAGATGGAGAGATTGCAGCAGTGAAGAGGGATGGATGGATGGATGGTCATGGAGCATAGGACAAGAGAAGAACCAATAGCCAAGATGTATTTTTTACAAACTTCAACATGGGAAAGTCTGTTCTGCATCGATGTCCCATCGCCACCCACTTGCCCAGAGCCACCAGCCCTGGGACCTCCCTTGTGCACCTCTGAACCACAGCTGCACTGATGGGAAGCACAACACAGGCAACGGAAATCAAAGCAGGAGAACTGGGAATCGACCTGCTTTGGTCTTCAACCAAGGATCCAGACAAAGCTGTGCTCCAGAAGGATCTTTCTGAGTCAGCCGCTCTGGCATCTACACCTTGGGTTTTGTTTGCACCTTTCCAAGCAGGCAAAGGAGTGGCGGGGCCCTGACTAGAGGGGTGGCTGGAGCCTTGCATGTGGGACACAGCTCACCTCGGTGGCTCTTGGAGCCCAGGAGCAGTGGGAAGGGGAGATGGCAGGGTATTAAATGCCTCTCAAGTCAGGTTTGGTTAAAACTTCTAGGTTTGAAGGAATATAGGTTGGTTTTCGGGATTTTATTTTGAGAAAGGGTTGAATTTCAGCTCAAATCCCATTAATAAACATCTCCTTGGTTCTTACATTGGGCTGGTTTGATTTGCAGGATGTACACAGAGGCCTGGCCAGTGACACACACACACACGGCACCATGAACCAAGCACCCTGAGAGCTGTGAGCCTGGCAAGGGTTTGCTGGATGCTCCACCACTGCCCATCCATCAGGATGCTGCTGGGAGAGTCCAGAGCCCTGTGACTCAAGGATACACTGATATTCCTTCTGAGTGTCTTTGCTTCACAAAAGTGATATGAGAAGGATGCTGCCCTCCTGATGTGGGACCCTGCAGCCACGGTGAAGTGAGAAACATCTGCTCTCCCCACGGTCGTGCATAAAAGAGATTTGCAAAGTTAGCTGAGCTTTTAAGTCAATTCATCAGAGGAGTTGCAGGTGTCAAAGTGGGTTAGCAGAAGAGAATCTGAAGAAAATAAGCAGATGGGTGATGAGCAGACAGCAAAATAAAATCACCAGAGTGATTTGTCTTGCTTTGCTGGAGCAGCTGATAAGCTCACAGCGCATTGCCAACACCAAGGGATGGATCCTGCTGCCCCGCCAGGCTTAGGAGAGGGGTTGGGCCCCAGAAAGTAGGATTCCCCTCCGAAAGGTGGGAATCTGTCCCTGCTCCTCAGCACAGCAGCAGGACGTCACGCCTTGGCAGGAACATCACTGTGGTGAAGAGCCCCTTGGCTCTTGGTTTGAAATGTAAGGGAATTCAGAAGCGTTTTTGAGGGTCTAAAGGGAAAAAGAAAAGCGAGAAAGAAAAAAGGAGGCGAGTGTAAGAACTCGGGTGTTTCTATAGCAGCAGCAACGCCCAGTGATCAATGCTGGGAGCAGGTGGGACCACATCCACGTCACTCATCACAGCGTGATGACAGGGCTGTCAGCAGACAGATAAGAACCTGTTCCTTGTACGACTGATGTCCCACCATGTGCGTCTGGGCTGAATCCCTTCCCCACGAAGCTGCTGACGACAGGGGAAGGAAGGAAGGAAGGAAGAAAACATCCACTCAGGGAACCTGTGGAGAGGGATGAGGCAGAGCCAGGAGGGACTCTGAGGAGCCAAAATGCACCCAGTATCTGCTGCCATTGCCCACCTGAAGGACTCTTCTGGTGCCCATGGAGGGTTGTCCCAAAGAGCCAAGTCCCGTGGACAGTGGGGTCATGGGGAAAGGGGGAGGCAAAGGGTCCGTGTTGCCTGCGATCACTGACCTGCGCAGGGTGTGAGCGGGAGCTGGTGGGCCACGGGCTGAGCTGGGGGCAGAGCACAAACCTTCCTTGCTCACATCAACCTTCCTGCTCACACTGCTAGCAGCACAACGTGTCCCGAGGACAGGAACTTCGAGAGCTGGTGGAGAGTCAAGAGAGCAGCTGAGAAAACACATTAATGCACCATAAAGAATGTCTTTGCTTCCCAATGATCTTTTTTATTACTATTATTTATTCATTTATACGCTGCTGCTTTGCTTTGCTTTTTCTTTCATTTTTTTCCTTTTTTCCTTTCCTTCTGCCAGGCCTTTCAGTGCCTCATACCACCCTCTCCACCCCTGGAGACTGCATTTAAATACTGTCTGATCTTTAGGCAAGAAGCAAAAGGCTGGCTGGCAGTGGGTGCAGGGGGGACCATCAGCATGCCTGACACGCCATGGCCAGCGTGCCCGATCCTGCCACGGCTCCTCCACCGCCCAAATATTTGGAGTCTAAAAAGGCTGGGATAGAAACACCAAGAAAAATAAATATTTTACAAACACAGTAACCGAAAACCTAAACAGGAACCCACTGCTTCTCCCTGCCCAGCACATGCTACTGAATCCCAGCGAGCTGTGCGTATATTTCACAGCTGTGGCACTGACACTTTATTTCCTTACAAAGGAATGCTATGCAGCTCCACTGTAACATCAGGCAACTTTCATGTAGTTTGGGGAATGAAACAAACTTATCTAGGGATGCTGGACAGCCTCTGGGCTGGTAACATCATGCTGCTCCCCACAGAGCTGCCTTGGCAGGGCTCAGGGAACCAAACCCTCATGGGGATGGGGGAGCTTGGGCCTGGGCCCAGAGCATAGCGGGGCAGGACGAGCACCCAGCGCTCCCTGGCAGCAGTGGAACCACCAAGCCCTGAGCAGGGGGATGGAGCAGGGCTCTGGGAGCCTGTCTGTGCTTTGCTTTCAAAGTGCAGGATCATAGGGACTCTGCAAACCCCTCTGTCCCTGTGCTGGCCCAAGGGCATGTGTGGTGATAGGCAGCAGCTCCTGCATAAAGGTCTCCTGTCCTCTGCTCTCCCAGGACTCAAAGAGTCAGCAGCCCCTTTCTGACACTGCATGACTGCCATTCCCTTCTCTCCTTGGGAACCCACCAATCTCTTCCTAGTTGGCAGTTTTTCTGGATCCTAATTGCGGCCTCTGCAAACCAAAGGAGATCTTGTCTCTTTGACTCATTATTTAGGGAGCGTGCTAGGTGCCTCTCAGAAGCACACAGCCCTTTCTGAAGAAGGCAGGTGGTCCCAAATCAAAGAGGTAACACATAGGGTTACAGCACGGGGTGCTGTGGTCACTGGCATGGGTCACCCAGGGATTGGCTGCAAAGGGAGACCACTGCTGCAGAGCTCTGCCTGGTCATGCCAAATCGCTCCCTTTGCAGAGCAGTGGAGGAGTGAAGGAGCACAGGGTGTGTTACTGGCCTCTCAGTGCTACAGATAGAATGGGACCGACCCTCAGGATCCTCCTCCTGCCTCCCCACAGCCTCCCACCCATGCACCAGGCACAGGGTGTCTCGTCTGGCCCTCTGCCCTCTGCCTCGCTCTGCCCTCAGGGAGAGGTGTGTGTGCTCCAGTCTTTGTCTTGGTCCTTGGGCTTTGTAGTTGTTGTTATTGTTAATCCACATATTGTTCTGGATTTGCATCAGAGACAGCAGGTTGGAGAAACTTGCGTGGTTCTCCAAGCAAAATGTGTCAAGGCTGGAAATGCCCCCTAGCTCCTGGTGGAGAAGGTGCTGCCTCCAGCACAGCCTCACTGCCACTGGGTCCTGTGGGGCAGCAGGATTGGCTGCCAGTCTTCATCCCACAGCTTTCAGCAGTTTTTATTTATTCACCACTTTGAGCCCTAAAGCCAAAGCCTTGGCACAAGACCCCAAGGAAGACCAGAATAAGGGTCAAGGGCCCACAATGTCAGTCTGAGCAGAGGGCTTCATTCTGCATGGCTGCCCTGTGCCAGGATTCACCTACCCCATGGGACTACAACTCAATCTACCCCTGGGCACAATGGATCCTGCATCATCCCACCCTCAGGTCCATAGGGAGATGCTGAAGAGCTGTGCAAAGGCAGGTCCAGCCCTGGAAGCCCAGAGGTCCCAGTTCAGGGAGCCTGGAGCATCCCTCATGCATCAGTCCCAGCAAGGGAACATCCAGCCCCTCCCAGCCACAGGAATGGCGGGGATGGAAATGCTCTGCCCTGGCTCCCACTTACCTGATGAATAGAAATAGCCCTTAATGAAGTCAGTTGGGGTGAAGTTGGTTTATCTGTGACACCATGTGCCCCAAGAGGAATGGGGACAGCAACATGCACTCGGCACAGCCCGTGGGAGAGACACAAGGCTGAAACTTGGGCAACCTCCTACTCAGTTGAGATGTGCTTGCCCTCTCCCTTCCCCTCCTTGGTCCTCTCTTCCTCTCACCAGCAGCTCCCCACGCTCCTCTGCTCAGGATGGAGGGGCTGCTCTGGCCTCCCCCTCACCTACCTGGAGAGCCCCCTCCCCATGTGCCAGGCACGATAACCTTGCTGCACGGTGCTTGCACGCCTTGAGGAGTTAAAAAACCCCACACCAGGATCTGACTGAAAGCAACCAACTGTTCTCCTCGCATGTAAATGTTGCTGGGCTTTTGATTTCCAATGGCTCTAATGCTGAGTTCATCTGCTAATTCCCCTCCTGCCCCTTGTGTATTGTATATTAGGGGAAATGTTGTTCTGTATCATGAGCAGTTTATTTTATCGAATTTAAGAGAAAATCCCATACTGAGATACTGCAGATAAATATTCATTGTCACATCTGTTTTGGTTTAAGATTGTTGCCTAAAATGTTAAAAATACAAACATATTTGGTGGGGGAGAGGCTGAGGCGGGAAGGTTGGTGTGGGCTGCTCAAGCCTGGGCCTTTAGTGCAGCTCATCAAACGTTTTATCACCAGCAAGGAGAGGAATCACAATGAGGGTGAACCTCACTCGAGGGAAAGAAAAAGGGAACAACCACCCTGACGAGACCCAGACAACCTGGGACCCAGCTTGGTGGCCCTGTCCTCAGCAGGAGCATCCCCAGCCGTGCTCTGGGCTATGGGGCTGGGGCACTGCCTTGGCACCACCGTCCATACCAGAGGGTTCCCGTCCTCACTTGCTCTGGACACCCTCAGGGACCTCTCCTGGCAAATAGGAGGTGGAACCTGCTGGTGGGGGCGGCTCCGAGGGCTGCCGTGCAGAGGCATTGCCAGGAGCTGGCTGGTGGCTGTGGCAAGTGCTTGGAGCACAGGCAGCTGCCACCAGCCCAGCTCAGCCCTGCAGTGCCATGGTGGCCCCCGCGTGGAAACAGAGTCGTCCGTCACTGGCAGAAGTCCACATGATAAATGAGGGTCTCAAGTGACTGGCACCAATTCATTCCACTGGTAGCAGTTTTTCAGCAGGGAGGCCAAAAGCTGAGTTGAATCCTTCTGCCTCCAGGAAGGGTTTGTCCAGGCCAGACGTGACCCATGCAGTGATGGGGCAGTGTGGGACAGCGTCAGGAAGGCTTGGTTTGGCACAGCCTATGCTCTCCCTGCTCTGGAGGTAGCAGAGCACTTCCCTCTGCAGCCTGTCAGTCCATTACCTCTGCTCAGCACTACGATTTTATTTTACATTTAAATAAAATAAACTCCCTTGACCTTATTTTTCTCTTTCTTTTAAAGCTCTTGCAGCTCTGCCGACTGCAGCCAGCGGAGATGGGAAGGCATAATAATAACGCTTTCCACTCACCGAGCACTTTATATTCTCCAAGCGCTGTACAAACATTAACTAATTAAACAGAGCAAAGAAGCAGCCCTGTGCTCTGTCCTAGTGCTGGGAAATGGAAACAAGGAAACTCTGAACCAATATGTCAATAACATCAAAGTCCCATTGTCCTGGCCTTGGCTTTGTTGCAAAGGAATCCGAAATTGTCTCAGAGTTTCCAACATGGCTTCAGGCTCTTCACACTTGGGAAACAAGTGTGAAAAAAATGTTTCGGAGTCAGAAGACAAACCCTGATCAAAGTTGGCAGAAGTGGCCAAGGAGACCCCAGGACTGCAGCCTCCCCCTTTGATGCCGCCTCATGTGGGAGCCATCCCGGCGGCTCTCGCACACAACCCCCGGAGCCCTTTCCGAGGGCTGGCATCTTCCTCGGGGCCCTCTCATGAGCATCTGGGGGATGTTTCCTATTAAGGATTCACACTCTGGTTGAGTTACATTCCTAATTGTGGAGTCTTTAACGGCCCTAATAGGAAACACACCCTGCAGCGGAGTCCCTGTGAGTCATCCTCCCATTGGAGTGTCCTTGGGCCGGGTGCCACATGGCAGGGACACGCTGTGCACCCGCCTGCACACCCTGGGGGGACGTGGGACTGGGGCCTCAGTGGGACCCTCACTCCTAATCTCTCTCTGTGTCCAGCCCAAGGCAGGTGCCCAGGGCCCCATGCACTTGCTGTCCAGTCATGCCTTGGTGGAAATTTTTGGAGACTCTCTGCAAGGGCCATCCCGTTCCTGCAGGAGCATCTGCATCTCTGGAGGCAGCACGGGGTGTGGATCAGTGCCCAGTGCCCAGCAGCACTGGGAATGACCCTGGACATGTTCCCCAGATCTTTGTGTTGGGTTGTCTGCCTGAGGAGACCAGTGCATGGCTGCTTTCTGCCTGGCTGCTGGGAGAAGGGAGTTCATAACTGGGGCCAGAAGGGTTCTGACCAACACCAAAAAGGCCTGTTCTAGCCCAGAAACAGAGATGCCTCAGTCCTGCCTCCCACGGCAGCTCTTGTCCTGAAGGGCAACTGCCCTCTTGTTTAGCAAACCGAGGTGACCTTTGGGTGATGCCTGGTGGTGGCAGCACTCAGGTGTCCCATCCATCATTGTGACAACCCGCAGAGTTCCAGCAAAAGGTCACCTGAGCTGCACCAGCCTTTCCCTCTCACATTTGTGCTCACGTCAACTTAATTCTTCAACCTTTTTTTTTTTTTCTGTTGTTTTCTGGATCAGCCTCGTTCAAGATGCTTCTCTCTCCTCCTTCCCATCCCTCCATTGCTGAGAGACACCAAAGTGAATGCATCAGCCCATGTATTTTTAGGACAACTTCCTTAACTCCAGGGATGCTCTGGATGGATCTCAGTGCATTTTTTTCTGTGTCTGCTTGACAGCAATACCTGGTGATGTCAGACGAGCCTCTAGGGCCCTCAGCTCTCATTACCAGCCTGTCTAATTAAGGAGAGATGCTGTTGCTGACTGCTCTTGGTGAGCAACGGCAGGGATGCAACAAATGCCAATCTCCATCAGGCAGCAGAAAGCACCAAGGTCCATACTTTTAGGATCTGGATCTTCAGAGCAGAGGCTAGTGGAGGTCCCTGCCCTGACAGATGTGGTACGGGAAGGGAGATGATAGGCTCAGTATCAAGAGGGCAGGAGGAGTGCCTCTGAGCCCCAAATGCTGCAGAGCCCAGCAAGCTTCACACCTTATCTCACCTGAGCAGACTCACTCCAGATGCTAATAATTAGCAAGGGGCTGGGTGATAATTAAGGCAAAATGAGACATCTTCCATTCCAGCCTAGGTGGAGGCTTGTGTTGTGAAAACGAGGTCCTTTAGGTTCCTATTTAAGTTGGTCTCAGGCCCACAGCTCCTGCTACCTGTTGATGTTTTTGTTGAGCCTCCTCTGTGAACCTTTGCCCAGGCACAGCTTTTCCCAGGCTACTTTCTCTCAGGTTGGTCATGTTTGGCTTGGGGTTGTATCAGGGAGGGAAGGGGGAACTCTTGGTTTTGTTCTTCTACAGTGGGAATGTTTTTCCTCCTGTTATTCATCAAATTCTGCTGGAATTTAATACTCACCAGCTCTAAATAGCCTATTGCACTAACAGTGATTGATGGTTTCCAATGAGTCCATAAATGCTGCCCCTCCTCATCCCTGCACTTTCTCTCCCTATCGCTCCATCTCTCCTCTCCTCCCTTCCTCTCTCCTCCTCTCCCAGGCTAGAGAAAAGCTGATCATGCTGTTGTTATGTGGATTGATTTGTTTTCTGTTTCTGCTCTGTTTTGGGATAGGAAGAGATCAGGGATTTTTGAAAGAGCAGTGAAATGCCATGGCCAATGAAGCCTGACTAGAAGTTCCTTAGGTTATTATCTCTCAGATTAGGGAAATCTTGTTGAATCTCTGTACAGAGAGACTTCAGGAGAAGAAAGTGGAAAAGCACAACAGCATATGCCCGTTTCTCCCAGTACAGAGGTGCCTATCTGGAAGGGGCATCTCTGGCTGCCGCAGAGGGATGTATTTACACTGAGAGTGTGTGAGCAGACCTCTTGGCCCTGGCATACAGGGAGTATGTCTGCAAGACTTGCAGCCCAGGAGAAAGGATACAAGCCTCGTTCAGGGTTATTGCAGGCATGGAGCAGAACACCAAGAGTGGCCACAATGCCCATGGGTACTTATTTAGTGTCAGCTATTGCTCAGCTCTTGCCTGGATGAGCAGCTTCTACTTTCCAGGCACAGGTCCTCAGGCGTTATGACTTTGAGGATCAGACATAGCTGGTCCCATCACAGTTTGATACTGAACTGACTATTATGACACCGGGAGAAGTTACTCTTTTGCCTCTCTGGACTTTGGAGATGGGAGAACAAAAGCCTTCAACAAGACCCTCCTGGCAGGGAAGGCAGTGCAGGCTGTGTGAAGGAGCTGGTGATGGTGAGTGTGTGAACTGGTCACCTGCACATATGTGACTGCAGCACCTCAAAACGGAGCCTCAGCTCCCCTGGCATGGAACTGCTCCTGGACCGGCTCCTCTGCACTTCTAGGGACGCTCACAAGACACAGTAAATTCTCCTTGCCTTTCCCTTTCCCCAGCAAAGCTTGCTCCTACCTGGTGGGGGCTGCCCTTCCCTTGGTAAGCCTGATGAACTCTGAGAAGCCCTTGCTATCCTGTTCGAATTAAGCTACCTGAGATAAAATCTGGGGAGCTCTTAGAGGGAAACAACTTAAAGAGATGTAAAATGGTAACTTGATTTACTCATTTGTTACTGAACGTTTGATTCCTCCCTGAGCTGCCACCCAGCCAGCTGGGTTATGTGTCAAAGGGAAAAAAAAAATCCAATACAGGCAGATCTCTTATCAGATTCCCTGCATTAAAAGGATTTGGGGAATGCTAATGCAGGCACAGGGAGTGGGAGCCGGGGCTGGCTGGCTACGGGTGGCTGAGCACTGCGAGGCACCCTGGCTAGCCCGTGGGGCCCGGACTCCCATGTTCCCACGGATGTGCTGGCAGGGCTCATCCCACCAGGCAAAGGCTGAGTGAGGGTCATCTCCACCCCACCCCAAAGGTGGCATCCAAACCTTATGCCCAGCCTTCATGAAGAATGTTTCTTGCCTGGATTTCCTGGCTAAAGCCAGTTCTCTTTTGGTGTGTGGCATAGAGGCAGCTGCCTGAGCCCAAGTGGCCATGGATTCAGGTGAAATTGCTCGTGGCTGATGGGCATCCCACAGTTCCCCACACACAAGGGCAGCAACACAGTTGCCAAATTGATTCAGAAGACCCAGCCCAAGCCAGGCCTCTAGCCATCACTCCTCAAACAGCCCCGATCCCACAGGAGGAAGCCAGGATGGATCTCACACAGCTGGTGCTGGGGATTTGAGTTCCCAGTGAGAGCACCCCGGGATTAGGACCCGAGTCACACTAATGACTGGGAAAATTGTTTTGCAAATTAACAAATGCAATTTGTTTCCCAAACAAATGCAATCAAGGAAAGGGCAAGGTTAGGACAGCAGGAAACACACTTTGCTCATTCATTTTGACAACTGCAGTTTTGTTTCAATTACTGATGTGCATCCTCCGTAATGCCCTCGTGAGCACGCTCTGCTCACCCTTGCCAAAACCATCAGGCCTCGGTAATGGGAGACCTTCATCCTGATGGTTCTGCTATTAAACCTGCGCTGGGATGCAGGGAGAACCATTTTTGTGTGTCCAAATGATGAAGGGCAGATTAGCAAGGCCCTGCTGTATTATACTGTGAGTATATTTAGCTACTCAATGTGATATAGATTAGGAGCAGCGGGGAGCCTGGCAGCCTCGCTGTGCAGGGCTGGGGGGAGCGGGGCCCTTCAGCTGAGCTGACATTTGCTTTGCACGCACCTGTCTGACGACTGCCCCAGCTCCATCTAGGGATGTGTTACCCCTTCTCCAGGGCTGCTTTGCACCTTCTGGCTTTGGGCAGGATCCTTCCAGTCTGAGCTCCCATTCTGTCTCCTGCAAAGCAGCTTCACCACGAGTTTGGAGGGTTTTAAGTGTTTTTCGGGGCAATGAGCGCACTTTTAGGGCTCTTCATTGTCCTTTGCTGTGCAATTATTTTCCCTCCCACCCTGTCTTTGAGCCAGGATAGTACTCATTCAGCCACTCTGGAGCCAGCTTGGGGACTTGAATGCACATTTCAGGGCATGTTACCCTCTTGCTGCCCTTGTCCAGCTCCGTTACCCTCCTGTAATACCCAGAGCAGAAGCTTTTTCTCTGGGCCAGCTGCCCTGCCTGCCATGCAGGAGAGCATCAGAGCCAGTTACCCCTCTATGTGTGTGTGTGGCCCATTTGGAAATGATGTGGGAACAGGAGTGGCCCCTTGCTCGCCCCGACTCGCAGGGTGGAGCTGCCGTGCTCACGCATCTTCACGGAGATGCTCATGGGTGCAGCCGACAGCACCAGGTTAGATGAGATTTTCCTGTACTGATATCCCAGGAGAAAAACCTGTTTTCCCCACATTTGTGACAGAGGTTTCCAAGAATTCCAGACCCCAGAAGGGGAGAACCCCAGAGAGCTCCCCTCTGCCCAGCAGAGCCCTTCCCAGCACCTTGCCCTTGCAGGATAATCCCCTATTTCTTAGGCTGCAAATTCCTGAGAGCTGTAGAACTCCTCTGATTATTTGCAGGCACGAGGCCATTCTAGGGACTATATGATTTTAATAACCATCCCAGTGCTGAGGCATGTGGCTTTAACAGCCCTCGGCAGCCCATCTTTCCACAGGGATAATAGGAAACTTTGGAGACATTGACAAGAAAACTCGAGCTTGCACTCATCAAAATGAAAAACAAAAAACACCCTCCTCCAAAACCTGTTTCAAGTCAACCAAAATGTTTTGTTCCATCATAAAACAAACAGTCCATTTGCTTTTGCAAGCTTCCCGGGATTTTTTTTTCTTGAGCTTCTTAAGTGAGTTTGAGTTAAACACAGGCAAATTCTGTGTGAAAACACCGTTTCAGAGCAAAGCAAAAGTGTTCAGAAAGTTTTCCTGGAAAACCATCGCAACAAAATGTCTCAACCTTGCTGATTTTATCTGTGCTTTTCTTTTTCAGGGTACAATGTCACTGCTGTCTCGGCTGATTTGCAACTGCACTTTTGGGAAGCAAAGTGCTTGTCAGGAAGGTTGCAGCCCACATCCTTAATTTGACCACTGCTGCCCAGAACTGTGCCTGCTGCCGAAGCTGCTGGTGCCCGACTCCCTTTTGAGCCCATGGATGCTGCAAGTTGGTGAGCAACACTGTGTCGAGCACTGAAAAGCCTGAATTTCTGGTTTCCATAAAGGAATATGGAGAATATTATCCAGTGAGATTTGAAACTTAGGTGGGAAAGTTGCCAGCATGCAGCGTTTTCAAAGAAACTCCTGTATCTCATATTGCTGAAAACTGGGAAGTCCCGTGGGCTTAGGCAAGGGGAGCTGGGAGGAGTGAGGGGAGGTGGGGAGGGGGTCCCCATAATGGACGTGGGGGTAGAGGCAAAGCAGGGGGAAACTTTCTGAAGGGTTTCTTTTATATTAGAATAAGTAATAATTAATGCTATTGAGTGGCAGAAAGGCTGCTTGGGGTAACGTGAGAAGAGCCTTATCTCTCCCCACGTCCTGTGGCCCTGTCTGTGGCTCTGGTCCTGGGAATAAGCAGGAGACATCAAAAAAGGTCCCAAGCGTGGGGTGGTGTGGAAGGAT
This sequence comes from Urocolius indicus, assembly GCA_013401255.1. Lineage (NCBI taxonomy): Eukaryota > Metazoa > Chordata > Aves > Coliiformes > Coliidae > Urocolius > Urocolius indicus. The sequence goes on along the minus strand of WBNH01009949.1, from coordinate 278,040 downwards.
TAGGGTGCTGCTTCTGCCTCCTGCTCCCACTATGAGGAGCCTGGCTCTCATCCCTCTGAGCTTGGCACAGTGGGGTGAGCCAGCCCCTGAACATGGGACAAAATTAGTCCCCATGGATCAATTTTTAGTCTGGTTGGCTTCTGGATGGGGCTGAACATGGGCAGAAATCGAGCAGCAGCGTGGGAGTGAGCGGTGCCAGGGTGGGCGCCCGTGGGATCCCGGTATGGCACAGCCTGACAAAGGTTTCGGCTGCCCTGGTGTGTGATGACAATGGCACGTGCGAAGGCTTTCAGACCTGTTTGTGGTTTTACTAGTGCCTCAGTCAGCCTTGAGGGGCTGGGCCGGGTACTGTGTCTCTGAGGCATGAGCTCATAGCGTTCGTTAGGCAATTTGTTAAGTGGAAACTGATTAGAGGTTTCCCTGCCTGGTCCCACCAAGAATATCTTGTTGTTTATTTACACTTTTTGGCCAAGCCTGCTTTCTTCTCCTCTCCTCTGGCAGCAGGATCACGAGCCACACAATGCCACTTTAATGGGTTCCTTTGACGCATCCTTCCTGATGTGGGGCTGCAGTACAGGGTGAACCCCAGTCACATGGGTTTAGCACATCCCTGGTCATGGGGGGCAAGGCTGGGAAGGGGAAGGAGAACCATAAAACTCTCCCTTGGGGGAAACTCTTTTTGCCACAGAGAAAAAGAATATAATCTAAAAGATAGCACATAAAATTGGTGGATCAACAAATATTCATCTAAATGCCTGTGCGGTGAAAAGGCCTCTGTGATCTCAATTACCTTCTCCTGTAAGGATCCTCACATAGCTGAAATTGTTTAGTTCCTGAACAGCAATGATAAAAAAACACTTTAGGTTTTATTTCCCTACTTTGGCTTCCCTTGGGAACAAAAGCTGGAGCGAGAGATTCCACGTGCGCACACACACACACACAAAAGCTGTAACAAAACCCCAACAAACAAAAGTCTCAAAACTTGTTTGCTTTGCTTTTCGGGGTTTTTTTTTGCTGAAATATTGTGAACTTATCAGGGAAAAAAAAGCAGCAGCAACTTGTTTTGTCTCTGTGGCCTGCCCTATTTTCAGGGAATTTGTTTTCCAGTTTGCAGTCATCTTCAGTCTTAAGCTTCTCCTATTAAGGAAAACACTAGAAGCTGCCCTAAGCCATTGCCCCTTGGAGGAAATATTAAGCGGGATGGAAGCACTAAGCAGGAGGTGGTGGGTCTGTTCACCTTCGCTCCTGGCAGGAACAGCCCTTCCATTCTCTTCCCCTTGCACCTTATGAGGCAGTCATGGTGCTGAGCAGTGTGATGGATGGGTCCCTTGGCCTGGCCCCACACTTTCATCCCCTCACTCACCTCTCCCCAGAGCAAAGCAAGTTGTCAAAAGCAAGAATACTTAAAGGCCAAACCAAAATAAATATAGGTGTAACACATGATGAATGGTCCCTCCTCTGGAATTCATCTTTGTAAGAGACATGGGCCCACAAGCAGATCGGCAGCTGCAGGGAGCTCCTCCAGCCTCTGCACACGGGATGCGGCAGGAGGGTGAGCCCAGGTCTCACCTTGGGTAAGGGATGATTCCTCTGAGGGGCTGTGTCGGGACCAGGAAAAGAGCACTGCTGAGAAAAGGCATGTAGGGAGTCTGGGGAGAGATCCCTGTGCAGACTGTGGGGTGATGGAGTGATCCCACCTGCTCCTCTGCTGCAGCAACAGCTCTCTCCTACCTCTGAAGCCAAATATCCCTGTGTGCCCACAGATCCCTGCAGTCACAGGGTAAAAGTAGTAGTTGCAGGAAAGGCACTAGAGGAGCTGGATCTCCAGGCAGAAACCTAGGACCCGAGGCACTCTGCATGGTTCCTGCCTCATCACCTTGTGCTGGTGCATCAGGGATGCAGTGTTTGGAGCTAGGGGCTGCACATCAGCCCTGAGATGTGCTCCTGGCTCAGCCTTTCCCAGAGCCCTCAGCTGCCTTGCCAGTGCAGTCATGCAGCAGGATGCCTAGTGAGTTCCCACTGTGATGGAAAACCTGATCCTCCCCTCTGAAGCCTCAGGCAGAAGCTGCTCAGCAGGGCTCACCCCCCCCCACCCCAGCTCCAGCACCCTTTGCCTTGCATGGACCTGTGCACAAATGTGCATGTTATGGGTTGAGGTTGGGAAGCTATCGTAGCAGCTTCTTGTGTTAGCCTTGCTATGCCATTGGTAAAGAACAAACAGCACAGCCTTTAGTCTCTGGTGTGGATCAGAGAAGAGCCTCTCTTGGCACCATGAGCATGGCACAGCCAGCTGATGGCTTTCCTGTGCGGATCCCCTCCTGCATCCACTGGCTCATGCCACCTATGGAATCCATGGAAAATGAACTGGTATTGTAAACCATCATTAAAAAGTCCCCTGTTATATCTGCTCCTGAGTCCCCACCATCTCCTGCCACCGTTCACCTCTCCTTTCAGAGCAGAGGGTCCCCTGAGGCCAGAACTGACTTTTCTTTCCTGTCTCGTGAGGCAACAAACAGACTGTGTATGCAGGATGAATAACAAATGGCATGCAGATAAGGCAGCGTCTGGGGGAGTCACAGCACGAGGCACGGAGAGAGAGAGAGAAAGGCTGTGGTAGAGGGAGGATGCAGAAGTTAGCAATGTCCAAACTGGATTAACTTGATGGATTTGAGTGGGAGCTGTGAGGCAGCTGGTACAGGCAGCCAGTGGGGCATGTGCCCTGCCCCAGCCTCGAGCCCTGGCTGCCTGCCCTCCCCTGGGAGCCAGACCTGCCTTCCCTCAACCAGCACCCTGGGCACACCCTGTCAAAACCAAACCCAGGCAGAAGAATTTGACTGTTAAGTGTGAGGGAGAGAGAATGGGTAGAGAAAGAGCAGAGAGCCCAAGCAGCATTGTGTGAGGAGGGCTGGAGAGGGAGAGGAAGGGGATGACCATCAGCATGGTCTGGCAGATGTTCTCATCCGTGAGGATGGTCTGCAGCCATCCCAGTGTGCCTATTGGCCTCCTTGCTGGGAAGCTTCTGCTCTGTGGACACAAGCAATTTGTCTCATGGGGTGGGTTTTTTTTGGTTTCTGCCTGTGAGCTGGGTGCTGAGAGGACCAGCCATGAAATCAGGAGGTACAAATCAGTTTTATAGTGGGGAACGCACCATTGGAAAGCTCTGAAGGCTGCAGCCTCTCCGTGTTGGGGTGATGGAGGCAGAAAAGCAAATGAGAAGTGTCATGCCATTGACCTTCAGTTAGTTTAAAGAGTGTCAGCAAGCAGAAGGGAGGAGAATGATTTAGAAAGGTAGAAGAATGTGTAATTAGGAAGATGGGATTGAGGAAAGGAAAACAGGTGATAAATTTCAGGGAAATAATCCAACAGAGAGAAGCAGAAGAGTGAGAAACTCATCTATGGGAAAGATTAGACCATCTTTCTATAGCACTGAGAGATAATTTCAAGTTGCAAAAAGTAAGCAGCAAAGGTACAGCCCTTCAGTGGTCATGGAGGTGATGGCACAAGGAAGAAGGTCCAGCACAGCTCCATGTCAGCAGAGCCAGGTGTGAAACAGCAAATCGCTCCCTAGCAGGGATGAGTCTAATTCTGGTTCAGCATCTGCTTGCTGAGACAGAGCAGGCAGTGGGACCCAACCCGGCCTGTCAGAAGGTGTTAGTCATTTTTCATCTGTCTCAGTAACAAAGAAACCTTGGAGTGCTCTGCCTGTGCCAGCCAGGATGGTTTGCTGACCACATGCTTTGGCAGCAGCCCCTGCCAAAGGGCACAGGAGACAAGGTTCCTTTTGGGTAGTGCAGTACTTCTTTAGCTTGGTGGGGGCATCTTTACAAGAAGCCTGGGCTGGCCTGCTTCCTGACAGCTGCACACAACAGGGATGCACAGAAAGCTTTATGGCCTATGCAGCTCCAGGTGAGCTCTGACAGAATTAAAGTGAGCTGAGGAAAGCTCAGAGTCTCCGAGCTGGGTGCTTCCCATGGCTGCTCCAGCATAAACGTAACTCCACTGCACACACTGGGCTTGCTGTGCTATCAAGCTGGGGCAAGTAACGTCAGAGTTAGGCAGAAATTAGAGACAGAAAAGGCTGATTAGGTCACTTGTTTCATCCTTTTACCAATTAGACAGGAAATTATTTAACTGCTTTATTTATTTATTTAGGAATGTACCTCAGCAGGAAAACTTCCCTGCCGGCAAGCTCCGTATTCCCGCAAAGGAAAGAGAGGGGAGCCCAGCTCCTCGTTCGTTAAATGCCTACCCCAGAAAAGCATCTTATACAGGAGAAGCTGGGAAATGAATGTCTCCTTAGACACCTTCGAAGGGTGTGTGGGCTCCATGGCCACAGGAGGGAAGTGGGGTCTGTGAAGGACCCTAGGTAACGCTCTGTTGCTGGAAGGCACTTAGTGCGTTTCCCTCCTTTACTAGAGGCATCTTTCATTTACAGAGGGGCCGCAGTGACCCTCAAGCCCCTCTTGCTCTTGCAGCTGCAGGGAACCACCAGTCTGGCCTGGTGGGGCAGCTCTAGCTCCTCCAGTCCCCCTCGCCCCCCCCAGCTCCAGCCCCAGCTCGCCCTTTTCTGGGAAACACTTTGGTTGATGAGGAATTTGCAATACAGCTTCTCCGGCGGGACGGGAATGTTATCACTTTGGACAGCACTTAGCTGAGAAGATTTATGAGGTCCATAACAGAAGCTCTCTGGAGAGAGCCCAGGAATGGTTTGAGATCTGCCCCACATCCCCCATCTGCCCGGGAAGCAGGAGTGGTCACAGGGCTCGTAGCCCATGGCAGTGTGCATGGCCAGGAGCCACTGGGGAGAACAGTGCCAGCAGCTCCCTTTCTGGCTTGTAGTCATCAACAGTTCACTCAGTCTTCGAAATCATGATGAAAACCAATTTCCAAACCTCAGGGTTTGGTTGTTTTGGGTGGTTTTGTTTTTTTCCTCTAAATGGAATTTTTGCTTCCCAGCCAGCCCTGGCTTGGAGCTCATGAAGCAGAGGGATAGGCACGCTGCAGGAGGCTCTCCCTCGGCAGAGACAGTGTTGGGAAGAGCCTGGACTGCACCTCAAAAGCCCCAGCAGAGAAAGCCCGTGGCCGAGGCTGCACCAATGGGAGGGATAGGGATGAAAGCAGCCCTTGGAAGCAAACTGGAGCCATGGCACATGTGCCCAAGCCAGGCTCAGGAACATATTGTTCTGGTGAGAGATATTCCCCCTCTACATTGATCCAGAGAAGGCCCAAGAGCCCCTGCAGAGGATGCTGCGTGCCGAGTATGTCCTAGTGACTGTGTGCCAGAAGGGCTGCTTGGTGGGGATGACTCTTGGGCTGGGTATGAACATTATTCAGTTAAATACTCCCACTGTCAGGACTGCTCCAGGTCTGTGAAGCAGCTCCTGGCAGAGAACCTCCCAGCCCTGTGCAGCACGGCAGGTGGACATGTCTCTGGGAGGCAGGAGAGAAAATGTTGGGCTGTGTTTCCCCTCCTTGCTCTCCTCTTCCCCTGCTCTGGGAAAATGTGGCTTGGCTGGGGTTTGTTCCATGGGTGATGTGAGGGGCAGCTGAGTAGCACTCCTGAAAACAAGCCCTCTGAAAGGACCCTGGTTAACAGATGCAGCTGCTATAGCCATTATCAGACAACAGCAGAGGCACAACAATCTAGTTATTGAGGAAAGATAGAGGCTTTCCCTTCCCTGCCATCCCCTCCGCTCCCCCCACTCTCTTCCGTGATCATTCTCGTTATTCATTTCCCCTCTCCTCTCTTCTCCTTCCCATACAGACGGCTTCACTGGGCAAATCCAAACGAAAAGCTTGCAAAGAGGATGCTCATAAAATATTTATGGAGGACTGCGGTGAACACAAGTAGGATAATGAGGGTCTGTGGGATATGGGATGTGTCCAAACTAGCACAGTGAAGACCTCGTAAGAGACAGAAGCACGCGGTGGAAGCCATTAGTGAGTCCTGTAGGGTCTTTACTCATTTCCTTCGCACACAGTTGTTGTGTTGCCACACACTGCTTTTGTTTGGGTTTCCCTTCTTCACCTGGCACTGTGTGTTACTCTCCGTGGCAGCTTCTGCCCAACGCTCCACTGGGAGCTGTGCCCTCTGAGCTGTGCTGAGGGCAAGTCCTGTGGCTGTGTTCCTTTGGGAGCAGGGCAGAGCCTCAGAGCCACTGCCATGGGCTGCATCCTGACCCATGCTGGCACAGTCTTCTGCCTCACCTCCAGCCCCGCTCTCACAGCCCCCTGCTGCCCTGCATACTCTGCCGTGGCCCTGCAAACTCCCCGAGGAGGGCAGTGAGCCTGGGCAGAGCAACGGGCAGCGCTTTGCTCACTGGACTGATGAATACCTTCACGTGTCTGTGCGATGCAGGGGCAGGGCTCTGGGTGCCTCCCCCTCACATCATTTACGATGCTGTCAGCTGAGGCTCTGCTCGTATAAACACGTGGATGCTCAGCTTTAAAGCGCATGAAGGGCCGAGTGCTGCCAGTGCCAAGAAGAGGCTCTGAGGCTCTGTGCAAGCTCGGGTAATGTGCAAGCTTATCCCGTCCTGAGAGCAGAACCAATAAACATACCGTGGCCTACCTAATGCAGGGGAAGAAATGCCGTTAAATCTGTGTCTTACAACAGCTTAGCTAACTCCTTCTCAAGTTACCCAGGCAGTGGGTGTCACACATCTCCTGCAGTTGGGATGCTGCTAACCTTTGGACAGTCTCTCTGGGTTCGGATCCATCTTCACCCGGAGCTGCTCTTCCTACGTGGTTGGCCAAGGGGACCTGGGGAGAACCTCAGCTCAGAGGCGAAGTCCTGCCTCACGCACTCCTGCTTCTCCCTCTGCTCTCTTTCAGCAAGCCCCCAAAAAGACCTTGAACTCCTGTTGGAGCTTTTATCCCCGGGGGAGCCATACCACTGGCAGATGTTTGCTGTGATACAGGACATGACAGCTTTTATTAGTTTTCAGCTGGAACACAATATTTTAAGGCCTTTAGGTTAAAATGGAAAAGTAAAGTTTGCACGCATGTCTGTTCCAGCAGACAGTCGGCTGCACAGCCCAACGCCTCCTTCTTGCACAGCACCCAGGCTCCTCTCGCTGTCACAGCTCAACTCCCAGCCCTGGCCATGCTGCCTTTGCCAGTCCTGTGTCCTGGGACATGCACAGCCCCTGCTGACACACTGTGTGGTTGGCATGTTCTGAACCAGCCCTTCCTGGTGCTGGGCATCTTTCTTTTCTTCTCCTCTTGCTGGACAATGCTTCAAATCTGTCAGCCCCGACTGATGCTGACATGAAGGATAAAGCAAGCAAGGTCATGAATGTTTTCTCATGAAGATTAAAGGAAGCTTCCAACCTCTCCCAGGCTGGGAAACCATTGCAGTTTTCTGGGCTCTTGCACAACGATGGTACCAAATCCTGAAGAATTACAAAAGAAAACCTCCATGTTTGCAGCCCAGTGCTTTGCTCACACTGCTGATGGAAGTGACCTTATTTAACTCTGGCATCTGAGAGGGTTCCTCACCTTCCCAGAACTGCCTGATGGAAGCAGAAGGTGCTCAATTGTGCTTTTCCCTGAGTGGGAGCAGGCAGAGATGGTTCATGCCCACCTCGATGCTCTTTCAGAACCTGGAAAGTTCATGTAAGATGAGTTTGCCAATCAGCCAGATCAACAATTCCTCTCTGTCATGACAGAGACCACTGGGATGAAGAGGCATAACATGACGGGATGGAGGCAGAGAAGCTGCTTCCTCGAGGCTCCTGCATGAGCAGACTCTGATCCTTGCAGAGCAGCACGGTACGCTTGGCAAGTGCCTGCTCTGCTGGAGCACGTGCTGGTCCCTGGTCCCTGCCCAGCTGATGGATCCCCACCTCACTCTCTCTCCCTCCATTTCCATTGTCCTGTAAGTATCAAAGTTCAAGTCTCTCAGAACAGAGAGCAAGTGCTCCAGACATGAAAGGTATTTCTGGGCATCACGGGAAGAAGTGATTAATCTCAATTACATGGTTGAACACTGAATAATCTGGAGCGGCAGATTGGGTTACGCTTCCCCCTTTCTGTGGCTATTGGAGGGGGTTTTCCAGCCTGAGGAGACATTTGAAAGATGTTTTGACTATTGAAGTGCCAAACTTAACCCCAGTGTAATTGCACTTGTGGTGAAACATGTATGTTGTTCTTTGCTTCCTGAGCCCTCTGGACAGCTTGACGTTTGAGCAGCTGCTGCCTCTTCACCATTCCCCATGCAGGGCAGATCCCACCTCAACATGCTCTTCCCAAGGTCATGGCTCAAAAGGAAAAAAAGAAGCAGCCAACAGCGGTTGGTGTTTGCAAAGCCCAGAGGCAGCAGGGCAGCCTGGGCAGAGGGGGAGAGGATCTACTCCCCACCCAGCTGCCAGGCTTCCCACTGCCAGGCCATCATCTTCCTCCTTCCAGCCCAGACCCCTGAGACCTGCCAGGCTCTGCCAGACCCTTGCTGCCCCTGACCATGACTGACTTGCAGTTCCATGCCTGGGCCACCAGCTTCCCCCACGCCTGGGGCTTCATCGGGGTCCAAGTGCATCAAAATGTCCCCCCTCTAAGTGCTGCTGCGTGATGGGATGGCTCAACCCCAAGGTGAGCTGTAACACAGCAGAGTTTGAGTGTGGGTCCCCAGAGGGAAGTGGTGGCTGTGGAGTGGGGTGATGAGTGTGGCATAGGAGCCCAGACAGACAGAGTGATAGATTTCATCCAAAGAGCCTCTCAGATCCTCCTCATTATTTAACAGCATCTTTTCCCCAGACTAGAAAGCTGTTACTGATATTCTGCAGGGACTAATAATAACCAAATCTCAATTTTTGATGGACTAAACATACGCAGCATGATCTGAGGCTTTGCTCCAGAGAAGCCCCTCATCCCACCCTCTGCCACAGGGCCCTTCAGGGTGCAGCACGGCACACGGGTCTCAGGGACATGGTGAGACATTTTGGAAGTGGAGTTTAAAAATAAATATGTTCCCAGAGGAAGCTGCAGAGGGATTGAGAGAGGCCAGGGTGTAATTACCTGAGCTGGAACGGAGCCAGGATCTAACTTGTATTGCAAATTCTTTGCATTACTTTGGATACCTGCTAACGAAGTGATTATAAAAACCATATTTATAGAAGATTAGGAGGTGTGCAATAGATACACATTCGTAATTAGCCATAATAGATCTGCATTGATTACATTGCTGCTAATCCTCCTCTAAATATGTGCACATTAATTAGTCGGCATTTAACACATACACAATTATTTTAGGAACAGAAACAGTTCGGTGGGTGCAGCAGACAACAGGGTGTTTATTCGTACTTTGGTGTTTATTTTTGCCTCTGCAGCAGCAGCACATACATTGGGCTGAGCCTTGTACAAAGAACAAGAAGCAACCAAGTCCCATGGCCCGTGGCATCCAGCCTTCCCCTAGAGATAAGCCCTTGCCAGTGTGTGTGAAGGATCTTGCCAAAATACTATTTCTGGTGCATAAAATGTTTGCCCATTACTAAAGAAGTGAGTGATGTTCCAGACCCTGAGGGTGACACTGCTCCTTTCCCCTGATAGTTGCAGGGGTGTTCAGCTCCAGCTCCCACAGCACCAGCACTGTGCCTGCCACACCAGGCAGGCTGGAGGGATGGAGCTGAATGAGGGGTGGGAGTGACTCCCTGCACATGAAACCTCAGTGGCCTCAAGGCAGGAGCTGGGCTGACTGATGCTCAGCTGAGTCTCACTTTCAGGAGCCCTGAAGTTTGCCTCGAAGCTGGAAACCGTGGGGTGGCACACATTCAAACACAGGCTCCGAAATGCTTTCCCCATCCTGATGGTCCAGCTGCCACCAGGACTTGGAAATGACCATCTGCAGTCCTGATGCTGAGGCAATAGTCCTCGAGAGCTACATACTTCTCATGACCTGTTCACCTATGAGATGCTCCAAAGATCCCCAAAATGAAGTGGAAAACACCCCTTCTGTCTTCATCCCTTTCTGCCCTTCATCATCCTTTAATTCCTTCTCTCTTTCTCTCTCCAGACAGCAAACTCACTGTCATGCCCTCTCTCCCTGGTCCCGTGTCCCCTCTCCTCTCCTATGGCAGCAGCAAAGGAGGCAATCCCACCTCTGGCAATCCCACTTCTGCAATCCTCTCTTGGGGAATCCCCTCTCTGGCAGCATCCCCTCCAGTAGTGAAGAAATGTGGTCAACTTTGAGTAGACAAGTGCCTATGAGTGTCCTGCTGCCCCAGGAACCTTGACCTGCAGAATGGCAAAAAGGGCTGAAAGGACAGAGAGGGGGGCAGGATGAAGTGGGGTGAGGTGCTGGAAGTACCAAGGAAGCTGCAGGACCCTCAGGTGTGTTCTTCTGCAGGGCAGGGCAGCAGAGACCCTGCATTCACTGCCTCAGAAATGAAGGTCATCAGCGACCCCAGTGCCGCCTGATTGCTAAAGCAGCTCGTCTCCCGAAGTCGCTCGCTTGGTGCACAGAGCACATGAATCATAACACAGATCCTGTTTCATACAACGTACAAAACCCTCTACAAATCCAGCAATTAGCCTCCAATTTGCTTTCTCCATTAATGGTAAATGGGGTCTCTCTGGGATGCTCTGATGAGACCCTGTTTTCTTCATCAGTTCAAAACCTTTCCCTCTCAGGTTTTTTGTTTTTTTTTTCTTTCCACCTTTCCCTTGAATATATTTCCCACCACAAAAAAAAACCCCATTTTTCAGATCTTTATGGTTATTTCTTCCACCTTCTCCTGACGCATCTTTGCAGAAATAGATGTCTCTGTTGGGAGTGGGGAGGCAGATGTGTGGCCAGGCAGGGTCTCGCAGCAGCTCCAGCCTCTCCTCCTGCAGCTTATGCAGGGGGTCTCATCAGAGGGCTCCGAGGCCCCCACAGAGCTCAGACCAATTAGGAACTCTGACTTGGGTGGGGGGAAAGGGAAAAGAAAGAGATGAGATGGCTGGGCTCATCTTTTTTTCTTCTCCCCTCGTTCCTCATCTTGCTTTTAATGGAAAGCCCTGGGGTCTCGTCGGCATCCTTCAGAATGGAAATCCTCCCCTGCCCTTTATGGCAACCTGTGAATGTGGCAGATCTGAGCGTGGCGGGGGTCACCGAGCTAATGGGAGGATGGAGACATCAAGGAAGGATGTACACAGGGGTAACCTGAGGGGTTTTCCTCACTCACCGGGGAGCGGCTGGAAAAACAGAAGTGAAGAAGAAACACCAGAGCCGTGACATTTTGGAGGACTCGCAGGCGGTGTCACCCATGCAAGAGCTTTGTGAGCCCAGCCCCAGACTGAAAGGATGCCTTAACATTTCTAGTGGCCTTTAATTCTTTGCTTAAAATAAGCCTCTGCAGGCCCTGTCAGAGACCTGCTCTCCCCACGGCTCTGCAGCAGCCTGGCTGGCAGCTTGGTGCTGAGGCCTCCCCCCAGCCGTGGGGAAGGGCAGATTTTGGACCATCCTGGACAAGGGATGGTCCACAGCCATTGGGAAAGCCCCTGGTTTCACGTGCTGGGGATGCCGTGGGGGCTCTGCAGGCACATCCTGTTATGGTAAAAGATGATGTGCCTGTTTTTAGGCTGGGCTAAGCCCCGGGGGAAACAGCTCAGCTTCATACCCACTGAACAATGCTGCGGAAAATGGAAACAGCTTTTTAAAACAATCTTCTTGTGTTTTCCCTCTTTGTTCTGCTGCTCTACAGGGGTCTGTGGGGAGGGGGCAGGGGGCTGCGCTTCAGCCTCCATGGTCAGTTTGACATCGTGTTTGCAATCAGGTTCCTCCTTGGGGCTGATTGTACCTTATGGTGGTGGCCGATGCTGCAGCGCCGCAGGACGAGCACCACTCCAAATGCTGCTGAGAGAGGAAGGAAACATCCCTCAGCAAAGGAATGACTTGCAAACAGTGAGGGGCAACTGGGCCCACCGGCATCTTTTGTGTATATGAAATTCTCCCCTGGAAATGTTATTAGAAAATCACAGTTTAAAGGGCTTGGGAAATCAAACTATTTGTGGGTAATTCTGGGAGCAGACAGACGCTTTTGTCAGCAGCTCGACTCCTGCACAGTTTAAAGCTGTTGGTCACACATTCCTCTCCCAGCCAGAGGTCCGAGTGCTGCAGGGGCTGCAGGACCTGTGCTTGGCCGAGCCCCAGGTGTGGGCAAGGGTGATTTGGGGCAGTGGAGCAGTCAGAGGGCTGCCAGGCTTTGGGTTTGATCCCAGTGCTGCCTGCTCCAGCTAACACCAGCACTGGTATGCATTTGGGGAGCAACGGCCAGTTCATCAGAGCAAAAATATTTCATTTAAATATTTTGGCTTTGGGAAAGTTCTGCCAGTAAGTTCCCACCCTCATCTCACAGCCTGCAGGTTTTTCCCTTGGTGCCTCACAAGGACATGGCCCTGCTTCGGGGTAGCTCCTCAGATAATCCAGTGCCCTCCCAGTACTAGATCCAAGGGGCGGAGGGCTGGTCTGGGAGCCAGACACCTCTGGGGCCTTGGATCTGCTCAAGGTTATTCTTTCTGTTGGCCATGTCAGAGAGGGCTGATTGCAGCCTATCACCCCTGGCGAGAAGCTCAGTTCTGGCTCACATCATTTGTCAATATTGCCTTCCAGCCAGGAGCTAGCCCAGGAGCTCTGTGCTCTTTCTGCCCCAGGACTGCTCTTTGTTTCTACAGCTGATGCCAGAAATGCCTCTTCAGGGCTCTACTGCCTTCCATATCTCAACCTCAGGTAGGTTCTGTCACCCAACACGAAAGCTGGTGCACAGCCAAGCAGAATTCCTGCCTGGAGCCCAGCTGTGAGTCATGCTGCAGGCACACCATGGCACAGCATGGCACGGCATGACACGCAAGGCACGGTGCAGCACGGCCCTCCTGCGAGGCAACTGCCTGTGCACCCGGAGGAATTCACCAGAAATAGAACCTGTCACCTCCTGAGGGGTTCAAGTGTGTGCAGCAATTATCTCCTAAACCACCCATCCCACCTACCACTTAAAATACCCAGAGGCATTGGCTCGCAGGGAGGGCTAATGAGTGGATTATTGCAGCATTTTAAAACTCAGCTGTTTTGTAAATGGGGATTATCCAGTGGAACCAAGAACACGTTTTCAAAAAGGAAAAGCCCTTCACCCCCTCCTCCATCTCTCAGCAGTTAGTGTCTCTAACAGCCAGCACAGCCATGTTTAAGGTCTCATTTTTCAGACTCCTGTATCTCAAAGGCATCGCTCTCGATTAACATCAAGCCTCTCCCTCCTGCTCCAGTTCTGCAGTGCCAGGAAGCCGCAGGTCATGAGCCACACAGCGCTGGGCTGGCAGTGCTAGGCTGGCAGACCTGGGCTGGCAGAGCTGTCCCCGCAGGCACTGCTGGGCAAGAGCAGTGGTGGGCACAGCTCTGAGCACTGGGCAGAGGTTTCTTCCCAGTACAGGTGCCACCCACTTGCCCTGCTCCAGCTTGGATGTGTCCACAGCCTCAGGGATGTACCTGCTCTGAGTGGAGCCTACGAGTCACAGTCTCCTAGACAGAAAAAGGCCTTTTGGAGAGAAGTGCAAGCCCCATACCATATTCATGGGTTTGTCCTGGCTGAGCAGTTTTTCCATCTTTGGGTGAGAATGGAAAATCTCATCTTCCCCCAAGCAGAGCCATTGCACCTTTTTTTCCCCCTACATCCTCATATTTCTTACTGCTGTTCCATTCAATGCCCAAGAGTTTCTAGCTATCACAATCCCCTCAGGCCATCAAGCCTGTCCTTTTCCTTCAGAGAGCTCTGGAAGGTGCAGACACAGACACAGGCCTGCTAAGGAGCCTCCATGGCCACCGGTTCCCATGATCAGCAGAGCCTTTGCCTATTTCTGCACCCCATCCAAGAGCATCTTCCATGATGAGACTTAACTATGAGATATCCCCAAAACTTTCTATGGGCCAGGTGAAACCTAGTTATTTATTTTAATTGTTATTTAATGTCTGAGCATTCATAAAAGCCACCAGCACAGTTTCTCTGAGCAGAGCCCTGTTGCAGGGAAGGTTATAGAGACTCAGTTGTTTGCTGCTGGTGTCATCTCTCTCTCTCCCTATGCTTCCAGCACCAGCATGCAGGTGGCTCTGCCCCTGCCTCGTGCTGTGGGGAGCATCCCTGAACGAAGGATCCATCCCTGAGGCTGAAGATCCCCAACCACTGCTCCCCTGAGCTTCTGGCTGTGGCAGCACCTCGTCCCAGCCCTCCTGCCATGGGAAAGTGCCTCCAGTGTGCTTCCCTGGGGAGGGCTGCCTCTGCTTCTCATCCTAGAGCCTGTCTAGATAGAAAAATGTAATAAATGTTTTGGGGCTTATTACAAATAAATAAACCTAGGGACAGCTTCATTTTTATCAAACGAACTTTTCTTTTTTAACTAAAAAGACATCTTCAAAATTACCTCTTTAAGTTTCCCTCTCTTTGCAATTCAACTTGTGAAACAGGAAGCCTCTTCCACCCCAACCACGCTACAAGGTTTGGGGCTGTTTTCAGTCTACTCCCCAGACCAAGGGTTCAGGAGGGGTGAGACGAAGAGCTGAAGAGCAAGAAAGGAGCAGAAGAGAGACCCAGCTGTTGGAAAAGTGGAGCTGACATAGCTCAGCCTCGAAGGACCATAAAAATTTGGGCAAGCAGGTTCCTGTTACGCAGCAAAAGTACGAAAAGGCACGACAGGTTCGAGTGGCTGGTGCTTCGGAGCCAATTACTGTTAAAGTGCATGTTGGCACTGGTGACAGGGGAGCTCTGGGCAGCCGGTACCTCCTGACCATGCTGAGTAACCAGAGCCCTGTCGCTCTTCCCACAGCGAACCTCCTCGACAAGCTCCAGTGAAAGGAACCGATCCTTTTCATCATTAAATCCCCGTGAGTGTCGTTTTCTTTACCTGCCGTCCCAGGTGGGTCCCACACGGCGTTGGGGTGATGGGCAGCAGCTGGGTCCCACCCACAGTCCCGTTGCAGAGGGTCCAGCCAGGGTCAGGTCTGTCACACGCTTTGAAATACAATCCAGGGGAACCGAACCGGGGAAGCTTATGATTGTTCACCATTCCTTTTCTCACCCAAATATGTACAATCTCATCAACGTTATGCTGCAGCTGGTTGAGAAACTTTCTGAGAGCGCCTTGTTTTGGTTTGGTTTTTGTCAGAAAATGTTGAGCTGTCAAAACCGAGGATTTGTGTCGAAATGTAATCGTTTTGACGAAACTGTCATCAAGGGAGGAAAGTCTCTCAGCTCCAGGACGGAAAGCTTGATCAAAACCAGACACGTGAAGGGAGACAACTCCATCCTGAGACAGCTCGTGGTGCAGCGTGGAGATGCAACAGCCCGGGGGCAACCTCAGCGGAGGGCAGGATGCTCCTCCCCACCTGCCCCTCTGCTCCCCTCTGCATGAATACTGGGGGAAATAGCCTGAAACCAGAGTGCACCCTGCAGCTGAGCCCCCCTGGGTGTCACACACTGAGAGCAATTGAAGATTTCCCTTTCTCTCCTGTTCCCAGGCAGCCTCAGCTGCATCTAGCCAGGAAGATCTAAAATGTCATGCAAGAAGAAAAATGACTCTTCCCAGTTTGCAGGTGACATGAAGCTGGGCAGGAGGGTAGATCTCCTTGAGGGTAGGAAGGCTCTTGGGAGGGCCTTGGCCAGACTGGAGCAATGAGCCCAGGACAATGGGATGATGTTTAACAAGGCCAAGTCTGGGTCCTGCCCTTGGGCCACACCAACCTCAGGCAATGCTTCAGACTGAGGCAGAGGAACTGGAAAGCTCCTGGAGGGAAAGGGCTTGGGGGGGTTGGTGACAGTAGCTGAACAGGAGGCAGCAGTGTGCCCAGGTGGGCAAGAAGGGCAAGAGCATCCTGGCTTGTACCAGCACTGATGTGGCAGCAGGAGCAGGATAGGGATTGTCCCCTGTGCTGGGCCCTGGGGAGGCTGCAGCTCTAGGACTGTGCTCAGTGCTGGGCCCCTCACTCACTGCCACAGGGACACTGAGGGGCTGCAGCGTGGCCAGAGCCGGGCACAGAGCTGGGGAAGGGGCTGGATGGAGCACAAGGAGCTGGGGAGGGGCTGAGGGAATTAAGAATATTTAACATGAAGAAGAGGAGGCTGAGGGGAGACCTTGTCACCCTCTATAACTCCCTGGAAAGAAATTGTAGTGTGGTGCAAGTTGGTCTCTTCTCCCAAGTAACAAGTGATAGGACAACAAGAAACTTGCTCAAGTTGCCCCAGGGGAGGTTGAGATTGGAGCTGAGGCTCCCTGAGAGGGGTGTCAGCCCCTGTGCCAGGCTGCCCAGGGAGCTGGGGCAGTGCCCAGCCCTGGAGGGGCCAAAGCCGTGGAGCTGAGGTGCTGAGGGCCATGGGTTAGTGGTGGACTGGGCAAAGTGAGGGAGAGGGTTGGACTCCTTGAGCTTAAAAGGCTTTTCCAACCAAAACAATTCCATGATTCTATGTTTTTTTAATGTTTTTGTTCTATGAATACCCAGAGAGAGGTGTGGGTTCAGCTCAGCACACGCCAGATCCTCCCCACAGCAGCCGGACCCGCCGATTGTGTATTCCAGAGCACGACGCTCCGTCTGAGCGATCTGCCAGACGAGGACATTAGCAATGAAAGAGGCAATTGGCTTTACGTTCCCTCTGTCTCAGTTTCACCATCTGTAACCCGGGGTTAATGATGTCTACTTCAGGAAAGTGCTTTAAGATCTTCGGATGAAAAAATGTGTGCAAATGCAAATGGTTCTGCTTATGACACGAGGAGGTTTATGGCCTGCACGGCTCTTAATAACACATTAATTATGCTTACAGTATTAAAAGTGTTCTGTGATTAAGCAAATAATTACTGAAGTAGATGAGTAAATGGGACACTGGGTGCAATGCTGGTTGC
Source organism: Urocolius indicus (assembly GCA_013401255.1). Classification (NCBI taxonomy): domain Eukaryota; kingdom Metazoa; phylum Chordata; class Aves; order Coliiformes; family Coliidae; genus Urocolius; species Urocolius indicus. The sequence goes on along the minus strand of WBNH01009949.1, from coordinate 261,186 downwards.
TGAGCTTATCCCCTTCCACACTGCTGCAAGACTCAGTTTTCGGTTGCTCACGGCTTTGCCAAACTTTAATTGTTTGAGATGAAATTTTCCACGCCAGCGTCTGCCTCAAGCTAAAATCTGGGGAGTTTCAGTCAAAATGGTTAATCTGTTCACAGGAACGAAGCTTGTGAAAAAAAAAGAATGGCTGAATTCTGGCAGCCGTTGCTGTACGATGTTCTCGCTCTTCATCGTGTGTCTTTACAGCAGGAGCTTCAAACCTGGGAGGACAGCTTTATGCCTGGGCTATGCCCTGCATGTCCTCCTGCCTGGGAAACACGGCCGAGCTCGGCCGCGTGCTGTGCCTCGAGCAATGACAGCTTGTGCTTTGCCCATCAAAACCTCCCGTATCTTTGCCATTAAAATACAGAATCCTGATCAGGACAGAGGTTGTGAAGCAGGAAAAGGAAGGCTGAGCCTCTGATTCAGGCACTTGAGCACTTCTTTGGGCACCAGACTACAGCTTGGGCCATGATGCAGGCTCATCTCCCCAGGCATGTTTTTCACTGGGGTACCAAACATCTCACGTGCACCTTATTTCTCACATATTCAAGCCTGAGATCACGAGAGCTGATTTCAGAAGTGCTAAACATTCATGGCTCCCAAGGATGCCATCAGGAGCTGCGCTTTGAACATGGAGAGGATTATATAAAAGGCCAAGTACCATCAAAAACATCAGCTGCTTCAAATTGCGCACTCAAAATTGCCAATTCTTTTAATCTTGTGATGTCTTTGCTTCAGCTCCTGTGAAGCAAATGGGAGAGTTGGCAGGCACTTGCATCGGTGTGGAAATAATCTTGCTTCACAGAGACAAGGCAGCGGTGGGGCAGGCACCAGCTCTGGAGGAAAGCCCAGGGAGGACCGAGAACAGCTTCAGCACAGGTTTAGGTTTTGGGTTTGGTGCTGTTTTGCTGTAAATACATCACCCTTGTGACAAGCCAAAGTGGGAACGAGCAGCTTGTTGGTGGAGCTGTTGGTGCACTGCCCTGAGCGAGGGTTGCATCAACCTGCCAGATCCCATTATTACAGCTTGGGACTTCCTGTACTGCCAGGAGGGTGGGGACCAGAGGATCTTACAGCAAAGACAACTTTGGTCCTGCTTCTCCTAGCTTTTGAGTCCTTGCCACCATAACAATTCTGCATGGGGTGTTGCTGATGTGGGAGAAGTGCTGCATCATTTCCCTTGCCAAGGCAGGGCACAGGCTCAGCCACTTACCTCTTCACAGCCCGCTCACCTCTGGCTCGTGCTGCTGCTGCTGGACACCCATCTCTTGCTTTCCTGGGTGTTCATGGTCAGAGCCTCTCATGTACACAGCAGCATTTCTCGTGCCCTGCCACCTAAAGTGTTATCAGTTTCAGCAGCTCTCCATGCCAGGAAGCTGTCAGCACAGTTGTAATCGCTGTGTTCATGAAATATCCTCCGAGGCAGCCGCCTACGTTTTAACTCTTCTTTTCTTTCTCTTTTTTTGCTTTTTTTTTCAGCAGCTTTTTCTGTTTTGACCAGAACATTGTGATTTGGGCAAAACCACGGCAATGGCATTGTCTGGCTCTCCTGGCAGTTTGGTTCCTCCTCCTCTGCAGGTGGCTCCGTTTTCTCTGCAGTGTCACATCAGAGTTAACATTAGTACTGGCTAATGTTTCATGTTTGTCACACAGGCACCCTGGGAATTGTTTCTGACACTCTTTCTGACACGACATCCCAAACGTAACACACATTCATCACCTGTGCTCTTGCTGCTTCGCTGGAAACCACCAACCAGAGCAGCAAACAACAGGCCACGGTACGAGGTGTCCAGCTGGGGAGATGGGCAGGAGGATCCCGCTCCTCCTCTCCTCCAGCCTGGGAATCCTCCTCCTGAGGACACTGCAAGGGATGTCTGGTACCTCTGTGTCTCCCCAGGTCTGCTCAGCTCACATCTGCAAAAAACAGCCCTAGTGTCATTATTTCATTTCTTGGTCTCATTTTACTGCTTTATATGGTTATATTAAAACCAGCTTGCAAACTCGTCTCACTAGTGGTACCTGTGACTTGCCCCACTTTGTGCTTTGGCCACCACAGTCTCGTGCTGTTATTTTGGCCACCAAAAGTATCCCTTTCCTACCAAGTGGGAATTGGGAGCGGTTTGGGGTTACCTGACTAGCTCTGGAGAGCATTTCTGGTCCAATGTGTCACACCAAGTGATCTGCAAAGTTCACCTGCCACCAAAACCTCCGGGTAATGACTCCTGGGAAGTGCTCATAGGAAATCTGCATGAAAAAAATCAAAATAAAAGCCTCTGAAATGCTTTCAGGGGCCCGATCCAGCACTCAAGGAAGTCACAGCGAGTCTTTCCTTTGACTTCAAAGGAATTTGGTCAGCTCCAGCCAGAATTTGCCAGTTCCATCAATTAGGTGTTTTCCGAAGGATTCTCCCGGGTTCAGCCAGGCACAAGTGGCTTCGGCATCTGCAGTCATCAACTCAGCAATTCTCATTTGTTTTTCTTTTTAAGCATCCAGGTCAGCCACTAAAACGCCAATTGAGAATATATTTGCAGGGGTTTTATTCTCATGCCAAGCTAGTGAGCGAGCTGGTGCTTCTCCTTTCATCTTTACCCCTCTATTACCTCAATGGAGCACGTCCATCATTTTGCTTTTATTTATTTTCTTCCAGGCTATTTTAGACAATCTGCTGAAGAAATCTCACTCAGCAACGAGTGCTGACCTTGAGCCGCTCCTTTTCTTTCCCTCCCCTTTATTTAAGAATGTGCAATGAATTAAGACATCACTTATATCTGTGCTCTTTGCAGGCAACAACAGCTCTCCAATCGAGCATGAATGGCAGGTCTGCGGGCAGCACTGTCCTGGAAATGTGATATTATGGAAACGAGAGGTGACCTGCTTACAGACAAAACAATGTGACGGGAGGGATCCTGCCTCCGAAATGGGCCGTGACTGCTGCCTCCCCGAGGGGCCCCGTCGCTCGCATATCTGCAAGGGCCCTTGAGGGAAGGCACAGGGGCACAGAGGTCCCAGCAGAAGCCACGCTGTGGGCATCCTGCTGAGCCATGCAGGGACCTGTGCCCGCTGAGGCCATGGGCATCCTGCTGAGCTATGCAGGGATCTGTGCCTGCCAGGTCTGTCCTGTTCCCCCAGCCAGGACATGCTGAGCAGCCTCTGTGCCACAGGACACAGCAGCACCGTCCTGCCAGTGCTGCAGAGCTGCCTTTGGGAAGGGCTGTTGAGGTGGGTGCAGACCACTCAGCCAAGCCTGGTCCCCACTCTGCCCTACAAGATTCTCATCATATGTTTCCCTGGCCAAGGTAAGCACAGGCAAGCTGGCAGTGGCCAGGCTGGGGGTGACCTGCTGGAGAGCAGCTCCACAGAGAGGGACCTGGGAGACCTGGTGGCCCTTATCAATGCTTATAAATACCTCAAGGGCAGGTGGCGAGAGGATGGGGCCAGTCTTTGTCCTGTGGTGGCCAGTGGCAGGATGAGGGGTAACGAGCACAAGCTGGAATAAAGGAAGTTCCACTGGAACAGGAGGAGAAAGTCCTTTGATGTTCAGGTGAAGGAGCCCTGGCCCAGGCTGCCCAGGGAGAGTGTGGAGTCTCCTTCTGGTCAGGTTTTCAAACCTGCCTGGACACGTTCCTGTGCCCCCTGAGGGAGGGGAACCTGCTTTAGCAGGGACTTGGGCTGCATGATTTCTTCAGGGCCCTGCCAACCCCTACCATTCTGGGATTCTGTGATTGAAAGATAAGCTGTGAAACCTTTAATTACCTTGAAAATTTATTTATCACATAGCTGGAGAAGTGCAGCATCACTCATGATGCTCTATCCCAGACAGCAGCTGAGCTGTGGCAGACGACGTGGTGGGACGTCTGTGTGGGACCTCATCACTGCCAGCACGCCCCACACCAGGAATGGCCAGGAGTTACCAGGAACAGCTTGGGAATGAGCCCTGGGGTCGTGGGAAGCTGCTAAGCCAGGGAGCAGACCCGTGGGCCTGACCACCCCGGCGCCACGCTGCCAGCCACCGCCACAGCACGTCGCAGCCCTGCACTGAGGGGAGGGGAGAATTGTGCTTAATCACATTTGGAAGGGAGAGGAAGGGAAATTCCTCACATCTCTGGCTTTTTTTTCTTTTTTTTCAAACCTTTCTATACCCAAGTCTCAGAGGTAACAGGGAATTAGTACAAAACCATACCAAACAATAATAACCACATTCAATGCTCTGAGAAGCTCATGGGAACTTGAGAAACAAAAGGAATCCGTGGTATTGCGCTCGGAACGGCTCAGGCTGTCAGAGACTTGCTGCGTGTCTTCTCTCTCCTTGCAGCGCTTGGCACCAGGGGCTGTGCAGGGCCAGGGCTGGGAGGGGAGGGAGGGGAGGGATGTGTCTCTGGGGATCCAGCCCCGGCGGGGACCGGCAGCAGCCCAGATGTGATCAATAAAGCCCTGAGCTGCGGACCCGCTATCGGATTGCTCCGCTTTGATTTAAGGAGTTTCCCTGCCACCAGGGACAGAACACTTGGGATGTCTGCATGGAAACAGGATCTGTGTTTAAGTCATTAGGCCAAATTCACTGCAGGTGGAGGCAGAGGCAGACCCACGGATGACGGCACTGGGGTTGGGCCCACGCGGGTGCTGCATCTGCTCCTGAACCCCAAGGCAGAGCCCTTTGGGTTCCCTCCCATCTTTCAGACCATACAGGGCTGTCTGGCTCTGCTCCCTCTCACTCCAGCCCTGGAGATGGTCATGCTTTAGGCTGTTTGGCAGAGGTGACCTGGTGTGGTGCCTCCCACATCTCTCTGTCCCAGTCACCAGCTATCGCCTAGCCCTTCTGTACTTAATCACAACTCTACCCAACGACACCTAAGCAGTGTCACTCTTTCCATCTTCCCTCCCCTTCCCTTGTTACAAGAAACACTGCGAGAAAACCTTGGTGTGACTCAAACCAAACCCTCCCAGGAGAAGCTACAGTTGCCCAAGGCTGGAACAGGCTTAGCAGCCTGCACACAGTGCATTTGCTGGCTGCACCAGTGAGCTGATGCTCCATGAAGCGCCTGGCTCCCCCCAGGGCCAACTGGAGGGGGTTTAACACCTCAGACACCATGTGTGGGGCTGGGAGCAGAGTGGGGCTTTGGCACGTGGCTGCAGCTCCCGATGTTCCCTGACCCTTCACACCTTTTCATCTGCCTCTGTCCTTCACCCACACCATCCTGTCTTCACAGTGGCCTTGAGCCTTCAAAGAGAGGGGGGAGAATGGGGGGAGCAAAATCCACAGAGATTACTCTTAAAAAATTTAAACAAAAATATCTGGTCTTAGCTGACGCTAAAACGGGAGCATTTCATTACAAGGCTGCAGGGCTTTTAAAGACCAACTATAAGCAGAGCCATGAATAATGCAGGTTCCATTCAGAACATGAAGATTTTAGCGCATCCATAATACATGGGGTCAGCCTAGGAAGAGGCTGCTAATGCACAGAAATGCAGGAGGCAGCAGCCCTGGCCGTCCTGTGAAAGCAAAACAAACGGAGCAGTTTTTGGAGCTCTCCCACTGGCTGGGAGCTCTGGGGACGGCGAGACTCCGAGGGCTTTTTAAACCCTTTTTATTGGTGTCTTTCTCAACTAAAATAAACTTGGTAATCTCATTATGAGATTGGGGGCTGATCCAAGACTGCTGGATACAGCCCATAGAGCTCTGTAAATAACTGTCACACACTGGCCCTGCGCAGCCGGGGCCGTTTGGAGTCGGGGCAGAGGCAGCTCGGGGTGTCCGTGCAAGCTGCTGCCCTCTTTGCAGGGGAAAACCACTCTTAAAGCCACGCTTATCCCTGTGATGAGTTGGTGGTGCCTCTGTGGGTGCGGCCAAGCAGGCTGCACTTCCCAGGAGCAGTGAGAGTCGTGTTCATGTCGCAGGACAGTGGGTTCCAGAGAGGTTTCCCTTACACTGAACTCGCCCCGAGCCTCTCCAGCCGCTGCAGCGGGTGCTGGATGGGGCCCTGCACCAGACTCTGATGTGTCTGTGCTGTGGGAAAGGAGCCAACGTATAAACATCATGCTCAGGAAAACACAATCTCTGCAGTAAGGAAAATTGATTCTTCTAACAGTTTTATTCACATAATGTTTGGTGGCTTTACTAGAGTTCCCAAGTTATCTCCCTCCTCTGCTATTTAAAGCTGCAGAGAGTGTGTTCTCCCCATATCTTATCTCTTTAATAGCCCTTCCTTTTTAGAGTGTATATATCATCGAAATCCTCTGTGGCTTTAGATACCTTAAACACAGGTTGCCATTAAAAATATGTTACCCTTTCAGTAAAAAGAGTCTGTGTAGATGTTACCCACACCCATAAAATGAAACTAAGAGGGGGAAAAGGGTTTTTTTGGGGGACTAACAGGGAACCATCCATCCTCTGGATCGGGGCTTTATAAATCTGTTTTGGCTGAAAAACCTGAGTTACTATTTGCATATTATTTTTTTCCCAACAAAAGAAAGGAAGAAAATTAAGTGAAAACCCCCCACGATTTTGGTTCGGTGCCTGTGCAATCTGTCAACAAGGACAAATTCCCCACACTTAATCCAATTACACAAAAACTCTCTCTGCAGAATTATTTGGGGATGAAACTGGCAAAAAAAGCCCCTGGGGCCTTTTTTTTCTCCCCTGTTTTGCATCAAAGCCAGTGCTGCTGCTCCTGGTCGGTGTCAGCTGCTGGGGACCCTGCCGTGGCTGCAGCCGCACACAGAGGGAGTCTGCCTGGGAGCTGCTGTGGCTCTGGCTCTGCACAGATACCTCAGGATGGCTCTTGGACTCCCCACCCCCTTTGGCATGAAAATCTTCACTGGGAAGATGCAGTGGGCCTGAGGGGCTATGAGGGGGCTCAGGCTCTCTGGGGCTCAGAAAAAATGGTGAGACCAGGTTGATGGAGACCTGGAGTCAGGCACTGGCTCCTCACTGGGGCGAAACGAGCTGAAATGTGTGGATCCTCCTTAACTCCATGGAGGGGACAAGAGGATGCTCATCCCACCTAGGTGCTCCCAGCCAACACGGGACTTGGTGGGCTATGCTGTACTCTAACCTGGATCTCCCCTTTCTCCCCCAAAGTCATGGAGATATTCTGGTAAAGGCAATCACTCAGGCTGACACCTCGCTCTGCTCAGCAGAATTTCCTGATGCTGCACTCAGGTTTCCTCTTCGCTGTTGCCTTTCTCACACTTCACATCTGCAGCTCTGCCTCCGTCTGCTTTCCCTCCTTCCTTTCTCCCTCTTGGGCAGGTGGGAAAAGCAGAAAGTGCCTTTGGACCGGGACAACATTTTCCATGGGAGACCTGGAGCTGATTTAGTTCCTGGGGGACACTCGGGAAAGGCTGGAGGGCTGTCCTTGGGAGGAATTTGTCCCTCAGGGAAGAGGAGGCATGGGGAATACATTAGGAGGGTCACCCCACTGGCTACAAACAGGCTTTGTATCGTTACCAAATGTTTGTTAATCTAAAAATAGAATCTAAGCAATGTAGCAACTTTGCAAGAGGAATTCAGACGATGCAGGAAATCCGAAGGTAGCCCTGTGACCCTGAGAGAGTCCCAGGGCAGCCCGTGAGCCCTGAGCAGGGGGTGGGATTCAGCCCCACGGAGCCGCTTCAAGGGCTGCAAGGGCTCGTCTGCTCCAGAGAAAGCCGAGGGGCAAAAGCCAGGAATAAATATCAAGTTCCCTCAAGAGTCTGACGTTTTTGGTGTGGAAGCACAACAGCAGAGGCAGCTGCTGCAATCAGCTCTTTGCTGGAGAGTCGGGCCAGGCAAGGAGGAGAGGATTGTGCTGCTTTGGAGTCTGATGGAGCCTTGTTCCTGAGCAAGTCCCCTTGTTCTTTGGTGAGTGCAGCAACCCCATCCCTCCTGTCTGGGGCCTCCTGGGCACTCCTCACCTGAGGGAGTCTCTGAAGGGCAAGAAAGGCAAAGGCAATGACAGCAGCACTGAGAGCAGGGCAATCTCAGGATGCAGAGCCTGCAGAGCACTAGCTCAACGGGGCTGCCTTTGTCTGCCATCAAGAAAAGCTGTTTCACACCATGCAGACGTCTGGCACTGAGCACTGTGACATGATTCCTGGCACTGGGCTCTGGGAGAGACTTTTGACGGTGTCCTGAGGTTATTGCTGTGCAAATGAGAGGGCGAAAGGATGCAGTGGCCCCAGCTGGGTCACTTGGGCATGCCAACGTGCCAGAAAACCAGCACCAGACAGATGGATGGATGCTCATTAGATCTGTCCTGGGGTGACGTTACAGCCAAGAGTTGTCATGGGGAGCTGCCTCACCTGGGAGCTGACCTAGTGAGGTCCATCAGCCTGTCCAGCCAGGAGAAGCACCAACTCCAGGAACGGTGCCCAAACCGACCGTCAGTCCCCAGCAAATATTCAGACTTAGGCTCCTTTGCTGGGATAGAGCAGCTGCAGCTGCAGCAAGTGTGATCGTGGCCAGGGCTTCTGTCATGATCTGTGGGATTTAAACCTGGGGAAGTGCTTTGAGGTGGGATGCTGTGGGAGAACTGCCCTGGGTCTCAGGGGCCAGCAGCTGATGCTGCCCATGCAGCTGTGGGCTGATGGAGAGCTTCCATCCTCCCAGCTACCAAGGAGCTGCACAGCAGCGAGGGCCCTGAGATCATTTTCAGTGGAAAATGCCAGGCATCTAAATTTAGCACTTTATTGAGGGGGGCAGAAAGGGAAAAAACCCCAACTCTCCCTCATTAAAGCTGAGCATCTGCAGAGTACACTGAAAGCAGAACAAATGGGAATGAAAATGTCCCTCACCACAGGGGCAGGGCCTGGCTTGTCGATGCTTATTTTAGATGGGGGCTGTGCTCTGGCAGGCACTGGGGAGGGAACTGGGGAACACAGTATGGGGGGGCTGCCCCACTGCCCACAAGGACACTGCGGTGTGAGGAGATGGCTCCTGGGACAGGTAGGACAATAAGTGATGCCTGGAGCAGGAGTGGGCAAGACTCTCCTCCCTGAGCAAGTCTTCCACAGAGCCCCCCTGTGTTTTCCCCCTTCCCTGGACAGCCTCATGTGTGAGCATGTATGCACACTGATTCTCCATCCCATCCTCTCCCCTGAACACACAAAAGCAAAGCTCATTGCACATGAACCCACCAGCTGGAAAGTCAAACCAGAGCCTCTGCCTCCCCCCTCTCCTGTTGCCCCCGGGAAAACCCACAGAAGTGGCCGAAATGAATGAAGAGGGAGTGAATGTGTAACAATTTGGAGAAGAATTACTCGGAGAGACTAAAATATCACTGGCACCCTGGTGGCTTTAATGCATTCTGCCTCTTGGCCCTGAATAAATAACAATGGAAAAACAACCCCAGAGAAATATCAACCAGACAAAGTACATCAGCAGACCAGAGCCGGAGCCGAGGAATGTATTTAAACACAGAAAACACTGAGAACACAAAAGCCACGCTGGATGCTGAAAGGGCAACTGATGGGGAGGTCAGGTGGGTTATAAGCTCTGGATTTCCATACTTCTTGTTTTGCCTAATGCTCGGTGGTCAGAAGCACCAAGGTTGCTGCTTCTCTTCCATTTATTAATTGCATGCAGCAGGTAAGTGCTGTTTTAGAGTCGTGGGCCACAACTTGTTAATGGAGGTTGTAGAAATTAGTTGGCCAAAATGCATCCATCAGTGGTTCAGGAGAGGTGCAAAATCCAGGTCTGAGGAAAAGAAAAAATGTGTCACGTTCTGTGAGTCGTGTAATTTTCCCTTTATTTGGAACTCCCTCGCCCCTGAAGGAAAACAATTGTACCTAACGAAGACATTTCATTTTAACATTTCCTGCAAGAGAAAGACTCTGAGTTTTCACTGTGAATTAATTTGCATTTTAAAATTACATTCATCTAAAATCATGCAGGGTTTTTTTTTGAGTTTTTTTTTTTTTCCTATCAGGAAATGCTTGGAAATGTTCCCCTTCTGCTGTGAAGCGCTGCAGCTGCCGGGCTGCAAGGTGTCACGTCCTGGCAGAGGAATCGGTCCTTGGCAGGGCCTTCCAGCGACCACATCTCTGTATGTGCTTTGCCATCACCCTTGCTTCCTAGGAAGCTGCTGTTTCACGCATGGGGAGTGGCTGAGGAGGTGCAACCCGTCTGGAAGGGGAAAGGGAGGTTTTGGGAATATCTCCCACTTAACCCCGAGAAGGTGCTTTGCCAACTGCAAAGCGTATCGATGTCATTACAGAACAGAAGTACTGAAGTGACCTCCAAGGTCCATAAAGTGATATTATTTTGGCAAGCTGTACCCCAGGACTTTGCTGTAGAGCTGTTTTCTTGGCTCACACTGTTCTGCCAGTCCCTCACAGCTGGCTGAGCTCACGGCTTGCAAAGCCTGCTCAGGCTCAGATGTCTTAATGAACAGTGTATCTGCCCTTGGTGCTGCCGGTGGTTCCCTCCCGTTTTACAGGGAAGGCTCTCCCAAATGGAGAGGACCTGCCAAGCATCCCTCTCTCACACTGACTGGAACATAAATCTGTGGAAGACTTGCAGAACATGAGTGTTTGCAGTAGTCCTGAGGCAGGTTGGGAAAGGGCAGGTGTTGGCTGCGTGGCGGCATCCCTCTGCACTTTGTGCTGTGACCTGACACTGCCATCCAAAGGTGAGGATCGCTCCCCACCAGCTCATCTCAATAAAATCCTTCAGCCTCAAGCCCAGGGAGGAACAAGCTCCTCCAAGACCCTTTGCAAACATCTGCGTGCGTTCCACCCTGCCATAACTGAATGATCTCCATTACCTTGGGAAAGGGAAACAGCAAATGAACCCACCACCCCTCAGTAAGAGTCAGGGGCTCAGTTGCCTCTATAGCTCTGTGTTTGTCATGGGCTTCATCTGTCTTGTGAAGGAGCTGGAAGCCACCCAACACATCATCTCTTGTCCTGTCTGGATTTTACTGATTTTCCAGTAAAATACAGTTGATGAGTGCAGGCAGAGATCTTCTCCAGTGCCCATCAAGCAGCAGCCTTTGGTAACAGCTGAGCAGAGATGAGAAGCCGAACCCTTTCTTCCCTAGCAGTGAGACCACCGAGATCATTGGAGAAAGTCACCCGTGATCCTGTCCCTGTTCCCACCAGCAGACTCTGGAGACTTCTCCAGGTGGGACTGTGGAGGTAGGATTGAGTTGGGCAAAACCTCCCAATGGGGCAAAACCTCCCAACGTGGCTGTCCATGGAAAGAGGTTGAGGTGTCTGCAGGGGCTTCGTCTGAGCAATGCTGCAGAAGTTGAGATTTCACAGTGACAACGACGACTGTAAAACAGGGAAATGGATCTGGGAAACCTGCTGAGCCACAGCTGGGCTTCCCGACCTGAAGAATTATCAGACACTCTTAATGATTTGTATCAATTCTGTGCCACCAATTTTCTCCCTGTTTCATTACTAACAGAAAAATAATAGCCACGGGGTCTCTGTAATGATCTCCTGATGGGTGACAGCAGCGACGGGCAGTGCCAGCCCCAGGTTTAATGAGAGCCGGAGGCTGCCCTTTGACAGAGGCTGCCCTGTGACGGGATGAGACAGGGAGGCACGGCCAAGTGCATCGCTTTATCTAATAACACTCATTTTCTTTCTGCTATGGTTGTTCCTTGGTCGTTTCTTTGGACTCCCAGTGTAACAGAAGGAGCTCTTATTAATCCATTTCAGTGATTCCTCGGGATGAACAAACTCTTTCCGCCTAATTTCAAACCCACTTGATCATTATGGGCTTGAAAGTTTGTGTAAAGTATCAAATGTTACGGAGTTCCTGTTCCAGGAGAGGCTGTGAAAAAGGGCACAGAGAAACACATGCTGCAGCCAAAATAATTCAGTACATATTATACCACACCCTCTGCTAGCTAAGCTCCAGCAGAAACCCTATCCCCCCCCAGCATACAGCAAATCCTATCCATCACATGGCCTTCCAAAAAAATCCAATTTGAGGAGGAATGCCCCGAAGTCTCAGAGAAGGTTATTGTTCTGAAATATTACTGATTTGGGCCAACTTCTAAGCACATTTCAAGACAGTCACAAGTCCTTTTGGTCCCTTCTGATCACCCTACCCAAAGCAACAGATTGGACTCACATCTGAGGCTTTAAAATCTTTGTGGGCAACCGTTAACAAGCAGAACATTGGGAAATCACATTCAGCAGCGCTTTGCTGGCACAGACCTGGCACGAGATGAGATCTGAGCTGCAGATGAAGGGGGTTGGAGACTGAGGCACCCAGCCCGCATCCAGCCCAGCGACGCTGCGGGTGCTGAGCGTCTCAGAAAAGAGACTCCTCTCCTGACACGTCCTCTGTGAGCAGCAGGAGACGTGACAGCCTCCTGGAGACAATTCTGGCTTAACAGGCTGGATGTGAGTGTCTGCCTTCCGAAGCTGGGCATGTCAGTCAGACCCCTTCTGGACATGAGGCTAGAGTTTATGCTTAGCCGGCGTTGCAGAAAATCCCCCTTTGAAATAAGATGGAAAGTTTCTTCATGGATCAGAAAGCAACTGCTTAATGGCTTGGAAAGGCACCGGTGGAAGTGATGGTGGAACAGAAGAGACAGGGAGATGTCAGAACAAGCCTGGAAAAGTGCTTCAAGCGCTTCACAGCAAGGTGCTGCTTGTGTGATTGTGGCACATGTTTGGTCACTGGGGAGAGAAGGACATTTCTGGAGGGTGGAAAAGCCAGGAGAAGCTTGATGTTTGTTTTGATCTTTGCCATAGAAGACAATGAGAGGAAACGTTTCCATTTCAAAGGTATTGTGTATAGGAAATCAGAATGTGACCTTAACGGTGAGGGAGGTCTCTAAGGAGGAAATCAGGGAGCAATTGGAGAAAGTGCAGTAAATCAGCAATACTGGATGATATTCCAAGAGTTCAGAAAGAAACAAAGCGTGAACTACTGGGAAGGTAACAACACAGGCAGACAACATATTCAGGGGATGAGGGGAAAGGAATCACAATTACTCCTGGGGAACAGAAGTCAAAGTGGTACCACATAAAGAGCAATACGAGAGTCAGGCACAAATCTTGCCCGAACTCTCCAGAAAAAGAGGCATAGTTTGAGGAGAACTTGCTGCCACTCCTGGTCAGCCGTAGGTCCCCTGATGGCATTTGGACCTGACAAGATTCTGCCACTTGCAGGGCTCTGCAGTGGCATGCTGCTGCCCTGCTCGTTGCTGTCGGCAGCGCCCACAGACAGCTCTCCTCACGCCCACCCCGGCATGGGGACAGTCCCGCTGAGGGTCTCCCCCGTTCAGGTTGCAAACCCCAAACTGCGGCACAGCTGCCAGGAAGCGTTTTCCCCACGTTAGGCACGAACTCCTCGACAGCGGATACCACAAGCCCTATAAAACGAGACAGGCCGAGAGACATGCCAGAAGCATGTTACCGTGCGCCCGGCAGCCCCCAGAAATGGCCCAGCAGGTATCAGCCCGTGCTGTCCTGAGGGGTACAGTGCAGGGGCCGGATCCATCACCGACACTCGGATCCCAGAATGGCTGGATGGAGACCGGGGCCCTGACGTGCTCTAATTCCTGCGGAGTGAGTCAGGCAACAGCAGTTACCAGGTGACAACATCTCCATCTCTCCTACCCCAGGAAGTGCCTGTGATGAAGATTCCCAAAGCTGGGGTCCCTGCCCCCTTCCCTGAGAGCTTTGTAAAGTTATACAGCACAGCATCGCAGCCGGGGGATCTGAGCACATGTGGTGCCTCATTCTCCCACTTCTCCTGGTTCCCATCCAAAGGAATAAAGTGGCCTTGTGCCGGGGGTTGGCCGCTGCCATGCAATGGGCAGCAGCTGTGAAGGCAGCTCTGCTCCCATCCCCCTGACAACGGTGCACCCAGCCTCACCCTGCTGCTGCTGCTGGACGTCAAGTACCAACCACTTCCCTTCCTCTTCTCATCTGTTTTTTTGTTTTTAATAACGGCATTGTCTCCTCTGTGTGAGTTATGCAGGTCTGTGCTGAGGAGCCCTCCCAGCAGCATGGGGACACAGCGACAGCAGGGAAACCCCCAAATGCTGCAGGCAGACATGTGAAATAAGAGGGGCCAAGCAACATGGGAGGGATCTGGGAAGCTGGGGGAGAAAAGGGAGGTGCTGGCCAGAGGTGGGCCCACATCCCTGTCCCTTGTTAAGAGCCCCTCACCCTCCATGGGCAAGGAAAAGGAGCTTCTTTCCAGGCAGTAATGCTGCCAGTGGTTTGTCATCATCATAAGCAGCAGCTGCAGCAGGGCTGGGGAGGACCAGAGGGCACTGTCTCAGAGGGAGAGGCTGCTGGCACCCCTTGGTGCTGCAGCCCCCAGGGACCCTGGGAGGTCCCTCCCCAGTGAGGGGTCCCTGCCCAGGTACCGAGGGGTGAAGTCCCCCAGGAGCCACGGAAAGTGTGTGGCTGCTGCTGCGGTGCCATGGCAACAGACCTCCTCTCCATCACACTGATGGTTTCTGTGCAGGGAAGCTGTTTGCTGGAGTGTTTTGGAGGGCTTTAAATGCAACTTGGAATTTCAAAAAAGGAGGAAGAAGGTTAACTGCCTGAGAAGGCTGGGGGGGGTAGGTGGGGGTCTGGGGACACACAGGAAAGCCCTTTCCACAAATATTATCCTCTGGTCTAAGAGAAAGGTCCACCCATCAGGTGCTTTGAACATACCAAGGACCTGTTCTGCCTCCCTCTCTGAGCACACTTCAGCTTTCAGATATTTATTTCACAATGGACATTTTTTGTTGTTGTTTTTAATTTCAGTTTGGGGGGAAAGAAAGGAAAAAAAATGACACCATATCCATTACCTACTTCTGTGTCTGCTGAGGAGAGGAGAGATGGGGCAATATATTCTAGCTCAGTACCATAAAATCCCACACTCTGCCAGGTGCCCAGCCACTGGAGAGTGGCTGACCAGCATTTCTAGTCCCTGAGGATGTTCTGGTGTGGCAGACCCCATGTGTGGCATGGCTCCAGGCATAGGGACTGGCAGCCCACACCACAGAGCACAGAGCTCTTGCCCTCCAGAGCTGTTTTTATTCTGACCATATGTGGTTCAGAATAGTGGCTGTCCCACAGATGCTGTTGGCTTCTTTTTGTTTGTTTGTTTTCCTGGAAACAGTTATCAGGAGGAGGAGCCTTGTATGGTTCAAGAAGTGTCCTGGGACCACAAACACAAACCCTGCGAATCCACGAGTGGAAGAGGAGAAACGCAAGTGATGTGAGAGCAGTTCATTCTTCTTGGTTTGTACGTTTTCCAGACTCCAGGATGAGCCCCACTGGCTTCAGTCAGCTCCTGGTATGAACTGATGGAATCCCCACGGGACACAAGGGGAAGGACACTATTTCTCTTTGGTGTGGCTCCAGCAGCAGCAGTGGAGACGTGCCAGTGAGGTGGCACTCCTCTGCCTCTGCTCCTTAAGCAGAGGTAGTCCCAGATAACAGCAGTCCAGATTTCCCAGGCAAATCCGAGAGCACTTAGTCCTCCCCAGGAGAGGCCATCTCACTGAAGGATAAACTTCATCTCAACAGCTCATTCAGGCTTTTTGCTTTGTTGCCAAAACAGCCCACAAGCAGGACTGGGAAAGGGGGAAGTGGTGGGACAGGGACAATTAGAGCCAACTGCGGTGGAGGGATTTGGGGTTGATCTCTTTTTTTTTTCCCTTTTTAATAGCACTGTATTATAAATATCACAAAACCACATGTTATCAGACAGAATGAAACAATTACGCTCAGCTTCACAGCTATGGGGGTATGTGCCTTCCATGGGGCCTTGAGCTCTCTGATGTGGACACCTGCTCTCTAGAAATGTGATGGGTGAGCAGCAACTTGACCAGTATGTGGGCCCCAAGAAAAACCCCATAAGTCAGAGCAAATCTCAGCCATGACCAATTGGGTGCTACTGAAGGAAGAATTCGTCCTGGTGGCTGAGCCATTTTAATCACAGGCAGCTATTGACCCCCTGGGCTGGGGGAGCAGGGACTGTGTGTGCTCTCACGGGAGGCTCCGATTCCCTGTGAGGATGCAGTGAGCCCCGGGAGGTACCAGGGATATCCAGGCAGCTGGGGCTTTGCTCCCACCCTCCTGAGCAGGTTCTGCCAGAAATAACGTCAGTGATTTCTCTGCCCCATTTGCTCTGTGCTGTTGTGGCTTTGCGTTCACAGGCTAACAAAGCCCACCTTGGCCCCTCACTCCCCCTTCCCCCTCCCGTGCACGCTTTCTCTGCCTTCCCTTCCGAGGTCAGGGAGATTTTCCTTGAGGAGGGCTGCTCGCAGGCTTCCCCCCGCCCCTCAGCCCGTTATTTATAGGGTACCTCTCTGCCGAGCACAATGCTGGGAGGTGAGTGAGTTATTGTTCCGGGTGACATCATGGAGTGGACTTCATAAGGGGGCTCAGCGGATGGTCTCTGAAGACAGCTGCGAAAAAGGCAGCCCTGAAGGATATGATGGAGTGGGTGAGACATAAATTTCTTAGGACAGGCAGTGAAAAAACGTTTACAGCCCTTCTTTCCTGAGTCTGGTTTCAATCAGAGTCCCAGCCGTTTCATTGATGCTCCGCGCTAAGCACTCACTCAGACACACGCTTTATGTGCTCAACCTGCCTTATTTGTTTTATTTGATTCCCTTTTTACTGTTTCTAAAATGCACTGGTACAGGATGGCTTACAGATCCTCAGGCAGCCAGCTCCCATGGAAAGTACCCACAGACAAGGGCTATCTGCCTGGATAGGAATCTGGCCCGCAGACGGGAATCAACTAAGAATAATATTGATAACAGTAATGAAGGAATGGGTTTATAAAACCATCACATTGCAGCCTCAGTCTGTAACAAACGTGGTATTAGCTTTGACATTCATTAAGGCAGCTTGCCATTTCTCCCAGGCTTAATGGAAAATCTGTCTGTTTAGAAGTGTTTGTTGCAACTGCAGAGGTTAGGGCAACGGGTAGGTTACTGATTAGAAAAGCCCTGAGCATCTGGCTGCCCCAAGGGACTCGTCAAGTTCATGCTTGGGCTTCTCGTTCCTGTTTTTGTTTTATCTCATGTCTTGGGGTATCTGTTTTGTAAGTTTGCTGGGTCTGGTCTCAGGCACACAGCAGGATGGGCCATCCCCATTTTAGGCGTCCACGTGCTCCTGGAGACCATTGGGATGGAGCCTTCATCAGCATCCTGCTGCATCCTCCCCAGTCGGGAGAAAGTCTTGCTCATTGTGAAAGCCAAATCTCCCTTGTACACCTTCAGCCCATGACTTCTTGTTTTCCCCCATCACAGATGTGGAGAATGAGCTGCTTCTGTGTTCTTGCTGCCCAGTTTCATAGCTCTGAAGAATCTATTGAGCCTGTCTCTCCCCAGCCTGTGCTGCTGTTGGTTCAACAAACCAGTTCATTCAGCGTTTTCAGTGGGATTTAGATTACCCCAGTGAGCGACTGCAGGTCCTACAGCTCAGGTAAAACTAAACACGAGGCACCTTCCCCCTGATCAGCAAGATCTCACGTTCCCAAGGGCCCTGTTCCTCTCTCGGAGGCTCGACAGTCAAAACAACCGTGGCTGCTTTTTGTGTGAGGAGACACAGCTTTCACACAAATCTTCACTATAGGAAGATCCTTGCAGGGATTCTCCAGTTATATCAGTGGAGGTTTAACTGGCGGTGATGGGGCTGCTGCTGTGCAGATGCCATGGGACAGGTGACGCAGAGCCCTTCCCTCTTCACTTACTCGAACTGCAGACGCTGTCCAGAAGTATCTGCTTTGGGGCAGGACCTCCCTGCTCACTGCAGTGAGGTTAAACAGCCTTTTTCATCATCCCAAGCTTTCCAAAACTTCTCCTGCACCAAAGCTTCTGGAGCTGCCAGGAGTGTGAGAGGAGGCAGCACCTTTCCCAATGCCACCTCGAGGGCAGGCTCGGTGCTCTCCAGGGCTGTGCCATCCGGACCTGCCTTTAGGTATCTCTGCACACCTCAGAGCTCTTGATCTTCATCGAAACCGTAGACTTTCAGTACAGAAAGTTAATCTCCATCTGCCTTCCCCTGTAACTAGCCAGTATTTATCAGCATTCTGCATTTTACATGTATGTGCAAGGCATTTAATAAAACCCAGACCGAGGAGATGAAAGATTTATCCGTTTGCCCTGAGAGATGTCCCTTGCGAGGGCAACTTGGGACTCGGGAGCGGAAACCTGGATTGTTTTTTATGGCAGCTGTGTGAAGAGATACAGAGCCTTTGAAGTCCTCCCGGCCCCTTCCTGCCGCCTGCCCCCCGTGCCACCCGCTCGGCACGACGAGGATCCCCCCCTTCTTCCCCAAGCTCCGTCACAGTGGGGTCACAGCCCAGCCAGGTGAGACAGATCTGTGGTTAGAGCATGGCAGGGTAGGTGGCAAATGCATGGCATGATGCACAGAGGAGGATGAGGAGGAGGCCACTGTGGCATGCATTGGCAGACAGGCATGGGCAGAGCTGGCTTAGCCTGCTCCATGCAGCCCCAAAAAGCTCTTAGCAAGCCCTTCTGTTAGAACAATTCTCAGCCTAAAAATCATAGCATGGGAACAACCGGCTGCCCAGAAAGTGACAGCAGTTAGAGGAGAAGAGCCAGTCCTCTGCTGTGCTGACACACCACCTTAGCCCAAAGGCTGTTTGTGCTGGCGTGGGACACCCTGTAAGGGCACAGTTGTCCTACACAGCTACCGGATCATGTCCCTCCTGCCACACACTTGCTGGGCTCTCAAATACCCTTCAGCAAAGCATCTCAGGCCCCAGATGCTCTGCAGAGCAGCAAAGCAGCCCAGCCCTCCCGGCGGCAATGCCAAGCTGCCTGCCAGCACACTGAGTGATTCAGGCTGTGGGAAGGAACGGGATGCTTCCCATTAGGAGTGGAGCGGTGACATTTCCCCCGCGGTCCCCCAGGTGCCCATCTGCAGAAGGGCAGGGAGGCATCAGGCAGGTGCCAGCCCAAGTAAACATGAGGTGAGTGGTCCCCAGAGAGCCATCAGGGCTGTGTCAGCGACGTTGGTGGGCCCAAGGGCCGAGTCGGGAGGAGGGGCACCGTTGGTGCCGTGGTTACTAATGAACAATTTTAATTCCTTCCATAAACAGCTAATAAAGCTCATCTCTCTCCTTCCCTCTAATGCACCATTTATTTCTCGCTTTGAAAGGCGATCAAGGAAATTCACACAGAGGAGTGTGTGTGTGTGGGGGGGGTGATACTAAATGTCAGCGCCGCCTGACGAAGCCTCATATTGCCTCTGAGCAGCTGCAGCAGCATCTTCACGAACGAGGCTCTAAATGAGACAGAGCCCTGGCTTCTGGTGGCCGGGGGACCTGATGGCTCAGAGCCTGTCCTAGGATGCTTCCAGAGGCACTGGTCCATCCCAAGCAGCAATTCTGATCACAGCATGATAAATACACTGAGGATGGGCATTACTCATTACTTTACAGAGGGACTGGGGACTCATGGCGTTAGGGGCACAGAGGGGCATCCATTGCTCTTTCCCCAGCTCAGAAACTCGTAGTCCTCTTGGGCTGTTCTTCCTCCTGACCATCCCAGCATGCCCATCTCCCCCAGGGCTCAGGCTGGGTGCTGGGTCCCTTTGAGCCACTCAGCACCTTGTCTGCTTCCAGCCAACTGTGAGCTTTGCAAACACCATTGAAAGATTCAGAAAAAAATCACTTGTCCTCGTGGATTATGATTATCTTTAAAGCTGCTGAAGGATAATCATCATCATGTCGAGAGGCTGATGATAATCTCATGATACCATACTCACTAGTGGTGGAGAGGGAAAACAGAGAGCTAATTACCCAGGAACAACGGTACAGTGCTGAAGCCACTATCTCTCGCTGTGCAGGACAGAAAGAGGTCTTTGAAGCCTCTGTAGGTGTGTTTTGCAGGACCAAAACAAGGCAATTTTGCGTGTAGGTGGCTGAACCTGTGGACATAAAGGAAATGCAAGTGTCGTGCTAAGAAAGCCGTTAGGCCTGTGATTCGTGTGTGAGATGTGGTGCTGTATGCACCTGGGATATTGTGAAATATCAAAGAGAGATCCCTTCTCATCGCTGAGGTCTGCCTGGGGAAGAGACAGTACACAAGTAATTGCACCACTTTAGATTGTCAGTTCTTAGCAGGAGCGGGACAGAGGAAGGAAACCTGTTAAGAGGACATGGGAGGAGATGTGGGGCTTCAGACTCATTCAGTATTTGAGAGTCTGGGAGCACAATGGTGCAATTTAAGTGCAAACAACACAGCAATCTGGGGGCTAACACAGCTGCAGCCTGAGTTATGTGAACGGACAGATTCTAGTTCTACACCAGTGTGTAACCATTCCTTAAATCCATGAAGCCCCATCCAGCCTCATGAAC
The DNA here is from genome assembly GCA_013401255.1 of Urocolius indicus. NCBI lineage: Eukaryota > Metazoa > Chordata > Aves > Coliiformes > Coliidae > Urocolius > Urocolius indicus. The sequence goes on along the minus strand of WBNH01009949.1, from coordinate 240,857 downwards.
GTTCCATCTAAAGATGTCAGAAAACTGTGGATCAGATCTGTGGCAGCTTTAAGTGGTCACAGATTATATAAAGTAAGCAACTGTCATTCACTAGTTAGAGTTATTCCACAGTGCACAGAAGAGCTGGGACGTACTTGCTTTGTAACATTCGAGACAGAAATGATAAAACTGAGAGAAGACTGTAAATAATCTTCTGCTAGTATTAGCTCCAAAGTTCTAAATGGTTCCTCCAGCTGGCCTTGAGCATTTCGGCTCCCTTTTGGGGAACTTTCAAGCTCCTTTCACTGGCATGGGTATTAAAACTATCCTAGATCTCCCACCAACCTTGTGTGTCTGACACACACACAAAAACACACACACACACACACACAGAGCCAGGGCTCATAGCTTTATACAGGTGTCCCCTCCAACCCAGCGTTGTTAATGGGTACATTAAATGGGTAAATCTGGGGACAGAAAGGGCCATCCCAAACACACCTACACTGTGCTCTCGTGGAAACAGCATACTGCCTGCAGACAGCCCAGAGACCGGAAAGGAAGCGAAATTTGTCAGGTGAATTTGTCAAGCAGTGGTGATAATCACTCATTTAGCCTGCAATGACATGGCACTTACCATGGAACAACGTGGGTATCGCATGGAAATTGCCATGTAATCCAATGCTCGGTTGCTGCCATACTGTCAGTGGCTGCGTGGTAATTTGTACCCTCTCATTTCAGGCCCTGAAACTGCTATTATTATGGCAACAAAGCAGTAGATTCACAGTTTGCCAAAAGGAGAATCTCCAGAGGGATGTTATGAATAATTAGGCAGCCACGGTGGTTTTGGATAACATCTTTACCCTAACTCCATTAACGAACAATCGCTTGCTCTCCTCACTCTGACTTGCCTCCAGTCCTTCCTACCCCAGGCTTTGGCATCCCAACAGTAAAGCCAAGGCTCTGCAAAGGCAGGCAGATCAGCATCAGGATAGCTGCTCCAAGAGCAGGAGCTTGCAAAGCAGCATCCCTGAAGAGGCCAGCAGCTCACACAGGCCAACATTTACTGAAATGCAAAAGCTTCTCTAGAGATGTGGGGTGATGGTTCAGCTGGTGTAGGCTGCTGCTTTCCCCTGGTTTTGAAGGGCCGTCTCCAGCAGATGCTGATGGGGAACCTGGCACAAGGTTTGAATGGTGTTTAGGACATCCAAGTGCAAACGGCATTGGCACAACTGTTACACATCAAATGGGTTCAAAGTTGAGTCAACCTTCTCTGGGTTCTCCAGCTGCAAATACCATCCTCAGACCTCTTTGTCCCTGAAAAGCTCTTTTATAACTTACAAGCAGTCACTGAGCGTGGTCCAGAATTGACCCTTGTCACCCTCAAATGCACATCCTCAACTTTGCCTCTGGCGTGATAAATTGTGGTTCTCTGCAGTCACCATTTCACTGATAATGTGTTATTTTTAGATGGAAAAAGTATGAGGTCAGGGTGAATGTTTTGTTTTTGTCAATGGGAGGAAGACATGGCCCATGCTGCCCTCCTGCACTCTCACTCATCTCCTGCCCTTCATAATCCTCCTGACCCGCTGGTAACCCCCTCTCATGGATGCCTCCCCCAGACAGCTTGCCCTCCTCTTGGAGATGCTTTGCTGGCCAAAAGGCTGGGCAGCAGCCCCTCTGCCCTCCCTCTGCCCATTGCCCTCCCTGTGCCCAGCAACAGAGCTCACCACACGCAGTGGCTCAGACCCTGCTCCTCATCCTCACCTCCTCCCTGGCTCCCAGAGCCAGTGCACTGGGCTGGATGGCATCATCTCCCTCTACTTTCCCTTGGAGGTTGTGATATATGGAGGGAGCAGCTCTTCTTGTGTTGTTACTTGCTGTATAAACTTTTAAAGCAGCCTGTGCTTGGGGGATGAATGTGTGTGGGAGGTTTGCAGTTTCTAGTGATTGAGATTCTTTGGTTGGAGAAGCCTAAACAAACACCATAACCTCAGGGGAAATTCTGCAAAAGTTTTAGTTTTAAGTGTTTCCTCTAACAAAATAACTGTTCGACCTAGAAAGCTACCAGAGAGCATTCCTTTAGCTGGTGGAGGCTTCGTGAGCAGAGCCTGGAGCTGGAACTCAGGCTTTGGAGTGAGAATGTAGAGAACTCCTCAGCTTTGAGTGCAGATTGGAGAGTGCTCCTCGCAACAGACTCGCCTCAGATTTACTTTACACAAGGAAAATTCCTCTGGCATCCTTTCCCCCATTGGAGGATGTTGGATTCTACAGGATCACACCTATAGATATCTCAGGGTTGGTGGTGGAGCGAGCTGGCTTGAAAAGGGGAAAGCCTCAACTGTGAATGCTCATCTGTCACACACCTGGGAACTGTCTCAGCTGATGGTGGAAAGGGTGTCCCAAGCCTCATCACAAAGACTTGTTAAATTTCTTTCATCCATGTTTTGGGGTTTTTTGTTGGTTTGGTTTTTATTTCAGAAAAAAGAGAAAAAAATCCATTGCTGACCTGCTTAAAATATCTCTGAAACTACCACTTCCAGAGCTCCCCAAAAGGCTTCAGTGAGTAGCAGATGTGCCAAAAGGGAGAAGGAGGAAAAAGTATGCTTTTAACCTCCAGACTGTTTACTCTGTAAGACCAGAGTTAAACCTCCAAGTGGGCTTTAGCTCTGCAGCCATCACATGCTCCCACCACTCACCCTTCCCAGCCAGTGCTGAGGGAGGGTTCCTGCTGCAGTGGAGTGGAGCTGAGCCTCAAACTGTTGGGCACTTGACAGCTCCCTTGGCCAAGGGGCACCAGGAAAGAAACATCTCAGCCTGGGGAGTGGTGGCCATTGGATGCCAAGGCTAATGACCCGAACCAGCACCAGCATTTTGTGCTGAGCAGCAGGATGCAGGTGCAGGAGCCAGGCAGAGGAACTCCTCAGTGTCCAACAAAAGAGGTTGCACCAGGAGTCACAGCATCTCCACTCAGCCCTGTGGCTCTTTCAGCAAGAGCACAGACTGGCTTCTCTTACAGGGAGCTGTGCAACCAGAGGTAATTGTATTTTGTCAAGTGGTTTTAGAGAAGCAATCCACATTTATTAGCTATCTGGATTAGAGCGATGATGTTCTTGATTCTAACGGCCAGCTTAGGCAAGGCATTATCAAAGAACAGAATAACTTATCACATTCCTCTCCACATCATGAAGCATTTGCTTCCCTTGCACACTTTATTTACTTCTGTTTGTTGTCTGTCTCTCAGACAAATCACTGCTGAGTTCAGACTGGTCATTTGACTCCAGATTACAGTGCCAGATGCGGTTCTCTCCAGTGCTGTGCCTTTCTCACGTCCTTATGGAAGGATGGAGAGACTGAGATGTGCACAGTCAACAGGAATTTTACAAAATCACCTCAAGCTAATTGTGAAAGCTCATCAGAGAAAATAAGTGTTTGGGGATTCTGTCTATTGTACATCATCTCTCTATGCTCCTTCCACCCCTTTTCTTGGTCCTAGTCCAGAGACAGGAATCTTCCTCATTACTTTGATTGTATTAATTGACTTCATTTTTTACTCTGACAACCCATCCAGTGGGAGCATGGAGACACAGAGAGCTCTGCAGATGACACGCACCAAACTGTCCGTGTTTTAGCTGGAGATTTCTCACAGCTCTGTTATTCAGAAGCAATGGGTCTCCAACGTCTCTCCCCACCCTGCTCATCACTGCGACACCCAGAGCCTTCCCAAGCCTGGGAGCCATCTGCAGTGGCCATCCCAGGGCCAATTTCCTGGGGAGCTGGGGTGCTGATGGGTCCCATGCAGACACCTGAGTCCGTCAGTGCTTTCCAGGCCTTTGATTGCTCCGTGAGCCAGGTCACCAGGGACCTGTCGTTCACTCCACCTAAAACCATACTGATTCCCATTCCCACGGGGCATTCCCTTAATTGAGCTGCTGACTGCATTAACCTGGGGAATGGAGTATTGATTCAACAGCCCCTGAGCCGAGGGAGCTGAGCTCAGGCCTTTGCTATTTCTGGAGGCGTGCATCCTGGTAGGAACTTTCCAAAATGAGGACACACATGAGCTCATTGGGATCGTTATTTCCTCGGAGGGAAAGGAGAAACTCTTCCTTCTTCCTGCCACACCTGGAAGAAGACAGATCCCCTAACTGCAGCTCCTGGCTTAGCTTTCCTTTTTCCACCTGTGTTCACATGTGTTTCCAGCATCTTGTGGCAGCTGAGGGGAAGAGAAATGTTATTTCTCTCTGACATACCTCACAGTTGCCTGATCCCTGATGCCCAGAGAGTTGGGTCACATCTGCAGGAGCAGCTGCAGGACAGCTCAGCCCTGGCAGCAGCCCTGTGCCTGGCACTGCTCCCCATGCCAGACCCCTCAAGGGAGCACCCATCCCTCCTGCTCTCTTTGCAGCTCAGCTGAGTTTTCCTCATCACTTTGCCAAAACTCTCAAAATAATGAAGTCCAGGCAATGGTTAGAAGCCACCAGAGAAGGGATATGGGAAGGTGGGAAGGGAAATTTGAAAATGATTGAAGCCTTCCAAAGCTAAAAAAAATAATGATGCAAGTACACACAAGGGCTCAGGTCAAGGAGGATGGTCCTTCAAGTAAACTTGTTCTTGGTCAGGCACACCTTATAATGCTTCTAGCAGAGTCTCTGCTGGATCATGTCTTAAGCAGAAGCAGAAGACTTATCCTGGGAAGAGCTGGCATTTCCAGGTTGTCCAGCAGTGACCCTGGAGCCAAGAATCCAACAGAGCAACCCCATCCCATCAAAAAGGGAGCCTTTGTCACAGCGAGGCAGCTGTGTGAGAGCCATGTCCTGCGTGGGATGAGCTATTGGGGGTGTGTGTGTCCGGACTGCAGCTCCCATGGGCTGCGTTTGGAAAGCTGTTGCCATGACTGAGCGTTTCCCAATACATCTTTCTTTTCCAGGCAGGAGCAGGGGGAAGGAAGGAGAAAGCTGTGCACTTTCTAACCAGCCCCAATGGCCACATGTTGTCAGTTACTTCCTTGAGTACATTCACACGCTCAGAGCCGCTGCTTTCCCTCATCTCAGTGAGGATCTGCTCCAAAGCATCGTCCCAAACAGCACGGGCTGAGCCGCAGATCACCTGCAGCACCGCTTCACACGCCTCAGCCACTGCACATCCTGGGAAGTCAGATGAAGAGCCTTCGCTTTCCACAACATCAGACTCTGAAAACTTAGGCTAGAAATTCTGTTCTAGCTTTCTTTGGGAAAGTTAAAATATTTCTCATTTATCTTCTGTTTGGAGGAATATAAGACAAGACTATTAGAGCTGGCTGCAATACAGAATTCTCATTCAGCCAAAAATATCACTGGTTCAGAGTCTTCTTTCATCCCATATTTGAGCAACAGTGTTACCAGCTCCAAATTTCCAACAAAATAAAAATTCCAGGCTCCTACTATAAACACTGAAAAGCCTTCTCTAAATATTTTGCTTCAATGAGGCTTCAAGTGTTTTGTTCAGCTTTATCATTTAATAAACGCCAGCGCGAGACGTCCAATGAACTTGCTGCTCAATGACAAAGCCAGAGCACAACATTCTGAGTGAGGGACCTGGTGTGCTCCCACGGGGTGTCACAGAGAGTGTGGACACTGCTGGCACCCCCAGTGCTTTCTGACTTCTCCCTTGCTTTTTGGCCATTAACTTTTGAACTTTTACACAGAGGTTTGGTTTCCTCCAGGGAGATGGAAAGGCACCTTCAGCTGCTGGTGGTGGGTGAAGCAAGGTCTCTGCAGACCTCTCTCATTTCGCACGCATTGCAGGGCCATGTGCTGCCCAGGCAGTGAAGTCTAAAGGACCAGGAGCTCAACCCAAACTGGCAACAACTCGGTAGAGAAAAGCATCCCACTGAAAATGCTCTGACTTCCTTTGGGAACAGCTTTTGCAAATGTCTGAATGAGTCATATTGTGAGGAATGGGGCAGGCAGAGAGAGAGCAGATAATTGGGAATGTTTCCCATGAGGCAGATGCCTGAAATGTGTGCAGAGTGCATGCACTGTGCAGACACAGAATGTGGAGCAAAAATGAGAATGAAGTTGGCTGCATTATCTTGAAAACAGTTTCTTTTCCATTTTAGTTCCAGGTGAGGGAGGAAAGGCGGCACCTTTCTCATTTCAGCCAGTCTGAGGCTCCTCTTACTTGTGAAAGTTAAAGTTCATCCATCACCCGTGCCCCAAGGGCTGCATGCCAGACCAATTATTCATACTTAGCAATGACTTACTGGATGGAGAGCCCCAGTGAAATCAATGGGGTGCCTCAAAGAGCAAGGTGCAAGCAGCAGGCTCTGCCCTTTGGTTTATTGTACTGATTCCCACAGCTTTCCCTTCGATTTACATGAACATTTCTCCAGCCCCAGGATCTTAGGGTGAGGCTGCTCTCTGTGTGCATGTTTGTGTGTGCAGTTTCTATGGCTCTGTTTATACATCAGTTTTCCAGTGCTCTCTCTAATCCTGTTTAATTGAGGCTTCCTCTGATTAACGTGGACAAGCGCAAAGTGTTGGCAGAGTCAAAGGGCAGCCGGTCCCTCAGCCCTTTGAAACATCATGGGATAAAGCCTGAGGAAAGACACAGAGGAAAGCAACATCACAGGGGTGTAAAACCACACATCCAGACAGGCTCTCCTGGTTTGCCAAATGGACATAAACAATCTCCTCACCAAAACCCTTTCCTGCTGCGTGTGCACCCGCCAGAGTTGTGCTGCTTGGCCATTTGCCTTTGCCTGGAGAGGCTGATGGGGACCTGTTACCACTCCCCTGCACCCAGCAGGAGCACGCGGGAGCTGCTCCTGGGCACAGCTCCTGCCAGGGACCCCGGGAAAAGGCTCTTCCCTCTGCCTCAGCTGTCACCCTGCATTTTCATGGAGCTCCAGTACGGAGCGGTCACTGGCATGCAGCACCATGAAGTGTAAACCCAACCACACAGTCACATTTCCCAGATAAATGTCACCCAAGTTGTGAGTGCTTAACAGCCTGCTCTTGCTGTGACATTTCTGATGGCCTGTTCTGCTGTCTAAGAGGATGTTACCTGAAAAACCAAACCCTCCCATTTATCCAAAGCACCATCATTTCCTTGCAGTTGCCCAGAATGCCATATTAATTATTATGGTTGTTATCGTTTGCTTTATCATAGCATGCAGCTGCATCCTACGCTGGGATGACGTTGACCCAGAGGCTGCTCAAAGCAAGAGACAGCAGATACTTCCATGTTATTCCACTTGAAGTAAAAGGCAAGGGGGGCACAGATGAGCAGAGAGACCGGGAGGAAGGGAAGAACATCACTCCCCCAGCCAGATGGCAGCCAGGGATCTCTGCACCCACATTTTGCATAGCCAGTGCATCAGAGGAGCCCTTCATGAGGCACCTGAAGAGGCAACATCAAATATCACCAGGAAGCTTCTCTATCTGAGGGAAGATGAAGAAACACTGGGTTGTTTGAAAATGGAGGTAGTGAATGATAAAAGCTGGTTATCACAGGTTGGAAGAGGCAGAGCTGACCCTGCACTTCTGTCTGAGAGAGTGATGGGGGGGGATTTGGCTCTAGGAGGGACTGATAGATGAAGATAAACACCTTTTTGAATGGGAGTGAAAAGGTGGATCTACTGAAGAGAAGGAAAGCTATGGTTGGCTGCAGTCCCAGAGAAGGGCCAGAAATATTATCTTGGTAACAGCCTTCTGGATGGATATTAGCAGACTGCCCTCCCATTCGTTATGGCTTGAGAAAAGGATGTGTCAAGAAACGAGCCATGAAAAGATAACAGCCTGGAAGCCTCAGCTGTGGATGGGCAGGCAAGGTCATGCCGTGGAGTTATGAAGTGAGACGCAGAGCTACTCTGGATGCACGGGCCTGAACCAGGGTCTGAGCCAGAGATGATGCCCAAGTAATGAGGGCAAGCACTGGAAAAAAGGCTGAGTTAGCACAAAGCTCCTGCTGCTGGGAGCAGAGAGGCAAACCCTGCCTTTGTAGGCTGCCAGGTCACTGATGAGGAGGAAACACCAGTATCACAGGCAACAATCTACTGACAGTGTACACAGGTCTTCATGGGCCCGTGTTGCACATCTGATTTCCTCTCACTCTGACCACGGTGCTCAGGTCTCCAGTCTGGTCCTCACTCTCCATGCTTCTCCATCCCACTCTACCCTGTGCTCCTCTCTCTTTACCACTCCCCTTCTCCTGAAACCCTTTCCACTGTGCATGGAAGCTCCCTGCTCTCTTCTTTCCTGAAAACCATCGCAGGCAAAGCTGTGAGCCAGAGACAGCAGTTCGGGCTCCTTCCCACGGAGAGAAATACCTGTCCCAGCAGGAGCCTGACCCCTTCAAAGCACCTGCAGGCTTTTGCTTGGTGTGAAGCAGACTACGGAGGCACTGACTGAGAACACATCTCCTCTGAAGTGGGGAGTAGAATCTATTCTGGCTTCGGCAGCGGTGGATGTTTACCTGGAAGAAATACTTCTTCTGTGCAGTGCTCATCAGCCCTGAAGTGCAGAGTTAATAATAATCACAGGCAGGTTGGTTCTTTCCTTTTTTTTTTTTTTTTCCCCTGGATTTCTGCCTGGCTTCATTGGGAGCTTTGCTACAGGTGCAGGGAGAGCTAGAGCAGCACTAAAGGCTGTGCCTGTGGAAGGGAAATGCAGCTCTGCCCTGGCTCCCCACCTGCAATGGAGGACAGCAGAACAATTCCCTGTTTATCCCTGACACTGGCTATCCCTAACTGATGGCTTGTGTTTCCAGGTGGCAATGGGGCCACACAGAGCCCTGCCATGGCCAGAAAAGCAATCGCAGGGACCTCCCTTGGCATTGTGCTTCCCCTTGTCTCTGTTGGGTCTGGGGGATGCAGAGGAGCTGATATGGAGCAGTTGCTTCCTGCATCACCTGTTGCTGCCTCCATGGTCACCCACAAATCTTTACCCTCGTGGTGGTGGGAAGAGGAGTGAGGAACCACCTCCATGCTCAGTCGTTGACCTGAGCTGGGCACAGGCAGCAGACAGGGAAATCATCTTCCTGGCTGTAAACAGAGCACATTGTCACCCAGCAGCCGCCGAGGAGGACGCAATGTGGAAGCAGGAGCTGTTACGGTGATGATAGTCTGTCTTCTCCCCTTGCAGAAGCACTTTCCTGACCGTAATCACACTTTAATGCTAAATCGGGGGTGGTGTGAGCTCTTGATTTCACAGCATTGCTGCATTAGTATGCGAGTACGAAGCACACAGCAGAAACTCTTGCTTGCAAAGAGCACTTGGAGAGAAGCGCTGAGGAGGGGAGTGGTGTGGCACAGCTCTATTAATTGAAATGTTTTTATTTATTTCCACTTTATTCTTGCTCAAAGCTGCGTTTACAGAAAAGTTTAAAAGCTGCTAAACCACCGAGCATTCAAACCCCTCTTGATGTGTACATAGCTGGCAAGAGCAAACACACAGCCTTATTACTGTTTCCTTTGTCTTTCCCACCCTTCATTCTTTCTCCTTACTCTTATTTGTTGTGTCTGATCTCCTGCTAAAGGGCTGTCTCTTGCTCCATATCGCTACAAAGCTGAACACAGGGAATGCTTTCAATCTTAAAGAAGTCCCTGAATCTTGCCTTAGTAGAAATAATAAATAATAACTCGGAGAGTTTGTATCTAGCTGGGCTGAACATGTGTTTGCTTGTTTGCTTTTTAAAACAAAGCTTATTTTCATGCCTCATGGAGGTAGATTTCTTTCAAATGCCCCCAGAGCTTTTCCCTTCCACCCACCCCTTTGCTTCCCCAGCTCGCCCCTCCCCCTGGCTGTGCCCTGACTGCTCATGGGGGACCTTTCCAAAAGGCTTCTTTCCCCCTCAACTCCTTTCCCAGCTCAGATCTCATCTGTGACCACTTTGTACTTTGCCAACTGGCATCTCATAATTTCTCCCTCCCAGTACTGGTCTTGCTCCCCACGAGCTCTCATTTCCATTCACGGCATGGTTTCAGTTCTTGGGGTCTTTGGGGAGCATCTGGAGGCTGCACAAAGGCTGTCTGGAGGCTGTCCTGTCAAACCCCTGTGGCTGGGGCTCATCCCTGAGCTGCAGCTTTGCTCAGCCTCCACTGATGGTCCTGCTGTCCAGAGAAGGAGAGCCCAGCTGGGCTGGACAGCTTCTAAGTTGCTATTTCATTCCATGCTTTCTCCTACATCCCAGAGAGTGCACTGACATGTTGTCAGCTCGAGATGTTGCAACTCGGTTTGGCCCCTGGGAGGGCCAGACTTTCCGTGGGGCTGGCGTTTGGAAATGTGAGGACAGCAGCCAAATCCTCGTGTCCTTGCAGCACCCTGCCCTCTGCTGCAGCAGGACGTGGCCTGTCTGCAGAGCAACGGCTCTGCCCCACATCAGCCAAGGGTCCCTGGGGCACGGGTGCTGTGGGCAGCCCCACCAGCCCCCCATTACCCACCAACTCAGAGCATCTTGAGACAAAGAGGATGCTGAGAGGCCACAATGTCATCTTCTGCCAGGACCTTGGTGGGTACCACGATGTAAATGTGCTGAAGCTGGTGTGCGTCCCCTCACACCGTGCTCGGTGGAGCTGTGGGGCAGTGTGTGTGTAGCACAGTGAGGGGTGCAGGGGGAGGAGGGGACGAGGATGCAGGGGGAGGAGGGGATGGGGATGTGGAGAATGTGGCCGTCTGCTGTTTCTTATAAACAGCGGGTGAAAAACCCTCAGTTTTTCCTAAGTGGGAACATTTGCCTTTAATGAGCCTGAGAGGTTTTGGGTTTTTTTTCTCTCTCTTGCTTTTTTTTTCTTTCTTTCAGCAAAGAGGGGAATGGCAAAGGGTTCTTTTCTCATGAATAAAATATCAGACTCATCTCTGGGTGTCAGCTTAAGGCTCCTGTCCCCATGCAGGCACCAGCAGTGAGCATGGACCCTCGCGCTGGCTGCAAGTCCAGACCAAGTCCACTTTTCCCCACTGTAGTCAGACACTCCTTTGCTCTCCTTTTTCCTCCCCAGGCTTCCTGAGCATCTTCCTCTTCCTCCATCCCTCATTGGGTACCCCTCCTCTTCTGGGGGTCCCAGGGACATTGCAGCCCCCGGTGCAGCCACAGAGAAGCATCCCCAGTGCCATGTGGCCACCCGGTCTGCCTCCGCCTCGCACCGCAGGGATCCTCCGACGCACGGTAGGTTTGAAATCCACAGCAGAAATGAAACCAGGATGATCCCACTCAGATTGCTCTCCTGCAGTTACAATGTGTGGTGGATCTGTTTATTTTGTGCTGTGTATTTGCCACAGAAACTCAGGTCATTTTGGTTCATCCTGTAGCTGCTTTAACACGTGATGCTGCCAGTCAGTGACGTGGGAATATCATTCTGTATGGGAACAGATACCCCAGATCGAACCAGAAAGTCGGTTTTTCAGTCTTCAGTCAATACCAGTATTTATTCTGGATTTCCATAAAAACAGCTAAAATTTCCAGCAAGATAAAAATTCCAATAAATTGTTTTCAACGTGAACCAAAAGTTTGTTTTAATAACAGAAAACGATTTGGTCTCACTCCTGGCAAAAGCTTAGTGTCCCTGATATCAGAGCCTGCTAATGAGCACCAGTAACACAAGTACACAAAGTACAAAACAAAATCATGCTAACTATTTTTATGTCACTTAAAACTGAGAGCATGAACCAAGGAAACTAGTCCAATGTCCTCCACACTGCAGGGCAGGGGGATGCTGAGCAGGGTGAACACGTGGCTGCAGTAGCTTGCTCTGGTGCCACTCTGGGATCCAGTGGCATCAGGCTGGAGTTGTGGGAGGGAGGATGCTGGAGGTAGGTATAGCTCATGTGACAGACTGTCTGAAAATCTCTGGCCCAATTTTGTCCACCCTCTGCCTGAGGGTGCTGAGATGCTTCATGTCCATATTCTTCTGTCAGTACCTCATCTCCCAGGGCTTTGGCCAGAGCGCTTTCCCTCTAGCTTGAGGTCTGGTCCCAGAGGGCTCCAGGCCCCAGCCAGCACTGAGGATGCAGCAGTCCACAAGAGAATTTATTGGCACAGCCATCGTGCACTTAGCAAATGGTCAGCTTCAGGGCTGAGCACATAGCAACATGTTCAAAGTGAGTGGTTAACGATTAAGCCTGACCTCCAAAGGAAGGGACACGATACATTTGGAAAGATGCATTAAATGAGATATATTGAAATATTGGTGCTGTTTTCAGGAGCTGATTGATTTATTTCAGACCAAAGTCGCAGCTCTTGGCTCACTGAAGCTTTCATTTGATGAGAATACATCTTTTGTGCAGGATACTTCTCCTTTGGGTTCGATCCTTCTTTTGGATCAGGGTTTAGACCAAAACCCATCTGTGTGCCTCCACTTACAGCATCCAGCCTTTTCCATTTCCTTCACGCCCCAAGAGGTCCCCGTGACACTGTTGTCCTACAGAACAAGGTCGAGTGTCTTACTTTTATATAAAAGAGATTTAATCATAAGCCAAGACACAACCCCCAGCTCTGGGGTAGTTCAGCTCTGGGTTAGGGATTAACTTGTTGTTTTCTAGCCTGCCTCTTCCCAGCATGGCTCTAGTCCTTGTAATGAGATGAAGCATTTCCTTACCCTGCTTATTCTACAACCCTGTTCCTTGCTAATCTGTTTGGTATGTAACTCAGAAATATACGTGAGCACAAGAATCTGTTCTGAAAATAAATGCTAGCTAGATGTCTGGGCTGGAGAGTCAAAGTCTAATTTTGGAGGTGTTAGGGTGACAGGGGCACCCAGAGTGCCCACAGCCCAGGTCTGAACCCTCTGGGCAGGTCTTTACCCCATGAAAGGGGTCAGTGAGCATCAGTGTGGTCCTAACCAAGCATTGGTGGGCGTCTAGCTCCTGTCTTCACCTCTGCCTGTGGGTATCCATGAGAGCATCACTTCCACATTGCTTAGGGGACCTCGATCACATCCCTGTGCCCTGTCAGACTTACAGACTACTGTGTCTATGCAACTGACCAGCTCACAGCTGCTCACACAGAGGAATGTGATGCTGCATTATTTCCCAAGAGCAACAGCACTTTGGGAAGGCTCATATATATCTGAGGTTTCCAGTTGGACACTATTTTTTACGTGCTCCCAAACCTTATTGCTCAACAGCAATTTCTTGGGCTGCTGATGGTTGGTCAGTCCACTCCACTCCACTCCACGCTCCCAGGCTGACCTCGAGGCACTGCAGGCAGGGCATCCCACTGAGCTTTATCATCCTGGGGAAACACTGGACCACGTTCAAGCAAGGCAGAGGACTCTCTAAGAAGCATTTATTATTATTATGGATGGCAGCTGATCTCAGAGGAGAGCTTTGCCCACAGAATTCAGAGGGAGTTGCTCTACCAGACTGCCATTATTTTATTCCTGGTGCATCTTTCAGTTGAAAACAGGATGAGCTGAAAGCTAAGCAGACAGTGTGGTGACATTCCCTGTAAAACAAGACCTCAGAGAATAGAATATGCTGTTCACTGGCCATCCTTGTGCCTTCACACACAAAGACCACAGCAACTCGTGTCATGCTTTGGAGATGGCCTGGGGGAGTGATGGCATCTCGTGCTCAGCAGACTTTCCCATCTCTTTGGTTCAAACTGGTATTTGCCTTCCCATCACCCAACCCACGTGCTCAGCCCCATTTCCCAGAGTGTTTGTGGAATGAAATATTGTTGCTATCATGGTTTACATGCTAGGAGAGAGGGAATGAAAAAAGAGAGAGGGAGGGAGGGAGGGGAGGAAACAAAGACAGCATTGTTATCTCTTCCAAAAAACTGCAGACACTTATTCAAGTCAGAATGACTAGTTGGGGTTGTGGTTTGCTTTTACATATGTGTTTAACCTCGTGGAATAGTCAACAGCCTGGAAAGAAAACACCACACTCAAAGGCAGAGGCTGCCCAAGACTCCCAAACCCTCGGCCTGATTTTCCAATTTGGGGCATGTGGCTGGAGCCCAACCTCGATCCTGGGGATGGGGCAGCCTGGGGACTCCATGGGGGAGGACTCCCCTATCCCCAGGCAAAGGCACCATCCCACTGTCCAGCCACCAGGCTGATCAGGATCCTGCCTTATCAGTTCCTAGCAGATGCTACAAGATGATTTGTCATCCAAGCCTTGGCACACTCCACTCCAGTCAAGCAGACACGAGAGAGCCAGAAACTGGGGTGGACAAAAAGAGAAGGAAAGGAAAAAAAAAAACCCAAAAAGGAGTGGAATAATGCAGTGAAAAAGCACAAATCCTACACCATCTGAGTGGGAAGGGGAGCGAGCTCACTGCGCTGCCGGGCCAACTTTCCAGCGTTTAGAGCACAATCTTTCCTGTGGTCCCACCGCTCGTGATTAAGTTTGCCTGACACTTCCCATCAGGAGGCTCTGCAGTCACTCGTGCAGAGCTTTGCCAGACTCGAATCAATTGGGCTGAAATTTCCCATGTTTGGTATCTGCCCGAGGCAGGAGCTGAGGAAACAATCCTCTCTGCGTGGCACAGCCGTTCCTGAGAGCACGGGCACAGCAAACGCCGCGAATTGATAGCGAAAAAAAGAGAGAAAACAACTCAATTTCCAATTATATTTATTTTATCTCATTGAGAAGCTCTTGCTCTCCCATGACGTGGAACAGATGCTCGGCATTTTCCAAGGAGCAGCTCTGCTTGCAGATATGCCTTTTGCTTTTTCTGTGGAAATCTGCCCCAGATTTGATTGATTTGAAGCGTCTCTGAAAAAAAACCCAAAATCACAGTTTATGGCTCAGCCAAGGGCATCTCTCTTCCTGTGGAGACAGCTCCATCCTTTCCCACCTCTCAGCACCATGCTAGCTGCTCGAGGGGACAGGAGCTAAATTTGGGGATGGGCAGAAGGAGTTGGGGACACAGGGTGGAGTGGGGACAGCAGGGCAGAATGAACGCAGGACTGGGAGCATCATGTGAGAAACATGCATTTTAGGGGTGAGGGTGATGGGAGGAGTCTCTGACACTGGGACAACTTCAGGCAGACACTGCAGGAGGCGAAGGCTCTTGGAGCAGGACCCAGGCAGCCAGGAGACTCCCAAGAGAGGATCTGAGCTGGGTGCTGGGATGCTGACAGGACCGGTACAGACCCCTGCAAAGCATCCTGGGAGGGGAGGGAAGTGGATAATGTTCCTTTAGTCTTTTTGGGTGTAATCAGATTAACCAAAGTGACTGAGCATCATGCCTACTCATTTTTTCTCTCTCTGTCACACAACCCATAGTAAGAGCTATATTTAGCTTTCTCATTGCTAACAACAGGGTGTCAGTGGCTTCTTTTCCCCTCCAGTGATTCAGCCGAGTGCAATTGTTCATTCAAGTGGAAGCAGGAGAATGTAGACAGAGCTCGGAGGGGTGCTGGGCCAGTCCCCTCCCACAGCCCTGCCGTGGAGAGGAGCTGCTGCCTTTGCCTGGCTCCTGTCCCCCCGCCCAGCCCCACAGCCCCCTGCCTCGAGGGTGAGCACAGACTTGGCTCTGAGCCCCTGGCATGGACATGCTGCCACGTGGCTCATCCCCCTGCACTGGGCCACGGTGGGGATGACTGTGACAGCATCAGCTGGAGATGCTGGGAACGGGGCAGAGCAGAGCCTGGGAGCTGCTCTCACTCCTTTGGATGAAGCAAATCTCCACTAACCAAATTTTCATTGAAATCATGATGTTTCCACAAAAGGTTTTGATTTCCATGCATCAGCATTTTTCAACAACAACAACAACAAACCTCTCCTCTTCTTTGTTGAAAAAAGCCCTTCTCCACTGAAAGGAGATCAGCCATCTTCATCACGGGCCCTGCTCAGGCACAAAGCTGTGGCTGAGCCAATGTGGCTGGGCAACGGTGGGGCTGGGTTGGCACCTGCCCTTCTTGCCCTACATTCCAGAGACCAGAGACTAAATGCCACCCTGTCAGAGACTGTCTGATTTCTTTACCCTCTTTAATATCTGCTTAGGCTGCCCAGCAAAACCCCTGAAGTGCTAAAGCCCCCGTTTGCAGTGCTTGAGGGAAGCAACTTCAGCTTGAGTAAGCAGCTAATGCGTGGGGACCACTGACCATATGGGGCTGTGGGCATTTGCGCATTTTAATCTGACTCCAGGAAAGTGAGAGAGGCAGGCAAAGGAGTGACTCTGCATCTTGCACACACTGGGAAAATAAAAAGGGACAGAAATGCCTGCCCATCAGATTTACCACCACCACCCCCCCTCCCCTTTCCTGACCCTTGTGCAGCTGGGGAAACCGCTGGAGCTTCAGAGGCTGTTTGGAGCCGGCTGTGCGGATGCAGGCTTTTGGAAATGTGCAATTACATCCACAGGCCTCTCCTCGTAGCTTAAGCAGGTTTAATATTACAGGCAGGCACAGGAAATCTTGGCCCTTTTTTCTTTGCTTTCTTAAATTATTTTTTAAACGCTCTCCCAGTGAAGTTAATGAGTCACTCCCCAAAACAAGGCTTTTATTAGGGTCTGCAGCTCGGCGCAGAATCCTCTTCCTTTCCTGTGGCAGAGAGATGCCAGTTAAATTAAAGTCTTTTGTTTGAAACCTATTGCCATTGCTGCATTAAGGTTTTATCCCCACAAAATTAAAAGAGAAAAAAAAAAAAACAAGAAAAAAGAGCAAGCACCATTTTCCTTTTGTTTAGGGTGGTCACAAACAACCACTCAACCAAACCCCACCCCAAAGTCCTCTCCCACAGATGAGCCACTGCTATAAAGTTTGTTTTCCTCTGCTGTGGTCCTGTTAGTCTTCACCAGCTCCCTCTTATCCAAATACCCACCATGGCATACCATGGGCTTCCTCCTACTCGTGTGCCAGGACAGGGATCTCTCACTGAGACAGTCCTCCTGGTCTCACAGCCTCCCTTCTCATCGGGGTGATCACCTCTAGTCTCTATTACTTCATCTCAGTTTTGCTGGCAAACAGGACACAGCGTGGGCTTCTGGCCTCTGGGGAGGTGGGAAAGCCATGGCTAGTGGTTACCACTATGTCCCTCTTGGCCATGACACGATTTCCTTTGAAAATCTGAATGAGAACCTTGCTAGTTTTATTAAACAGAAGAAAAAAAAAAAAAACCACCACAGGTTTCCCTTTCCCCCCCTCTTCCCAGCTGCGGAGCAGCAGCCAGCAGGTGTGTGTCAATCGGACGGCTGCAGAGATTTACAACCTGTTCCAGGATTTCTCGGCCAGGCTTTGCTTGGGGAAGTGTTTTCTGCTCACAAGAAAAGGAGCTGTAGCACGGGGGCCCCGAGGGACACAACAACCGGAGATGAAAAAACAAATGCATCCTTCCCTAATGTGATTAAAACAAACCCAAACCCCAGTGAAGCAATGGACTCCGGCTGGCCAAGGTGATGACTTAGAGCTCTTTGCTCTTTCTTCCCCTTCCCTGGCTGCCCCCCTCCCTCCTGGGCAGCAACAGGAGGAGGGCAAGAGGGGATGGCTGGGGATGCATCCCTGTGGGTCACTGCCTTTGGTGGCTGGAGAAGCCTGGCTGAGCTCCACTTCCCCTTGGCCTCCCATCAGCCATCGGCTGCTATTTGCCACCCACGGCCAGTGGCCCAATTCCCTGTGTTTCAGCAGTTTTCATAAAAAATAGATCAAAGCTGTGGCCAAGGAAAAGCCACAGGAAGCAGCTTGGGCTGCCCTGGTCCCTGCTCCTCCGCCCCATGCCTCGGCGCAGGCTGAAGACCAGAAGTTACTCCCAGGGCTGTTTTACGGGATGACTGTCTCCTTTTCCTTCACACCCACTCATGCCCACCACATCCACCCTGGGGGGTCTCCCAGCTGTGTCCTCCGGCTTTTGCCCTCCTGGCTTTGCCCTTCTTCAGCCAATTTTCAGGAGAAGACATGTGCAATGTCTTTGGAGCTGTATTAGTGGGACCTTTCTGTTGGGAGCAATTTGAGTCAAGGAGAAAGAGGAGAAATGTCCATCGCTTGTTCCTTTGACACTCTGCATTTCAGAGCTCTGACCTGCATTTCAGTGCACGGCAGGAGGACTGTGTCCCGTGCTCCTTCCCCAGTGTGCTGCAAAGTGTCTGTAGGAGATGCTGCAGAGAGAGCAGAGGTCTGGAACGACCTGCAGATGAATGCTGTATTTGCTGGGAAAACAAAGTGCATCCAGATGACTCCCTGTCCCTACAGAATCTGTCCCTCAAAGATGCTTCACAAGAGTGAGTTGGGATGTCTGCTCTGCAGGAGCCTCCTGCAGCAGACATGTCATGGTAACATGAGGATGCTGCTACCCAGTGTAATCTTGGTCTGTGATGGAATTCACAGCAACGCTCGCTTGGAGCACCAGGCTTTAGACATGCACAGCAGCATAATCCTCACAGGGTCAGGAGTCCAGTCAGGGTACAAAAGCCTTAACTCTTGTGATCAGGTCAGGATGAGAGGCGAGACAATGGGAGCGTGGCTGGTACCTACGGGTGTCTGTCGGAGGGAGAATGGTCACACACAGGGAGGCAGGGCAAAACCAGAAGCACCAGGGTGAGAATGAGCCAGGGAAATCTTAGCTTAGACAAACAAAAGTGACGTAAGAGTGAGATAATTTGGCTGGAGGCTCCTCTGCCAAAGGAAATACTGGAAGTGCCGCTCGCTGGACTTAGAACTAAGGGTGAGACCCGAGAGGGATGTGCTGGGGACATGCTGCTTTGGCAGGAGCTGCTGTCCTGATGGCCCCGCCACATGGCAACACCGTGGCCTGGCAGACGTGGGCTCTGTCCCCATGCAGCCTGGCACACGGGGAGGCTGTGCTGTGGAAGAAGTGTGAGCACAGCTGTGCACATCTGGAAGAGGCTCTTCCAGTGCGACTTCCTTGCCAGCAGCCAACCATTTTGGAAGAGCCTCTCTGCCAGCTCTGACAGAATGGAGAGGGAAACGCTGTCTGGAGGCACTTGTGAGGGACTGGCAGGGGCCTGGAAAGCAGAGCAACGGTGTGCAACGGCCTCTGCAAACCCGGGAGCTGCAGGCACAGCCTGACCCCACTGTCATGCAGCAGAGAGCTGCTCCCTGAGGAGCACAAAGTGTCCAGGGAAGTGTCCCAGCCATGAACAGCCCTGCAGCCTTCCCGTGAGCCGCTCACCTCTTCAGCAGCAATCTGCCTGTGGTACTTGAGGAAACACACGACCAAAAGCTGGAGGAACAGACCAGCATAGCTGCTGACACTCAAGGAGACAGAATTTGTGTTTCCCAAGAGGGCTGTGAATGAGTGCCCTGGGATATGGCTTGGGAGCATGAATTCCTGACCTTCCCAGCCACCACTTGTCCAACAGTGCCAAAGGAGATGCAAAAGAAGCAGAGTCTCAGCATCACTGGGGCATGATGATTTCTGGAGGTGGTGGAAGAGGAACCTGAGCCACCAACACAGGAAGGTTCTGCACTCCTTCTTCTCACCCATGGCCAGACCCCGTTACCTGACCCTCCGAAGCACCAGCCCTGGCCATCCTCGAACAAGTGGAGCTTTGTCCAAAGTGTTTACTGCAGTCAAGAGATTAAACCAAAGGAAACAAAGGAGCTCAAAGGCTTAAGTCCGTGACTCATGCAGAGGGCTTCCCAGGCCGTCTTCACTCTGCACATTGCTCCGTCCCAAGTGAAAAATGACTAAGTCAAAATAAATAAATAAAAGTCAATAAATCCTGTGCGGCAGCGATGGTGAGTGACTGGGGAACAGAAAAACCTGTTCAAACAGAGCAGCGTATTCCAGGCAGAAAATTCAGCCTCACGCTTCTGGGCTGAGAGGGGACACTATGGAGGGAGTAAGATAAATAAATATACATTTCCCAGCTACGTGACACAGCTTCCAGAAAGCATCAGCTGGTGGTGCTGAGATCCGCACCACGCTTTGGGACAGGCACACGGCAGAAGCCCTGTGAACCTGAAGCTGCTCTGCTGCAAAGCTTCTGAGCTGAGAGCTTCTTTTTTTGCCGGAGGTGACTTTATTTCTCCTCAGTCTTGGACCCAGCTGACAGTGAGAGCTGCAGTGTCTGGAAGAGGGCTGGAGTCAGAAAGAAGCTCTCAGCAGAAGGAAGCGGTTGCAGCAATAGAAAGCATTAAGGCACTAATGAGACAGAGCAGAGCTGGCCTGTCTCCTACAGAAGGTTGGGCTGCGTAATCTAATGGTCCCTTTGGCCTTACAATTTGTGAAACTGTTTCATTCTGGTAGATAGTTGGCTCTGGCTTTAAATCATCCTCTGCAATCCAACAGCAAAAAGCTGGGAAAAACAAAGACTTTTGGAACGGCACCAGAAAGCTGTTGGAGTCGTTTCTGATAGCGGGGTTGGGCCAAGCCCCGCAGCCCTCCTCGCCCTGCTCGCTGTCGCTGAGGTTTTGATTCCAGCCTGGCTCCCCGGAGAGCGTGGGTCTCTGCCCCTGCGTGCCTGGACAGCACGAGCCGGGATCTTAAGAGAGGCATTTAGCCAGCAGCCCCTCGCTGCCCTCCTTGTGCTGCGCCTGCATTGATGAGCTTGGACAGGGGACGCTTTCCTCGCCCGAATCCGGCCCCATTTCCCTGACAGTTGGAGTAATAGAGTCCAACCCTTCGGGCCGTGGGCCAGCAGAGTGTATTGTTTTAGGAGGATCAACTGTTGCCTGCTCCTTCCCCTGCTGACGGGCGGAACAAAGCCCCTGCGAGCGCACACAGGGCAGCGTGTGTGTGCGCGCTGACGGGGAAGGAGGGCTCGGAAGCGGGCTCTCGGTCATCTTCTCTGGTCTCAGACCTCCTTGTTTGGATGCCAAGACAAACAAATAAATCATATCCAAAGGCAGCTGCCCACAATAGCGCTGAAGTCAGAGAAAAAAAAAAAACATAAAAGAGGAGAGCTGGGATCAGGGGTCAGGATTCCTGTTAGAGACAACGGCTTTGTTCAGTGCTTTTATTTCGCTTTACGGCCTCTTCTGCTGCCGCTTGGGCGAGGGTGATTATTTATTTTGTAGCCTTCCTTTTGCCTGTTTTTCCAATAGGAATTTGTGATGTGCTTACAAAACTCCCTGGCCCTGCTGGCCAGCGCGGACTGTCTGCTGTGGGCAGCCTCCTCAGCCCTCCGAGCGTCCGTGAGAGCTGCCACAGCCTCCTTTCTCAAGCACCTTCCCTCCAATTGCTTTCCAAGTTGCTTTTTGTGGGGGTGGATGCAGCCATCACAAGAAGGCAGTCACTTCTGTGGCAGATATTCAGGTATTCAAAAGCAACGTATTGCATTCAGCAACCTAGAGCAGAATGGGAGTGAGAACACCAAAGGCAGAGTCAGGGACTTCTCTAGGGGATGCTGTTTTTACCCCAGGTAAGATTTAATGAGGACAGTTTTTTTTTCCTGGAGGAAGAAAAAACATAATAGTCTCTTTAAAACCAACAAGTGACTGTTTGATATTAATATCTCTGTGTAAGGAGCCTGGCTTGCTGCTGATCCAGGAGGAAAGCAGCTGCCAACATTTCCCTGTAGCTGATGGACCCCCCTTGGAGGTCTCCAATGGTTCCATGTAGCCATCGCTCCTGGCCAATGGGGACCAGTGGACCCAGCCTTGGGGCTGCTGGGCTGGGTTTCAGAAGCACTCACTGGGGTGAGGGACAAGGGGGGTTCTCAGGCTTGTTGTTGCCAGGCAAGTGTCAGTGTCAGCAAACTGAAACTCAGGCCATCCAGCCCCAGCCTCCAAGCTTGCATGAGCTTTTGTGCAAGGGGCTCAGGGAAATGACTGAAATCAGCTAGGTCGTTTCTCATTGCTCACAGAGGCCAAAAGCACCTAATTGGGAACTGATCTCAGCTGTTTCTTTGCCAGGACTCAGACCAAAAAAAGCTCCATCTGAATTAAAAAAAGAAAGAAAAAAAACACCAACCCAGGAATTTCCTTCCCCTGATGGTTTGGATTGTTTCTTAATGTTATTTTAATGTAGGTCTGTTTGGTGTTTATTTGGAGTTTAAGGTGGTGGAAAATAAGCTGTGGGTCAGCTGTGATGCTGGATGGAGCTGGGCACCCGGCACAGATGAACACCGTTAAGGGTGAGAGAGGAGCCCATGGGAAGATGTGAAATGCTCCTCACCTGAGCGTGGCTTCCTTCTGGCAGCCCCGTGAGCCCCATGCTCTGAAGGAAGACCACTCAGACTCCAGGCTGCCAGCATAGCCTTGGCCTTGGCTTTCTGCTGCTCTTGGGGCAGATCTCCCTGGCCATGGCTGTGCCCTCCGGCTTCCCTGCTCGGCTCCCTGCCCAGCAGTACCAAGTAACTCTCCTTCTCCTCCAAATTTTCAGGCAAATTATTACTCATGCAAAAATCTGACAGAGTTTTGGGACTTGTGAATACTTTAATAAATCCCCAGTGCCTGTCTCGCTATTCACAAAGAGCGAGTAACAGGATCCCATAAATCACAGCAAAACAAACTCAGCACTTTGGGTCAGGAAAATATTGAGAAATCCGTGGGTTTTACACTAATCCTCCCATGGCAGGGGCCCTGGAAATGCACTTCTTTTTTTTTTTCTTGCATCCTTCTGGCTTTGACACCAGCTTCCTATTCCAGCCGACGTCCTGCCAGGCTCAGCGGTGAGCGCGGGCATCCGAGGTCCAGCACAGCCGCAGCGAGCAGGGAAACTTCCTCAGGGATGGGATGAGCTGGGCACTCATCCCAGCCAGAGAAGAGTTTGCCCCGTGGGCTGTATCTTCTGGCCTTATGGCCACCACTCCCAGCTGCAAAGCGACTCACGGACCACTTCAGGCTTTTATGGAGCTGGGAAAGGGTAAAGGTTTGTGTGTGGTGTGCTGCCTGCTTTGGGCTCCAGGCTTTGATCTCCAAGCATCTCACCAAGATGTCACCCAGGAGGGACCCTCCTGCTCTAGGGAGGAGGCTTGGAATCTGCCTTCAGAAACAGGGCCTTTTATCTTCTGCTGCATCTTTGTTTTGCAGAGAGATGGGATTTGGGTTGGTTTTGGGTCAGTTTTCTTCACCAGCACCTCTGAGTGCTGAACCCACTGGGGTTTGGGGTGGCAACAGCCTTGTGGTGGCTCACAGGCCCGTGGCTAGTGCTGGCTGTCCTTGGCAAGCATGGAGGCAGTGAGGACTCGCCCCTGATGTGTGGTCCTGTCTCTTCAGCAAACCACTGCCAGAGCTCCTACCTGCCAGGAACATCTGTCTACCAGAGGAGCCCAGGGCCTGGCAGTGCTGAGAAGGGCCAGTGCTATCCAGATGAGAGGACAGCAGCCGAGAGCTACAGCAAAGGGAGGATGAGGTGGAACAGAGGACAACCAAAAACCAGAGAGACAGGTAAGGGGAAGACACTCTGATGCTCTGGATCTTGTGCTTCCAAAGCCAAGTGGTACTAGGCAGTGGATGAGGAAGCCTCAGAGCATCTCTGCCACTCAGCTCCTACCGCCTTGGCACCCTCAGTGTGAGCCAAGGGAGAAGGGTTCAGCTGGCCACTCCTGGGACACAGACCTCTTTCTCCTGGGATGGACACAGGCCCGTTTGTCTCGTGTTGTGCCTGTCCATCACCTCTGGAGCAGAGTCTCTCAGCAGAAGAGCCTGAGGGCTTTGCAGCACGTGTGATGGGAATGAAACACCGCTGCCAGCTTCATTTGCTGAGACAGATTCCTATTTAGGAAAAGCTTATCAGCCTGGGAGTTGGGAGGCTGGTGTGTGCTCTGACCAGCTCCCCACCACTCTCCAGGCTCCCTCCCCGAGCCATTTGGTCTCTCATCATGCATTAATCCATTGGTGACTTCAGCTGTAATTGGCTGCAGTCTGGCATCAATAAACTGAAACATTTATTGTGCAGTTTAAATCTAATACAGATTATAGCAATCCAGCTAGGTTTTAATGCCTGAGCCAGGAAGCAGCTCCACGAGCTCCTGCGTGGCAGGCTGGAGGCTCTTCCCTGCCACTGGAGCTCCATCTCAGCCTTAGGCTGAGTGGCTGGTCCTAACCTGCTGCGTCCACCACTTCCATTGCCCGCCCAATGCCAGTTCTGGACCCTCTCCACACATACGCTGTGACAGCCAAGCCTCCCTCCCCATCCACAGTCAGACGGGGTCCATCTGTGGGAGGAGAGGGGTTTCCTCAGTAGCTGTGAGCTGCAAAACCTGCTGTGAGGTGGTGGCTCAGCATCCGTCCTTACCTCAGCATCCCCGAGCCTGTGCGACCATGTCTGCACCCAGTCGGGGAACCCAATTTCCAGCAAGATAATGGTCTTTTCAGTAACATTTTCATTAAAAGACATCACTGAAGTTTAAAGAAGGGGCCAGGGTGTAAGGGAAGAGGGAGTTTTAATGTTAGATTTTGCAACTGTTTTCCTGACTGCTGTTGTTTAACCCTTGGGAGGCTGAGGCCCAGCCCTAAGCTTCACCACAGCAGTCCCTGGACTGGACACAACTCGACCCTTGATGAAGTGGCCTCCCAACAGGCTCTGCAGCTCTCTCCTCTTTCTGTTCTCACGTCTGATGAAATGAAGCTCACCTGGGAAGACCTGTGCAGCTTTTCCCCAGCATCTCAGGTCTTCGTCCCTCTCTGCCCAGAAGTTTTTAGGAGAGCAGTGAGGCAAATGATGTGCAGAGCAGAAACCGCTGTCGCCTCTTAATGAACCCAGCGAGGTATAAATGGCAAACGCCTCGTTTTCTCCTGATTTAAATAATGTATTGGAGAGGCACTTCACTGGCGTTTCAAAACAACCCAGACAAAAAAGGGACTTGTCAGCCTTTGTCAGCCTCTGCTGCCAGGGGGCTGCCGGCCAGCCTGCCACGCACGGCCCTGGGATGGATGGTGGCCAGGAGGAAAATGAATTGAGGACTTATTGGGTTTCTCATGGACACCCACTTACTCTGCCACCGCTCCAGTGATTTCAGAGCTCCCCACATCTGATTAGGCTCTCCATGACTGTCTGCCGCGCCCTCGCATGCCAGGAATCGCTTAACAGGGACCGGCTGGAGGGCCTCTGCGGAGGGGAGAGAGGGAGAGGGGGAGAGGAGGGGGTGCCACCGGTCCTCCCCCTCCACTCCCCTCTTCCACCTCCCCCTGCCACGGTATTGCTATCAGAAATATCAGACGTTTCGGCTCAAATTAAAGTCAGGTTAAATATCTCAAACGCAAAAATTCCACGAGGTTCCAGATGGAAAGTGGTTCCTCAGCTTCAGGCTGAGCAAAATAAATAAGGAACCTTTCAGACCTGTGGCTGCCCCTCTGCCGGGGAGAGCCGGGGAGCCCCCGCCGCAGCGCAGACCTTTTGAAGTTGTAATTTGGCCGGGCTAATGCAAAGCATGACACACTCCATCCCAGTATAAATAGCGTATTCCTGAAATGCACAGTGGTAAATAGCCTGTGATGATAGCAACCAAAGCAGAAACACGTGTGTGCGCACACAAAACGCACCCCACACGCACACAGGGTGCAGGAGGCAGCGCAGGGGCAACACATGAACCCCCAAACACCTCCGGCCCCGGTGTGGTGAGCAGCGATAGTGCTAGCCAAGAAGGACAAGGCCATCCTGGGGAGTAGGGAGAGTGAGGGCAGCAGGTTGAGGGAGGTTCTGCAGCCCCTCTGCTCTGCCATAGCTGCTGAGGCCTCATCTGGAGTCCCGTGTCCAGTTCTGGGCTCCCCAGCTCCAGAGAGACAGGGAACTGCTGGAGAGAGGCCAGAGCTGGGACAGCAAGATGCTGAGGGGATGGAACATGTGTGTGAGAAGGAAAGGCTGAGAGATCTGGGGCTATTCAGCCTGGAGAAGAGAAGGCTGAGAAGGTCCTTATCAATACTGATCAGTCCCTAAAGGGTGAGTTTGGAGAGGATGGGGCCAGTCTTTGTTCCCTGGTGGCCAGTGACAGGACAAGTGGTACTGGGCACAAACTGGGACACAGTAAATTCCACTGGAACATGAGGAGAAAGTCCTTTGGTGCTGAGGTGAGGGAGCCCTGGCCCAGGCTGCCTGGGGAGGGTGTGGAGGCTCCTTCTCAGGAGGTTTCCAACCCCACCTGGACATGTTCCTGTGCCCCCTGAGCGAGGGGAACCTGCTTTAGTGGGGAATTGAGCTGGATGAGCTCTGAAGGGCCCTTCCCATCCCAACTCTTCCAGAATTCTGTGATTCTGTGGTTCTGTGACATGAGAATCAACAGCTGAGCAAGGCTCTGGAGGGACTGCAGATACATAGCCACCACTGATCACTTTGAGGAGTGGCAGCAGATCCATCCCACGCAGACACAGAGCAGCTGGATTTTAGCAGGATGCACCCAGGACACTCAGTGAGCTCCCCTGGGGAGCTGCCCACTGAGGACAAGAAGCCCCAGGGTACTTGGCAGCCTGCCCTCGTGCAGACATCCCTGTGCCTTGGTGCCAGACCTGCTTCACTGCTTGATCTTGACCCAAGTTCTCAGCCCTTTTACTCACGACTGTGGCATGTGGAATGTCCTCTCTGCAGGGGACATGTTCCTCCACCCACTGTGGTGTTAGGCTGCCAGTCCTGAGCTCTAAAAGGAAGGGGATGACTTTGCTCATGGTACTGCCCAACCCAAACCACACTTTGCGGCTCTAACGGCCTGAGCTGTGCCAGATCCCACAGAAGTGGATGTGCCCTTATCTCCTGCTGCCTCTCGTCCCTTTCTGTATCAGTCTCAGTTCCCGAAGCTCGGATCTGGTTCCAAATGCACCCCAAATCAGATGCATTTCCTTGCAGAGCTGGGGATTTTCCCCACTCACTTTGCCACAGGACCAGGAGTCCTGCAGAAGTCATTGCCGTCAGCCTCACAGAGAGGTTCAGCCTGCCCTGATTGGAGTCCTCAGCCACTACTTCTCAGCCAAACACCCCATTACAGCAGATGAGATGCCATCACCTTCATGGTGTTTCCCTCCAGGAACTCGCACCCTGCTCCCCTTTGGTCTCCACACTCTCTCCCTTTGCTCCCTGTTACTCTGGCTTGCTGTGCCCTTTTTAACCTTGCCCTTTGGTTGCCCCGTGGTCTCCATCTCTGTCCAGACCTCTCTGGAGCTAAGCCATCTCCGTGCTCTGCTGTTGTTTGGGGTGATGGTACTGACTTGTCTCTCTTGCCCCTCTGCTTTGATTTAGCTCCTGCCTCTCTTTCCTCAGGTTAATCAGTGGATTAACTGCAGCTCTCCCTCCCTTTCACCTAAATCCTTATCCTTCATCACGAATCTAGGAAACAAAACAGACCAGGTACTTTTCCACAGAGGCAGCCAAACTATTTGCTTTCCTATCAGCCGTCCTCTCCCACACCTTCCTCCGGGCCCTTCTGACCCCAGGGACACCCACTTGTCTGCAGACACCTCTGCCTCCTGCCTGCCCCCACACTCTGCCCCGCTCCCTACCCCTCCTGGGGACACTGACAGTGAGGCCCCAGAGCACACACACAAAAAAATCACAACAGGACCCATATTTCCCAGATCTCAGCTGGGTGCTCCCTAGTTTTCCACCCCCACCCCTGCCTTGGCTGTCTCTTCCTCCCTGCTTTTGGATTCCGGCTCCCTGAGATCATCCTTCCCTGGGGAGTGGTTGCACAGCAGCTGACATCCCCCTCCCACAGGCACACTCATCCTTGGCCTCTGCTCCCAAAGAGCCATCTCTGTCCTCTTAACCCTTTGCTCCTGCCCACTGGGGTCCCTCAGTTCTCGGAGCAACTCATCCCTTGCTTACTCTCAGCCTCCTCTGGGCTGAAGTTGTTGGGCTCTGCCCCATGAATGACCCTGAGAGATACCCAATATCTCCGGCTGGCGGGATGCTGTCAGAGCAATCTATCCTCCCAGCTCAGGAGAGGGAAGGGAGCAGCTGATAGCTGTGATGCACCTTAAGTTTTAAGACCCTTCATATTTTCTGCTTTCATCAGCAGCTTCCAGTGCTGACTGGAGGCAAGATAAACTCTGTCAGCCCTTCTGCAGGTGGGCAATTGAAGCGAGATTCTCTGAAATAAAAAATTGCCACTGTAGGAAGGTGTCTGGATCTCAGGAAACACCATTTCCCTGCACAGCGGTGCTACATAGGGGGAGCAAACGCTCCTGGCACAGCTCTGCTGTAACACACATGGCTTCTGAATGACTCCAGTGTTACAGAGTTGATCACATGTGCTGGGGAACTCGTGGTCTCTGCACGGTCCAATCTCCCTTCGCCTCCCATCCCAGCTCTGTGGTTCTTCTTCCAAACCCCTAAGGTTCTGATTCCTCCTGCCTATGGTTTATCATCTTTCTTCTCAACCACATAGAAGAAGAGGGCACTACAGCAGCAAACCCTCACCAAAGGGAGACGATCACCCCAAGAAATGCCCTTAGGACATCAGGGGCCCCGTTGTGCTGCAGATCCAGGGAGAAGCAGATAACCTGCATCAGGAAAATCAGTCAACTGTCTGGCAGAAGTGGGACCAGGAAGATAGGACCAACCCTATCCTAAGGGCAGCAGCAGCCCCACGGAGTGCTGGTGGAGGCATGGGCTGAGCTATTGGTGCTGAGGTGGCATCACTCAGCAAGTCCCAGTGGGAGCTGATGGTGACTGACATTTAAGCCACCTGCCAGCGTTGCATCAGCACTGAGAAAATGTGCTGCCTCTGTATTTATTTAACATTTTTTGGAAGCTGCTCATCTACCTGCTTTTGGTCAGGCAGCCTGAGAGCCCTCTCCCACGGCCCTGAGCCAGCTGTGATGGGCAAGCAGAGCAGAGCAGGGGAGAGGAGAGGAGAGGAGAGGAGAGGAGAGGAGAGGAGAGGAGAGGAGAGGAGAGGAGAGGAGAGGAGAGGAGAGGAGAGGGCCTGTCACGTGAAAAAGCTATTCCGGCAGCTCACAGCTATGACCCAACTTTTCAGCTCAACCTCTCCTGCCAAAGCAGTGTTTCCAGAGCTGCAGCTCCCTGATAAAACCTAATACCATTGCCCATAAATTGTATTAAATAAACAGCAGCTGCAGATCAAGGTATATTCATCAAGGGCTTCCTATTTTTTTTATGAATGGCTGAAGACCCAGAGATGCCTTTTGCCAATAGTCTGTCAGCGGAGCCTGCATTTAAAATCAATTTGGTAATTACAACTCCGACTTGGAGCCACAAATCAAAAAGGAAACTTCAACCCTTCAGGATGTTTTGGACCATTAGGGAGCTGGTAATTATGCACCCCAGCCGGGCATTAATTTAGGGCCCCGGTGGAAAAGCGATGGTGTGAATTTGAGACAGGAAACTGACTGCGAGGCATTTCAAAGGTTGGGCGGCGTGCTGTCAGTCTGTTTACAACCACCTAGCTTAACGTGGTTAAAATCTGCTGGGGAACACTTGCTGAACTCGAGGTTGCCATTGTGTTGGTTTATTTTTCCTGGTGCAAGGGGGCCGCTTTTCTGTCGGCGAGGAGTAACGTGTGTAACCTCTGTTTACACAGGATCTGCAGTGTTTGTGCTGGGCTGCTCCAGGTCACTCGGGTTCTGGTGTGATGAACGGCGTGCATGTGTACTGGGACAGATAGCTGTATATACAGACAGACAGGAGGCTTTGACAGCACTACTCCATATCTTTAATTGCGCTAGCAGCAAGTGAATTTGACTGCAAAACCCCATGACAGCCCCTCCTCTTTAACATCACCCCCCCACCACCACCTTAACATGTAAGGAGAAGACCCGGAGGCTTATCAGCATTTCTCCTTGCAGAGCAGAGCCCTGGCCTGTGCAAGCCCAGATTTCTGGCAGCATCCTTCAGCTCACATGTTGTGTGTCCCGTTCCCAGCGACTCCTACTTCCGAGTAGGTCAGCCAGGCTGTATCTGGCCAAAAAGCCCATGTCACAACACAAGGAGAAAGAGGCTTCCCCCTCGACTGCTCCAGCCAACCTCAGCCCTGCAGCACCAGCTCTTGCTGTTCCTGTAAACCTGCGTGAGGCTCAGTAGCTGCAAATGTTATTAATGGTCATAAAATGATCCGTTTCTTCAGAGTATCCTGTTACGCTGGTTGTCTCAGAGATCTCCTGCAGGCTGGTCCCACAGCCCCATTTGTCTAGGCTCTCTGAAGTATCATGTCTCTGTCAGTAGAGCTTGCAAAGGTGGTTGAGCCCCAGGGACTAGCAGAAGGAGAAGGCTGGATTTTGGATAGCAGGGAAAGGGAAGTCCCTGGCCCTTCCTGCCAGGCCTGGGATGCCTGTTGGGGCTACAGAAGCTCCGTCTTAAGTGGTGAAATGCCAATCACAAAACCAGTGCCCTCCCATGACCTGAGTGTTGAAGAAGAGACCTCAGCATTCTGTGCAAGCACCAGGGAAGTTCTAGAACATCTGAAAATTAATGGGCGTGACAGGAGTGAGAATCACTCTTCTTTCCCACTCCTCCTTGGAAGATGTTGCCCTTTGCCTCTGCATAGAGAGGACAAATGTGCAGCCAGCTCTGAGCACCACAGCGGTTGGGCCCTGGGCACGAAAGAACGACTGGGCAAATAAAAAACACCCCTGGGAATTTTTCTTTCAGGATTTCAATTCTTTCATTTTAAATCTCTAATCACAGTGATGGCTGATGGCTGATGGCTTTGTAACGGGGGGCTGTGGGGCTCCTTGTGCCGGTGTGTCTGGACCTGCCCTCCCCTCGGCAGCCCCATCAGCCTCCCAGGGGCCACTGGCCCCAGCACCAAAGCCTCATCCTGTAAATAATGAAGTAATGAAGTAAGGATGTGTCTTGTGGCAGCCCATTAAAGGGATGCGTCCAGGCTGCCGCGGGTGCTTTGATGATTCGAACAGTTGGAGCTGCACTGATGAAATCTAAAGCAGAGCAGTGGTGTGGAGGGATGTGCCTGGAGGGGCTCAGGCAGGCAAAGTTGCCATGCAAACCCCTCTCTGGTGTAGGCACAGGGCTGAAGATGCTGGGTTTAGCTGCAGTTTTTACTGTGGGTATGATCCTGCAGAGCTGAGCCTGCGTGATGGGTACCACTGGGATGGCTGCTTATGGTCATGGAGGTGAATCAGCATCTCTGAAAGCAGCCTAAGTGGGGCAGGGAAGGAGAGACCCCCAACACAAGGTTGCCATTCCCAGTCCTAGGTGTGAAGGACAAGATGAGATTGGCAGGATTCCTGTGATGGGAGCTCCTCAATGCCAGGAAGCTTCTTCCCCATTATCCAGCCTGTTTTTCCTTCCCTAGGCATCACTTCCAGCCTTGCAAAGTGTCTCTGTCCCTGTCTGGTGCCCATACACTCCACGCTGTGCAGATCATCCCTTCATCTCCCCTCACAGCTCTGCCTTGCCAAGCCAGATAGATTTAGCACCTTAAGGCTTTCCTCATGAGTCAATCCATTGCAGTTTGATGGGTGAGTGCTCCCCATTATCATCTTGGGATGAAGCAGGATCACTGTGGTGGGGCATAGGGTGCACGCAAGAGGCCGGGGCTGGGTCCCTGGGCAGAGCATCCCTCCACAGCACACAGCTTCCCACCAGCCCCACAGGCTCTGGGTTGCAGAAGGCCACAGTGCCCCTTGGGCCTTGCACAGAGAGAGGCAGCTGCTGCCACGCTGCCCCAAGCCAAAGGGCCGCCCCAGGTTGCCTTCGGTTAAATGTCACTTAGGAAAACACCACACACTCCCCAGGAGAAGGATGGGGCTATTTTCTATCATGGACATGTCAGGGCTTGGCATTTCCTGTGACTTTCCCCACGTCTCCCCCAGACAAACCCCAAACTACATATAAATACATATTGGAATAGAGATGTCTTTATTACAAGCCTTGCACTGAATGGCAATTTCTGCATTTGCTTTAAATACATCCATTTAAAGTGACAGGAGGAAAGCTGTCTGCCAGACAGCAGAGAGGCAGTAAGGGAAGGAAAGAGGAGGGTAAAATTCTGCTCTGTCTCCCCTTTCTGCCTGTCCTCAGACCCCTGCATGGAGAAGAGCTGAGGGGGGTGTTGGTCTGGAGGAGAGGTCTGGGGAAGAACTGCTGGGGATGCAGGGAATGGGATGCAGGTGAAAGGGGATGAGGTGCAGGAGATGGGGATGGGGACTGTCTCACATTTCTCCAGTGCCAGATTGAACTGCCTGGAGGAAGGGGGGAAGGGTATGCAAGTGGGGGTGGGGGGAAAGAGAGGACAAAGATATGAGAATGTTGAGCCTGAAGTTGCTGACATACCATCAGGCTTGTGGACTGCACGCAGAACAAAGGTTTGCATTTGCAAATCAATAAAAATAAACGTGGAGGGAAGATGCAGGAATATTTTAACATAAATCTACATAAACCCTCATCCTGCCAACATACTGGCTGCTGACTGGACCCTGTGCCCAACACTGAGCTGGTATGGGCCTGGGGTGGGCAATCCTCCTGGGCCAGGAAAGGGTGCAGGAAGAGGGAGAGCAGGACTGGTCCCCCAAGGTTCCAAACCCCAGCTCTGTGCCCAAAAAGGAAGCACCACAAAAAGCATTGCTCTTGCCTGTTGCCATCTGAATTCGGTCATTTCTGTATGGTGGAAAAAGCAGAGTCATGAGTAGGGGCAGTGACACAGAGAAAGCACCTTGTCCTTTTCCAGAGGCATTGCCAAGATGGGCATCCTCTTCCTCACCCGCTCTCTACCTTCACTGCGTGTGCCACCGCTCTCTGAGGCAAGAGAGAGATGCTGCTCTGGAAACAGGCTTTTTCCAGGCTGGGGAATTCCAACATTTCATGTTTTCTTTGTGGTTTGAGTGTTGCTTTTTTATTATCAAAGATTGCTGTTTCTCACCTTGGAAAGGGTGAGACTCTAGGCAGAGAAAGTCGAGAGAGCTGAACCAACATCTCCTGTTTTCCCTCTAAACAGCTCTGAAAACTTTCTGCTAAAACACCAGCATAATTCCAGGACACACTCCTGTTTCAGGCACAATGCTCTCTGCCAGAAGTGAACTCTGCTTCCAGTGTCACCTGAGCACCAGCCTGTTGTCACATGCATTTCACAGCACGGCAGCACAAGCTCCTATCTGCAGAGATGAGGGTGCTGAGGAGCCCTGAGGACCAGATACAAGCCATGAGGGCACTTGGGCAGGAGATGTGCAGCAGGGTGGGCTGGGGCAGAGTTCATCCCTTCCTGCAGCCCATGGCACTGAGACACCCGCTCTTGCCTCGGCACCGGCCGAGGAGGCACAAACTCCCTGGAAACAAGCAAGGAGTGAGAAAGCTGAACCTCTGAACCAAGCTGCTGGCTCGCTGGTCCTCTGCTTTTGTGCTAGAAATGACCCAAAAGGGAATTGAAACATTTTGTTTCATTTTGAGCAAAGCATCTTGTTTGATCTGAAAAGAACATGGGCCTGGGGAGGAGGGAGAGGGAGAACGGGTCATTTCAGCAGCCAGGAAACAGT
Organism: Urocolius indicus; assembly: GCA_013401255.1. Lineage (NCBI taxonomy): Eukaryota > Metazoa > Chordata > Aves > Coliiformes > Coliidae > Urocolius > Urocolius indicus. The sequence continues at coordinate 207,673 of WBNH01009949.1, read as the reverse complement.
TCATTTCAGCTCAAATAAAACTTTCTGTTATTGTTGCAGTGTTTGCTGTCTGGGGGCCGGAGGCTGCTCTGCTGAAGCAGCCCAGGAGGAGGTGAGGACCTGAATGCCACAGCTGCGTCACCCTGCCCCAGGACAGACACACAGTTCTTCTTCCAGCTGACATCTACACTCGGTTCTGGGGGTCTCCCGGGCCAGTGGGACGTGTCCTTGGGTGAAAGAAGGACCCAAACAGGACCCTCCAGTGCTGGGTCAGGCGTCTGTACCACCAGCGCTGCTGAGCGCGTCCCTGGGGCTCCTCTGCCAGGATGAAACCGGCTTTGGCAAACTCACAAATAGTTTCAGGCTAGCCAAAGCCACATTTCCCAGGGAGTTCAGCAGCTCTCCCTCCTCGGGGAGGTCGTCTGCGCTGCGAGTCCTCTGTGCCCACTGCTGCGTGGGTGCAGCGCAGCCACCCTGCCTCCCGACCCACCCGGCTCAGGGCCAGACGTCTGTGAATAATTGGTGGCAAAGCACTTATCAGACAAACTTTGGCCTCTCTTCCTGCTCATGAATTGCTCATGAGCTATTTGTGATTTTTTTTTTTACTTTAATTGTTATCCTAAATTATTCATCAAATAATTTCAATAACTAGTTCTTGGGCCAGATTACATTTTAAATGAGCTGTTTCCATGCATGCTCCTGCCAGAAAACTCGCTGTCAAGAAGCCACAGAAAGCAAATACAGAAAGGGACACAAAACATGGGGAAACAAACTGCAGGAAACATGAAGAGGACTTTTCACCCCGACCTGTACAATGTTTAAGCAATGTGTAGTCTGCAAGCAGCGTGTGGTTGACCTGCCCAGCACATCTCAGGAGTTGCTCATATCAGGCCCACAGCAGCAGCAAGGGCAGCTGATGAGAGAGAGCATTTCCCTCCCCAGGTCACCGAGAGTCAGCAAACTGACGACAAACTCCAGCGCTGCTGGTTCCCAGCAAAGGCTCCTGCTGCAGGCTGCAGCTCTTGCCAAGAACCGACGTGCCCAGACAGAGAGGAAAACCACCTCTGCATCCCTCCCAGGACACAGCCACCTCCCACGCTGCCCATCCAGTTTCAGCACCCCTGCACCTTCTCTTGCCAGAACACCCTAAGCCCTAGGACAGGCAGTGGAGTCGCTGCTGCAGCTGAGTTGTCATTCTACTGTGAGGCTGGAGCCTCGGGGCTGGTGAGGGGCCAGGCTGCTGTTTCCCCTGGTGCCGTGTTATGGAGCAGTCAGACGGACTCAGAAGCAGCCGATGGGTATTTTTCCTACTCGCTTGACTGGGTGAAAGCATCATGTCCTGCCCCAGGGCCGCTGCCCAGTGCTGCTCAAAAGCAAGAGAAAAAAAACAAAGCCCATTGTTTTCTCTAAACTCATTACCCTTTTCTCTGACTGACCTCAGAGAGCCTTTTGGGCATGACTGTCCCTGGCTGCAGCAGGGAATGCACAGTGATGGGGTCAGCCATCCTCTTGCTATTGCGAGGCTCCATCACACTGCTGCAGCCTTGGCCAGACCACCTCTTTCCACTGACATCCCAGTACCTCCCAGTTCAAAAGTCTCAGGCAAGTTTTAACGTCTCCTTTTGCACACTGAATGATCACAGCTATGTCTTCTGGTTTGAAAAATAGGGGGGGAAAAAAACTCCTCTGGTTTAGAAGCCTCTAAGGAAGCTGCTCCAAGAGGCAGAGACTGGACGAGACTTCGAGGAGGAACATCCCTCCCAAGGCTGAGCACGTCCCAGACCCGCCCCAGCACCAGCACAGGCTCCTGTGCATGTGCAGACCGGGGCTGTTAACGAAGACAAGGTGGGAATCAGGGAAGAGGCCGAGAACTGACCCTGTCTGCTCCTGAGATAATATATCTCAGAAAGCCAGCTCAGGTTTCCTGGCCTCAGCACTGCTATTGAAAATTTATGGGTTGAGAAAGTTCTTGGAGCCCAAATCCCTCGACCTATCACCTTTTCAACCTTGTGTTTATCGAGACACGAGTTCCTCTTCCTCCCACCCTTTGTTTTCAGCTCTTGGAGCCCAAGAGGCTCAGTCCTGGTCCTGCCCAAGCTGATGCTCACGGCCAAGCCGTGCGAAGATGTGATAAATCCTCCTAGTCCTCTCCCTGGCTCTTATCCCCTTGGTTTGTCCCCGTTCTCCTTTCTCTGGAGTGGAGAGCGGTGCTGATTGTTTCCTCTCTGCCAGCTCCACGCATTCTCTGCCACTTTGCTGCTCTCCTGCTTGCTCCCTTCATCTCTGCAAAACGGGCATCACACGCCACCAGTTGCTACAGCAACGGGAAAGTCACGGTGACCCTGGGGATGGGCGCTGGACCTGGCTCCCGTGGCACATCCCCACCGGTCCCCAAGACATTCCTAGGCTGTTGGAGCTCACACCGAGGCAGGGCACAGCGAGGGAGCAGGGCAGGCTCAGCCAGAGCATCCCCTGTGGCCCCTGCCATAGCAGAGCAGTTTCTCTCTGTTGCTTTTGTTACTAGTNGAGGATCAAGGGAGCAGAGGAGGGAAGAAAGAGGTATATGAGGGTTTATTTCCAACAAGTTCCCCTGTCTCACAGATTTTTGGTCACCTGTGGAGCAAAAGACAATTTAGCAGCATCAGCAGGGGACATTCCGGGTTTGCATCAGCAGGAAACAGAGGAGGCAGCAAGGTCCTCACCGGGAGAGGAGGTGGCTTTGGGGCTTGGATGAGGATCGCAGGGAAAGTCCAGCCCTGGATGGGATGGGAAGGTGGGAGCCCAGGGCAGGGAGGGGGTGGAGGATATTCAAGTGCCAGGGGTTTGTGAAGAAGACTTGTAAACTGCTGAAAGTAATGAAAGGAGAGAGGAATGACCACGAGAACAGAGCAGTTTATTCCGGGAGGAGTGAGATGGCTTCAGAGGAAAGAGGGGAGGAAATATAAGAGAGTTCAATAAAACTGTGGACAATTGAGATGAGGTGAATAAGCAACAATTATTCCCATTTTCTCAGAACACAAAACCCCCAGGATGTCCAATAAAGTTCTGCAGCAGCAGATTTAAAACAAATCAAAGGAAGTCTTTTATCACAAGGGCCCAGCTGGGCTGCGAGTGCTCTGCTGCACGATGCTGCGGGGATGGAGCGGCACTGGGCGGCCAAAGCCCAGGGACAGAGGCCTGTGAGGAGCTCCTGCCAACCACAATCCACACAAAAACACTGGAGTCCCTGGATTTGGCAACTGCCAGAAACTGGAAGGGTGTACAGGGTCTGAGCACTCTCGAGTTCTGACGCTGCTCCCTTGGCAGCCATTGCAGGCAGGTGTTGAGAGGAGAGTTCTTTGATATGGGGCGTGTGGTGGACCTTCAGCTCCTGAGTTACCACAAGAGCATTCAGAGGATCCCATAACACAACCCTGCTGCTCCCTGAGGCAACTCAGCACCCTCAGCATCCCCAGAGTGGATCAAACCATGACATGTCTGCTCATCTTCCCTCCTGCACCTTCTGTCACGCTGGACTTGCTACGACACAGAAACAACCAGTGAATCACTGAGATGAAAAATCCCAGGCAAAATGTAACCCCCAAAATACTGACAGCTCTGTCTGATCAAGAGAAAGCTGGGGAACACACAAGAAAGACCACTTCAGTGACTAACTGGCAGGGACTGAGCACACACATCCTGGGACAGCTCCCTGACACTCATCTGGGGACGATGCTGCAGAGGTTCTGGAGTTTCTCCCTTCGGAGAGAAGAAGGCAACAAGCCCAAAGGTCTGTAAAGGGGTCTGTAAAAGCGAAGACACATCTGCCTTGGATATTTATTCTCCATCTGGTCTCACAACAGCCTTTCACAGAGGACACACCAGGCAGCTCTCATCAGTTGTTAAAATCTGATAAAATTCCACTCCAGTTAATTCTGCTGGCAAAAAGCTCCAGATCGATGCACACAAGGCTGTCCCTCCTGACTTGGCTGGGCCTGCTGATTTATTTATTTACTTCTAACATGCATCTTGACTGCACAATAATGAAAACTGGGGTCTGCAGGTGGAGGAGAGGCTTGTCAGAGGGAAGGAGGCAGACCAGGGTACAGAGGCTGGGCCTGATGAACATCTACGGTGGCACAAGCCATCGACATCCCCTCCTGCTAGGGTTCAGTCTTCCTTCTAGGGACCAGTCCCAACAGTATTTTGACTCAGGAGGACACAGGACAGTACTCTCCACCTTTCACCAGCTACACCAGCTGGTTTCCCACCCAAGCCTGTTCCCAAATTCCAACTTCCTCTTGTGCTCCCTGCACCCATCTCCAGACACGCCATGGCCACACTTCCCAGCCGCCTGCCCAGGGGCAGCCACGCTCACCTCGCCTTCCCCCAGCATTTAATAGCTACTTTGCCAGCGTTTCCTGAGTTTTATATAGCTTTCACAGGCTGCTTTTATGACGTTTGAGTAATTGCTGTTTGTTTATCGTGGATCGTGTGTCAATGGCTGGGTCACACCCCATGCGCTTCTGCTTGAAGGGAGCCACTTGATACATTCCATTAACATTTTTTCCACTTCTTGTGGTATTTCTTATACCTTTAGGATCTGAGACCTGCAGAGGAGGCAGATGGTAGCTCATCCCATGGCACCAAAAGCAGTAAACCTCAGCCTGGCACCCCCGTCCTTCTGCACAGTCCCATCCAGCCCAGCCAGGAAACGCCTGGACATCCCTGCAAGGAAGCCCCACCGGTGATAGCAAAAGCAAAGAGAGGACTCAGAGATGAAGCCAGCTCTTTGCCACAACCCTCCCCAGGCACAGCGCACCCACCACCAGCCAAAAATAACTCCCTCACCCAAACCTCAGCCGCCACATTTGCACACTGGCCAGCCACGCGCTGCTCCTGATTGCTTAAGCAGCGTCCGAGCTGAGCACTTCTGGGGAAGTGGCGAAATGAGAGGTGAGTCCGTCAGGGACCAGGCTTAGAGAAAAAAGAGAAAGAAAAGCCGTTCTGCAGCCATTCGACTGCGGGAGCAGCTGTCCCTCCGCGCAGGGGAAGCCAGGCACCAGCATCCATTGCTGGCACATCCTGCCTGCTCCAGTCACTCATTTTAGCGTTACTCACTGACAGGCACCAGCGGAACAGATTGCTGTCACCATTTCAGAGCTGAAAAGAGGGAAAAGCCATGTGGGGAGCGTGTTGGAGAAGAAAAAGCAGTGAAATAAATCTGCATACTACCAAAAAAAGCTTTTCCCTCAGCCAGGGCTGTGCATGCTGGCAGGCAGAGGGGTGCGGGCAGCACCGGGAAGAGCTGGGTGCAGAGCAGAGGCTCTGGAAGAGGTGAGGAGCAGATGGGTAGGGAGCAATTGCAGGGTGCTGGTGTGTGGAGAGGGCACACATCCCCATAACAGGGTGGCTCAAGGGACATTGAGGACAAGATCTGTGTGATGCTTGGGCAGGGAGGAGCACACTCTGTCTTGGATGTGTCTGGGAGCTTCTAGCCCCGGTACTCTCATATCTCACACGTTTCCCTTGCAGGATGGGAGAGAAGATGCTGGAGAGTGTGTCTACAACCAAAAACTGAGGGTAGAGCTCTGAATAAGGCACAGGGAACCTGCCTGCCAGTCATGAAGGAATGAACCTTCCCCAAGGCTGCTCATCCACATGTTTCTTTTATCTGTTTATCACAGGAAAACAAAGACCAGCACCTCTGCTCACCCCCACACCGCTTTGTTTGTACATGACAGCATAGATGGTGTTTACTGCTCACATTGCTTTATTGCTTTTTTTTTTTTCCTTTCTAAAATCTGGGCCAGTTATTTGAAATTAAACCAATGATTTAACATGAGAAAAAAAAACCACCCAAACCACCCAACCCCAACCCTTACGGTGTTGCATTTCAAAACATTTTGGTTATTTGGACATTTCTGTCACTTCCAGCAGGGCAAGAACTGCTGGAATTTAACTCACACCCACAAATGGGTTTATTTCTCTCCTCACATCACAGCTGTATTTTTTAGCAAATTTGGTATGAGGGAAGTAAAACCTGTCAAGCTCTATCTAACACCCTCTGATCCCAAACTCCTCTGGCATTGCCTCCCACAGGAGTGAGTGGGCACCCACCACCCCTCATCCCCAAGGACAGCAGGACCCCTGCCCACATCCAGACAGGCAGCAGCATCTCTACTCTCAGCCAGTGCTACTCAGCCTCCTCAGAGGTTCAGGCTGGATATTAGGAAGAGCTTTTTTTCCTGAAAGGGATGTCAGCCCCTGTGCCAGGCTGTCCAGGGAGCTGGGGGAGTGCCCAGCCCTGGAGGGATCCCAAAGCCGTGGAGCTGAGGTGCTGAGGGCTGTGGGTCAGTGCTGGGCTGGGCAGGGTAAAGGGAGATCTTGGACTCCAGGAGCTTAAAGAGCTTTTCCAACCAAAGTGATTCTCTGATTCTATGCGAGAGGGTGCTGGGATGAGTAACACCAACCAGCCTGTGCTGAGCCCCCCAGCATGGTCAGCAGCCCCAGCAGTGAGGGTTTACCTCCTCTGATACCTTTCCCCAGAGATGGCTTAATGCAGGGCAGCATCCAGATTTAGGATTAGGGGAGGGACAGAAAGGTCAGCCTGGATCAATGGTGATTAGCTGAAAAGGACCTAAAGAGCCTATTGTTTGCTCTGCACTGCTGAGCCAAGATTCCCTCCAACCACTTGAAAAATGAAAGGACAAACACACGGGGCTAGAGATTAAAGCCCTGAATCCCTACACCTGCGGCAATGCTGCGATGGCCCGAGGGCATCACCGACCCACCATCAATGGCTCTGTCTGCCACGAGGAAAAGCGGGAAGAGGATTGACTGCGGGGAGGCAAAACGAGAATGAAACCTCCCAAAAATGTGCTGACAGAGGGAAAGCAGAGGTGGCAGCAGGGGTGCTGCCATTTCCTCTGCAGGAGAATACCAGTGCCTCATAGAGGTTATTTTAACGGGGAGCATCTTGAATCCACCTTCCTGAGCACACGTGTCCTGGCAGAGCCCACAGGGACACAGGACAGACACAGTCACCCAACAGGTCCCTCATGGCCGAGCCCGGGGGCTGCCTCAGCTCTGTGCCTCGCGGCTGCTGGGGCTGCATGGGCAGCTTTGGTCTACTGCTGCCAACAGCAATTCCCAGCCAACACCGCTCTTCCTGGGGCTGTATTGACATGAGATCAAACGCTTGTCCTGGGCACAGGGTGAGAATTCTTTCAAACGTGTCATTTTGATTGCAGCTTGTCTCCCAAGCTTCACTCGCTCGCAGCTTCCCAACCCCTCTCTCCAGATTCCCCCTAAAAGCTTCGTTTAGATTGAAAAAAATCTATTTTCAGCATGTTAATTGAGCACTAATTGCTGATTAGAAACATATTTACCAAGGTCTAACAACTATGTAACAAGTGATGTCTTACTAGACCCTCGTTCCCTGGGATTTAGACCTGCAGGAAGATTGTTGTAATGAGCACTCGGCGCTTGGGTAACGTGCAGTGAGCGAGCCCTGGAGCCGCTCTCCCTGACGGGACGAGACAGCTCTCCCTGTTAATGAGATGCCAGCTGATTATTAGAAACACATTGGTCCAGGTTTGGGCTGTGGTGTAACTGATACGTATCTACTGTGTTCAGTAGCTGCGAAACCTCAATCAATGTGTTTCTCATGATCAGGCTGCGTCTTGTGCTCATAAATAATATTCTTGATGCAGAGAAGAGCTCCAGTTCCCAGAAGTGTGTAAGAAACCCCCACTTTCCATTCCTCGCTCCCCTCCTTGTCACAGAGAGCTTTGCTGCTCGCCCTGAGGCTCCTCTGAGCTGTGGCCACCCCCAGTGTCCTCCAGACGAGAGGTCGGGGCTGCTCGGGTTGCCTGGCTTCGGTAGCAAATAACCTCTCACATGGTTATTTTGGTGTCTGGGAGCCAAAGGGCTCTTAGGACAGTCTATCTGGAGGATGTCTATCTGGCCAGACTTTCAAGGATGCTGACAAAGGGTTTCCATGATGCAGAAGGGATGTGTCCAGTGCCTCAGTGGTGGAAAAATGAGGAGCTGGTGGCTGGAAGGAGAATCCCCTGAGGGTGGGGCAGGGCATGGCTGAGCCTAGTGAAGATGTAGCAGCATCTCCATTGGCAGCAGCTCTCCTCCTGTCCTGGCCAGGACCTCATCAGCATCTCCCCGGGGCTGCCCCTCCACTGGCCCTGCATTGTGGGCGATGCTCCTGTGGCACTGCCACTGCCTCAGCAGCCTTTCTGGTTTATGTAGAATAGCTGCTGAAAATAGCTGTAGAATAGTCTGGTGAAAGCATCCCCGTTACACAGATGTGCAGAGTGGAGAAGGAGACCCCAAGAGAGGGAGAGTTTGTTACCTTCCTCCAATCCTTCACAAACATTCCCACAGTGCCCTTGTTCAGGCTCAGCCTCTGCTCAGTCCTTCCATTAGACTTTCCTCTGCCAGATACACTGTTAGTATCCCCTCTAATGTCCCTGAACCCACACTGATGCACTAACACAGGCTTGCACGACAAAGGCATTTCTGTCAGGCATTTTTGCAGCTCTTTTCTGGACCCTTTCCACTTATTTGTGGCTTTGAAAACACAGGCAGCAGATCTGGGGGAACACGCAGGATGAGGCTCCCACAAACACCCTGTTCAAACGGCCAGTGTCTTCCCCAAGCACCCCCAGCAGCCCCTCTGCTGCAGCTGCCTCCTACACGGGTCTCTCCTCTGCCTCATCCCCTCTGTTCTCCATCACCTGGTCTCTGTTCCCACCTGAGAAGCAAAATGTGCAACAGAGTGGTGGGTAGCAGAGATAGGTGTAGGTTTCCCAAAGTGTCCTGGCACCCCGGGCACATCCTGCCCCGACATTCAGGCGCCTGGGGGTTACATCTGCGCAGCCACCTTTGCAGCTGAAACTCTAATCTCATTACAGAACGAAATCAGGTTTGTTGGGCAAGATCTATTTCCATAAAGCCACGCTGACTGACACTAATTCCTTCTTGATTAAATCCCATATCATTTTTTCCCCCTTCTTCTGCCACGGCCAGGTCACCCCTTTGGCTCGTTGTGTGGACAGAGGATGTGATGCTCACCCCAGGCCCCATCCCTGGGGCCACCAGCAATGGGAAGGGGCTCTCCCCATGTGTGGGAGCCTCGGATCTCGTGGAGCTGAGGCCAAGCTGCTCCACAACACTCCTTTTGTCGACAGTGCTCAGGGGCTGCTGTGAGCCCGAGGTGTGCCCCAGCAGCAGAGCATCACCCCATTGCTCCGGGGAGCACCGAGATGCTGACTGAGCACTTCTTCCCTGCCCGCCCTGTGGCTGCTGTCAGCGAGTAATGAGCCTCCCTTGCTGCACTCCCTCTGCCTAATGTTGTTAACTACTACTTAGCATCCACAGCCCAGACGGCCACAGATTTCTCCTTGATGCCTTTACCTTCCCTCACCAATTTTCTAAACTTCAAAGTCTCCCATCTATCTTCGTTACCATCAATTCCCCATCTTTCCCCTTGGCTGTTTCCTGCTCCTGGGGTTTTATGTTCAACTCAAATCTTCATTTAGAAAACAACACAGAAAGAGATGGACGTTGGACAAAAATCATTGTCTTCAGAAACAGTGGTGTTTTTTTTGACAATTCATACATTTCAGCTGAAGAATTTCCTGTTCTCACTCTTACTGCTCTGCCTGGTTCTGCCTCCACAGTGACTCTCAGCAGCCTTGGGGACATCCCAAGCAACACGTATTCGCCTTCATTAGCAACACGCTTTGTTTAGGCTCATTGAATGCCATTTAGTCACAGCAGCTGAGTCTTTAGGCAATGCAGACTTCTCTGCCAGAATTTAATGCTCAAAAAACAGAGATGTCCAGAGGAGAACAACTCTTCCCTGGACAAGCCCCTCCACTCACTGAGACAGGTATGTGTGCAGAAGCAGGAGGGAAGGACAATGGAGGAGGAGGAGGCTGCAGGGCCAAGCTGTGGACAGGCTTCCCCAGAAGCCAGTGCCCATCATCTGCTCTGTGCAATTAGCTAAGGAGGAGCAGAGGGGCAAACACCAGGCTGGGCTTTGACCATCACTTTCTCCTCCTCACATCTAGCCAACCCCTCCTGCCCAGGCAGCTGGGACGATGCCAAAGGGGCTGGTACAGGCAATGGACAGACAGAAGAGAAGGAGATGAGGATGAAGTCAGGTAGAAGAAAGAGATGAAAAAAGACTTTTGTGGGGATGAAACACAAAAAGAATCAAAAGGTATGGGAGCAAAGAGGCAGGGATGAGGCAGGGTGCTCAGCCTGCACCTCGTGAATGCCAGAGAGGGGCAGGCAGGGAACTCTTTTATTATGATTGTTTCTTTCAGCTTTCTTCCTTCCTTTAATCTTTGATCGGGAAACAAGCTGATTTTAATTAAAAAGCCCTCCAATTAATGCTGCTGTGGAGTTTTCATTTCCTGGGCTTCAGTAATTTGCAAGCCCAGGTTATGGAGGCTTTGAGCCCCCACTTGTTAAATAAATAACAACCAGAATGAATCAAGAAGAAGAGTGGGTGCTGTCTGAGGGGGAGCACGGGGTGTGTTGGGGCTAGGCTGGGAGAGACCCTCTGCCCCGTGGGACAGGCACTGGGGCTGTGGGGATATTGGCCTGGGCTTGGTCTGAGCCTGCAGCCACAGTGGGCACTGCCTGCAGGGCACTGTGCTTTGTAGGTGTGCAAGGACCTGGCCTCATTCTCAGGTAAGGCAGAGGCTTCCCAAAGACTCCATGGGAATGTGCCCACCATGCATTAATTTGCCCTTCCCAGACAAAGGAGCAGCAGCAGTTCTTCAGCAGGCTTCAGGCAGCTTTGGGGCTCCAGCATGTCCCTGGGAAGCAGCTGCTGTGCCCCCTGAGCCTCTCACCCAGATGGCAAATCTCAACCTCAATATTTTAGACCATCCCAGACAGAGTGCAGGACGTCAGTGTGCTCCCAGGCAGGTGTGGGGTTGAGTGCTCCTTATCCCTGGGATACTCAGGGCCACTGAGGTGCCTGAGGCACCAGCCCAGGCTGAGCATTGTCAGCAGAGGAGTCGGTGAGGTCGCAGAGCCGGGAGGGGAGCAGGAGACACCCCGCTGCCAGCCCTGTGCCCCTGCACACCACAGCAGGCACACTCCCTATCTCACACACACACACACACACACACACACAGCTCTAAGTGTATAAGAACCCCTGGAAAAAAAAAAAAAAAACAACCCAGAGATTGTGAAAAGCCTTTATTATCCTCAATCCCATCTATTGTTAATGTGATCGCGAGAAGGGAGTGTTTGGAGAATTCATCTGTGATAAATATTTATACCCTGTGTTTTTGGGCTGTTATCTGCAAAGTGTAGCTGTTTGATCTGGTGTAGTGCTTTTTTAAGGTCATTTACATTCCCTTTCGCAGGAGCCCTTGTCCGATAGCAGCTATCACATAATTATGTTTCTTTTGCTTATCCCTAATCCTGTCAAACCACCTACTTATCTCTAATTTCCTGTCCATTACCCATATTGCTTGAGCTTAGATCTCTAATGCAGGACAGAGCTGGCTGGGGCGGCTCTGCAGGGTGCAGGGGCATCTCAGCGTGGCCAAAGGCACTGATGCAGCAGCAGCCCTTGCTGCACAGCACTGGGACTGCCCTGGGGCACTGTGGGGCCATGAGCCCAAGCTTGAGGGCTGGCAGGGGGTCACAGGCACAGGGCTGACACTTATGATGATGCTCAGCAGGGTCTTGTGCTATCCTGGACACCTCCACACCTCAGGTGCTGCCCCAGAGGCAGCCATGCCTGACAAGGAGTGGGATGATCCTTTTGCTGGGTGATGCCATTCAGCAAGGAGCATAGCTCCCAGTTTGGCAGCAGATAGCGAGACAGCAAGGACAGCCTGCACGGCTGTGTCAGCGATGACACCCTCGTCTGGGAGCCATCAGAGCCACCGGCACTGATCATGTCCCAGTGTCTCCAAGGCAACCTCGCATTTGGATGAGAGAGGCAGGAGCCAGGGCACCTTGAGGGTGTCCCCTCACCCAGCTCAGCCAGCCCCACTCCCTTCCCAGCCCCTCTGCCAGCCTGTGAGGCCAGAGCTTTGGAGGGGCTCCTTGGCTGTAGTGGCCACTCGGGCTGACCGCTCTGCAGTGATGCCTCTGGCTATGTCACGACATAGGGGCTGATAAATATTAAACACTGTGTCTCCCACAGTGTTGATCGTGTGTCCTTCATCTCCCAGGAAAGAGAGACTGCTTGGAAGCACGCTTCCCATATTTATTGCTCCAGGAGGAGCTTCTCAGGTGTCCCAGCATTTGTATGGGTCTGCGTCAGCCCCAGACAGAATACTGCACAGCACTGCTCTTCTCTGACATTGGGATGTCGTCCTCTTTGAGCTCAACAAGGCAGAAGCAGCTGGGATGATAAAGTTCAGGCTCCATATTCCAGATTTCCAAGTGGCTGCCTCTCTGTGCAGAGTGTCACAAGGTGAGACATGGTCAGACAAACTCAATGGCTCTCCTGGATGCGACCGGGATCCTTAGCTCTGCTCCATCAGCTCCGTATTGCTGGGAGCAGGAGCTCACTGCTCCAGCAATGACTGCTGCTGCCACGTCATTAGTATTTGGAGTACATCCTTCCCCCATTAGCGCTGGCACACAGGACAGAGCCATTTGTCTCTCCCATTCTCTTCTGCTGTTTGCCATCGCTTCCCTGCACTCCGTGAGCTGGAAGGTGATGCCTGTCCTCACCTGCTGAGCCTCATCCCGCATCCGGGCTGGCAGGAGCCCTCTCCACACCATCCTGCCACAGGTGGTTGCTGAGGTCAAAAGGAGAAGCAAACTCAGGCAGTGCAGGAGCCTCAGCAGCTCACCCAGACACAGCTCAGGTGCAAGGTGGTCCTTGCCTTTGTGTGGCTCCAAGCTGCAAGCCTGTTAGCTTCTTCCCCTGAGCACCCACTAATGGTCACCCCTCAGTAGGACAGGAGGACACATCCTCCTACAGACATCTCACTCCTCCAGGATAGCACACTTGGGACTTGCAGACAATAGGGTCTGGATTGAAACATCCAGCTGCTGTTTTCCTGTGAAGGAGAACAAGAAACCCAAACCTGGAACACTAGAAACCTCGAGCTGTCTGAAATGGAAGGCTGAGGTTTGCATTTCTATCCCTCAGGCTCAAGGTCACCTCTGGTCCAGAAGCAGAAGAACCTCCCAGTGCTGGGAGAGATGAGGATGCTTTTTTGGAGAGACTGGACAGCTGTAGGTGAGAGCTTTGCCTGACTCTGTCCCTGCCGTGCCCGTGACTGTGCAGGAGCTGTGGAAGGCTGGGAGGGAGATGAGCACTGGCACATTGGCCACCGCTCCTGGTTGGTCACTGTCAGCTCTGCAGGGAGCCCCTGGAGGGGTTTTTCAAAGCTTTTGAGCCTGACTCCTGCTGGCTCCCCTCTGGTCTGTTGACACACACACACGGTTTGTGGAGAACAGTGGCTCAGTAATTAGCAGAAGTATCTGGCCACGAGCAGAGAGACGATACTGCGCGGCATCACCAGCCCAAGCCCTCGGCATCTGAAGCGAGAGTTTCGTCTGCAGGACTTTGATTACTGAAGTGACATTGAAAGGCAGCAGATCCCCACATCCCCCAGCCCAGACATCCCTCCCAAAGGAGGAACTCAGATATGAGAGGCTGCATTTTATTTGTTTCATTACAAAAACTGTATCTAGGAGCTGGGTGCTTGTCCCCAGCATAGCTGGTCTCAAAGCTGTGACTTTCCCATCCGTGTTCCAGTCAAACAGCAGCATCAGCTGCTGGCAGCACCCAAATTGGCTGTGACAGGACCCGCTGGGGATGCATCTCGTGCTGGGGAGAAGCCTAAGGCTGAGCTGCAGCCTGCAAAGCAGGACTGCACAGGGCTGTGCCCATTGGCTATTTTGGGATCATTCAAAAAAAGGAAAAAAATTCCCAACCCAAAACCAAACTCAAACCCAGCTCGACTCTGTAGGAAAAACCTGAATGAAAGCAATCCAAGGCGAGATGCAGCAAAGCCACGGCTTTTTTTAATCCTTCCTTGTTTTCCCTTCCCTCCTCCCGGGATGGGCAGAGATGGGGCACACCTTGTTATTAACAGGGCTGCTGTTCCCACGAGGCTGCCCCAGCTGGAAACCTGATATCCTGCAAGTCTCACACCGCAGCCAGCTCCCAGTAAATGCCTGTAAGACACGGGTCACGGTATAGGAACTGACACAGCAAAGCAAAGCAGGGCTCTGTTCAGCCCAGTAAGCAGGACCAAATCTAATCTAAGTGAGGGACACAGCAGCAAGGAGACCTGCACATTGAAGGATTTATTTTCTGTGCCCATCAGGATCACTAATTTAATACCCTCAAACTCTGCACCTGGATGGTCCCAGCCTGTCTGAAAATAGGCAGATCTGTGTGCTTTTATCCCTCCTAACATCTGCTAAACAACTTCCTCAGTCTCTACCCACATCAGCAGTGAGTCTCTCTCATAAATCCAAGGCAGATCTTGTCCCTAGCACCTGGAGGATGGAGCTGCCTGCCAAGACTTGCCAGGTCCGGTGAGGAAAACAGCAGGAAGAGTTCAACTGGAGCCCTGAAGAGCTCAGACATGGCCCCGTTTCGCTGGGTGAAACACCCTCAGAGATGCCTTCAGCGTCCTCCACAGCGCAGGAGTCACCCTCCCATGTGACTGAGACTTGGCAGGGCTGAAACCGAGCCCTTCCCCTTCCCCTCGCCCTTCCTAAAATCCACCACTTCCTGCCTGGGCTTTTTCCCAGCTATTTATAGAGCAGGATTGACAAGGTGCCCCTGTTAAGAGCTTTCCCCTGGGAAGCAGCCACCTCTGTGTATGCCTGCCCAAGCACACCGTGAAGTGTGTGGCTGCCCTGGCTCTGCCAGCTCTCCTGCCTGTCCCTCCAGGGTAACACACTGGGGTGGGGGGTAACACACTCCTCTCCAGGGAGTCCCCGACACAGCCAGGCCCATGCTCCTCCTGCCTTTGCACTCTTCATGATGGGGGCTTGGGAGAGCCAGATACCCTCAGGCTTTTGGCCTTTCAGTGATGAAAGTTTGCTCAATGTGTCAGACCTTTCAGTGCTTTACAAAGCCAGTGAAGAATCATCCCCATCTCGTGGCAGGGGAAGAAGGCACCCAGCGAGTGAGTGCAGTCACATCTCTGCCTTCTGCCCAGCTGCGGGTGCCTGGCTGCACCCCAGGAGGATGCAGCTGATACTGCTCTTTTGGGGATGCTGCTCCATTCCCCTCTGCTCTCCTTACCAGAGTCCTGCTCAGCCCTAGCTCTGCCTTCTCCAGCAGCCCTGGCTGCTCCCCTCTGGCGAAGGCCTCCTGGGAGACAGCCAACATGGATTTCTTACCATGGGCAGCAACTCTCCTCCATGTCTTTTCTGCACTGCTTCCTCTGAGGCTTCCTCTGCTGCCAGCTCCTGCCCGCTGCACACATGGTCCCTGTGCAGGGACAGGGCATGTTGCTGGTTCCACCCTTCCCATACCCAAAGGTGTTGTCCCCAGAGGCCCTCAGAGCATCTCCATGAAGCCAGGCCGGGGTCTGCTGGGGATCTGAGGGAGGGATGCAGACCCCTTGGCTCAGGGCCCAGCTACATGTGTCAGGGGCCAAACATTTTTCTCCCCTGAGCGGAAAGCACAGTGTCTGGATGAAGATGGGGATTAAGAGGGGATTCGCTGCCTGTGCTGTGTACCTGGTCTGAGTAACAGACACCATTCCCCAGAGCTGTCAATCTGGTACCTTTCACCAGCACTAAAATTCAATTAGTTAAAACAACAACAACAACTGTGGCTCCAGACAGCTTGTGCCTAACACATTTGATCCCTTTTATTACTCAGCACTGCTCAAACCCCAGCCAGCAACATCCTAGCTGACTCCCACTAGTTTCCCCGTTTTATTCTACCAGGATTAAGTCAACCCTACAGTCTCCAGCTGTTTTGTGGTTGGGCCTGGATACATCTTTATACTCTAGCTACATTATTAAGTGGATTGTGGCCAAATTGACAGAGCTGCTTCAGGGAGGACAAGGCCATTTAGGTCAATGATGGTCCTGCCAGCTGGAGAGGCACTCGGGACTCATGATTTGCTAGCAAAGCTCTGGACTGTTGTCTTAGCCTCACTTGATGTCCCAGAGGGGGCTTCTGTGAAAGCCCTGACTAGCAGGAATGTTTGATTTCTTGGCAGAGACGTGTAACAATCTGTCTTGGAGTATTGCAGGAAGATTTCGTGTTCGGCTCAGTTTGTCTGTAGCATCACTTCATCGTCTCATGCGTAATCTGCTCCTTGGCCCTCTCCAAGTGGAGTCTCCACCGGGCACTGGCAGCTCTGCTGCCCCTGCCAGATGGACAGGGCTTAATGCTGAGGAGAGGAGATGGATCTTTCCGCTGGCGGGAGCTCACGCTTTCCTCAAAACAGGCTGTTGTATTGCAACATGTGACCATGCTGTGCTCTCAGCCCAGCTCTTCTGCTCACTGTGGTGATGTCACGCTCTGAGCCCAACTTTCCCACTCACTGTGGTGATGTCACACTCTGAGCCCTGCTCTCCTGCTCACCACAGTGATGCCACGCTCTGAGTCCAGCTCTCCTCACTGTGGTGATGCTACGTTTTGAGCCTGGCTCTCCTGCTCACTGCAGTGATGCCACGCTCTGAGCCCAGCTCTCCTGCTCACCGTGGTGCCCCAAGGCATGATGACTTGTCCTGCATTGTGGTATGCTGACATGTGATGTGCTGCGGTGCGGTGAGATGTGATGTGATGCACTGTGTTGCGATGTGATGTGGTGCAATGCAACATGATGTGATGTGATGGGATGGGATGTGGTGTGGTGTGAGGTGACTGGTGCAAGTGCGGTGCAATGCGGTGAGATGTGGTGCAGCGCGGTGCACTGGGATGCTGTGCAGTGGGATGTGATGCAGTGAGATGCGATGTGATGCGGTGCAGTGTCACGTGGTCCCATGCAGTGCGATGTGATGTGAGTGGGGCAGCGCTGTGCCTCGTGGTGCGGCGTGGTGAGATGTGGTGCAATGCAATACCCACCCATCAGGCACAGTGCCGTGTGCTCGGGGAGCGTAGCTCCATGGGAGAGCCATCCAGCTGCCCGGAGTGGGGTTTTGCCTGAGCCAAATGGAATGACTCAGGAGGAGAGTGAACTAAACAAACCAGAACCCGGTTTGCTCCCAGGTTCAAACACCCTTTGTGTTGTTAATGAATAGCAGCAGAAGGGTCATGCAAAGAAAGGGATGAAAGCTCCATCCATCAGTTCACTGGAAACAAGGCTGTCTGCGTGATTTATGAAACTGCCCCAAACACAGGGGCTCATCTAGATGTAGTGTGGAAGGCACTAAGCAGCAACAGGTCACCATTTGCTGCTGGTAGATGCTGGAGGGTGGGAGAAGGCCCCCAGCCTATGCATTGCCTCAGTGGCAGCAGCTGATCTTCCCCAGCAGCTGAGGACCTGCCTGTGCTGACATAAGTCCTTGTGATCAGCTCCTGGTGAGGCAGCTCTTCTTCTGGAGTGAGAGCTGCTTGTTTAGAAAAGGTTAATTTATGGGTGGAAGTGGGTAACGCTTAATGTGGGCGATCCCCCTGCACATGGAACTAGAACACCCCCACTGGGAGTTAACTGCACCCAGCTATGTGTCCTCCAGAGTCATCCCGCAGGAATCTCACGCCCTACCTAAGTGCAATTTACCTTCCCTGTGCAGACACGTCCTGATGTCTCCCGGCCCCTTCCAGAGCCGGGCAGGGCAAGGGCAGCGGCTCAGAGCCTTTCCCAGCAGCGAAGGAGGCTGAGATGCAGTTACCTTTGGAAATCTGCAAAGCTGATTCTCCTGCAGCACAGTAACGCCACTTCCATGTGTGACTCATATCTTTTTCCCCCTGCCTTGGTCTTGTAGTTTTTGTAATTACTGTGAGCTTTGCAACTGCGAACATGTAATGTTCCAGAAATGTGTGTGTGATTCACCTAACGCAGGGAGCGGACTCCCAGCCAAAAAAAGACTCCGAGATTTTTCTGGCATCAGCCTGCGACCTGGAGAGCAGCCAGAAAAACTCACCAAGGTCATTTTCTTTCTTTCTTTCTTTCTCTTCCTCCTTGTGCTCCTTGCTTTCCCTCAGCCCCCTCCACTCCCTCCACTCATTCCTCCAAACAAGACTCAGGCAGCACCTTGTTTATTACTCATCAGCGTTCCCTCTATAAAACCTCCCCAGAAGTGCACACTGTGCTGCAGCTGCGCCTCTGCCAGCAGCTCCTGCTGGGCCCTTCGTGCCTGGCCCTGAGGGCAACCCTCATCCCAGACCACTGGAGCCAAGGCAGGGGCTTCAAGCTGCGACACACTGAACTCCCCTGGGATACGGTCAGACCTCCCCATGTGATTTAGGAGCTTCATTTCCAAAGGGATTCACGCACTTAAGGTGCTTAGGAACGCCTACAGAAGGTGTGTGTCTGCCCATCTGTGTGTGTGCCTCCATCCACACGCAGCTGCAGCAGCAGAGGCAGGTGGTGACACCAGGGTTGGAGCCTGGCCTCTCAGGCTGGCCCAAGGGTGGCAATGAGGGGAGGCAGGAGGAAAGTATCTCACACAGGCACGGCCCGAGGGCTCCTGTTGTGAATGGAAATAATCTGGAATCCCACGAATTTGTATGAAAGCAGCAGCAGCAGCAGCAGAATTTGTGGCTGTTATCAGCTGTAACAGGTTAGCATTAGACACAACAGCCTCTGCCAGAGGGGAGGGAGGAGAGGGATAAATCCTGTCCTTTGTCAGTGCCATTTCAGCCCTGCAGGACAGCAGGGCCCTGAGAAGTGCCACTCCTCACCCGTCTCCTACGAGGAAAGAGCAGAAGACTCCCACCTCGTGTCTGTGCTCATGCAACCTCCCCAAAGCCTCTGTGCAGCCGGAGGTGCTGGAGCCAGAGCCAGCTGCTCTCTGCACAGGGCTGGCAAGGACCAAGGGGCCGTGGGCACCACCAGCACCGCTCCCATTCGTGCTTTGAGCACAGCCCCGTGTCCTGCAGAGGGACTGACAGTGCAGGTGGAGAGGATGAGGAGGCACCGGCCAGCAGAAGCTTCACTGAGACCTCCAGCCAGCAGAGCTGGCACAGGCATGTGTCCCCCTCTTAGATGAGACTGGAAGGATGGCTGGTCACCCAGTAAGCCCAATGGCTCTGGAGGGTTTTCCTGGTAACAGGCCACCCATCTGTACCTGTACCACACACAACCACTTCAGAACAGTCACCAGGGCCTGGGAGTCCTGGTGCTCCTCAGCCCGGGGGATGTTCTTGTGACTCAGAGACACCCACTCCCCAGGCTCATCTGAGCGACGGTGTTGTGGGGGTAGTTCTACAGGCAATTTTGTGTATCCTTCTGGCTGCATTGCAAGGCTCCATCCCCTTAGCTGCCAGCTCTCACATCGCTCTGTGTCCATCCACCCAGCACTGGCAACTCTCCCCCTTCCCTTCCCTTCCCTTCCCTTCCCTTCCCTTCCCTTCCCTTCCCTTCCCTTCCCTTCCCTTCCCTTCCCTTCCCCTCCCTTCCCTTCCCTTCCCTTCCCTTCCCTTCCCTTCCCTTCCCTTCCCTTCCCTTCCCTTCCCTTCCCTTCCCTTCCCTTCCCTTCCCTTCCCTTCCCTTCCCTTCCCTTCCCTTCCCTTCCCCATGCAAACTGTGAGATTCATCCCCTCCATTGCATTAACTCTTTTCCTGTTGCAGGACTCTGAGCAGAGGTGATTTATCTGCAGGAGCTGCTAATCCCAGAAGTGCTCAGACTCAAAGCCATCAGGGGAAAGACTGGGGCAACTCTCTCCTGGTGTTGTGGGAACAGCCCAGACTAGCTGTGACCTTCAAAGATGTCCCCAGCAGCAGCCAGAATCACCTTGGTGCTCTTCAAGAACGGACGTGAGAGGCTTTCAGCTGCTTTCTTCATGTGGTCAGTAGCTGGGTGGAAGAGGGCAAGCACAGGTCTGAAGATAACACCTGCCTGCAGTGTCTGGGTAGGAGAGAAGTCATAGGCACTAATCCCCCAGGAGAGCCTTTCAGCCCCCAGATGCTGGTGTTCCCTGTTCTCAGCACTCTCCCACCCTCTGTGCACAGATGATGTCCTCGTGCTCTGTCAGCTCTCTCTGGTTAAGTCACCTTCAGGCTTCATTAGCCTGATAGCAGTGGCCAGGACATGAAGAAGTAGGATGGGACACAGCAAAGATCACAGGAGGCAGGATACAATGACAGAGTTCCAGGGGTTTATACAGTTGGACGTGATGGTTTTCTGTCTGAGGAGAGGATTACAGCCCCTAGACCTTTCCCTCCCAAGGCAGCTGGGCAGCAGTGTCCCCCTGCAGTGGTGAGGTGCCAGTTTAGCAGCAGATCCCTGCGTTTGGCAGCATGTGTGTCTCCAGACGAGCGGGGTGTGTTGGTGGGGAAGAGAGCTGCAGTGGGAACACAAGGGATCCTTTGGAACATCTCCTCTAACAGCATTTTTCTGAATTCTTCATCTCTGAGATCACAGATCAAGGCAGAGTTTAAAGCAGTGGCCAGATCCCTCTATCACAGACCTAGAACAAATACACTAAAAGCTTCCCCTGTGTGTGTGCAGATGAAGTCGTTAATGAATATTTTTGCTAAGCATCAGAAATCTGGCTGGCTTTGGAGCACAGCTCAGCCAAGATGTTGGAGATTTGGCTGAAAAGGCTCAACAGCAACCAGCAACAGAGCCGGGGGCCTCTGCTTGCTGGAAGGACACGCCGGTTAGTCCCACAAAACTGCTCCGGATCTGGGGCCACAGGTTCCTGTCAGCACCGGGCAGGGGAAGAAGCTTTGGCTGCATCTGCTGTCCCCTCCAGAGCAGGCAGGGCTGCCTCTTCCAGGGAAAAAGTGGGAGAAATGGCATGGATGCTGTGTTTGAAGGGCACACAGCAGCCAGACACCGGCTCCCGCTCACCTGCATGGAGAAAGGAATGATTCAGGTCATCACTGCCCGGGCGGGTGCTGTGCAGGTTGGGCAGTGGCACATAGCTGGGCAGCACCAGGGTGCTCAAGGCACACCATGTCTGTGGGGTCAGGCCACATGCCCAGTGCCAGACCAATGGCACTGAGGCACCGTGGCACTTTACCAGCTCTTCCAGAACAGTTAATTAGTCCAGGCAGAGTGGCTGGGCTGCAGCACGAGCCAGTCTGGGCAACCAATGCTGGCCAGGTGCTGGCCCGAAGAGCTGCTCTGAGGAGCAGCGTGGCTGCAGGAGGATGCCAGGCACAGGCTCTGCTGTTGTTGCCTACAGACCAGGGAATTTACATTTGATTTGCCTCTAATATCTCAGTGAGACAGCAGACAGCAGCGAGGGCTCCTGTTTACAGACACGGAGGGGAAGACACTGTGTGCTTTCAACATGACTGTCTGTATGCACCCTGTGAGGAAGCAAGGTTAAGCTACTTTACAGAGGAGGCAGAAGGCAATTTGTGAGGTTCTGCAAATCATTGGAGAGTGCAAGCTATCATTGGAAAACGTTTGGGTACCCAGTGAGAGAGAGACAGAGAGTGTGTGTGTGTGTGTGTGTGTGTGTGTGTAAACTCCAGAGAACTGGAGAAAGCAGGTTCAGCAGGGGCTGTGCTAGCAGAGGTGATGCTGGAAAGCAAACCCACTTTGCAGGGATGGATGGAGGTCTGCACGTCCAGTGGGAAAAAGAAAGGGGTCTGCAAAAAAAAAATGGGGCAAAAAAGGGAAGTTAAAGCCATCTTGATACAACAGCAACCTTCTCTGTCTCACATTTTCCAGGCATGGTGCTCAGGCAGTTTTGCAGAGGTTAATTAAGAGCTGTGCCCTTCCCTAGGGATGCACTGAGGTATTACAAATAATAGTATTACCAGGAGCATCAATACAGACAAATTAATTAAGGGTAATATTTCAGAGATGGAAAGCTGTTGGGTCACACTGTGAGCTGGGAGAGGGGCAGGAGATGGGTGAAACCTGCTTGCCCAGCTCACTTTGGCCAGGCAACCACTGGCCAGGACTTACCCTGGCAGAGACCAAGACTGACTTGCCCAAAGGCATGTAGCTGGTTTGTGGAAAGTAAAAATAACTTCTTCCATTGCAAGGAGCCCGAAGACCACCTCTGGTGATGGTGAGGAAGGGCTCCACTTTGAGGAGACAACAGTAAAGTTTGAATCAAACTGCTTGGTAGTGACAAGGTCTCCTTGCTCTGGGGATCTGGGGAGGAGAGGAAGAATTGCCATTCCCACTCAGGGGCTACCAGTTTAGTTTTGATAATTCAGGCATGTTTGTGAGGACAAAAGGCAAGATGGGAGGTTTTCCCTCTGCCCTGCTCACTGCAGGGTGGGGAGGATGGGGGATCCTCGAGGCTGCCATCACCATGCTGCCTACCAGTGCCCTGGACACCAATCTCCTCATGAGAAAGTGCTGCGTGAATGCTCCCCATTTGGCCTGGGGAAAGAGACAGCAGCTCTGTCGGATGTTTCACCCTGTTTCAAACTGTCTGGTTTCAGCCTTGGTCAGGGGGAGGATACGGCCGTAGGTAGACCATGAATCAGCCCGGCAATGATCGCATTCAGAGTTATTTTGGGACACCAACTGTTTGCTTGTCTCACCGCTCCTCGTGTCCAAAAAAGACCCAACAAGGACAGCAGGGGAAAAAAAAACTCGCTGCCTTGAGATGTGATGCAGCTGAAGGTCGGATATGATCTGGTTTGATTTCCTGCGATTCTCTCCCTTGTGGAGCCCGTGTGGATCCCAGGACCATCCGCCAGCGCGAACAATGGCCGGTGCACCCGTGCCGTGCCAGCACAGGGCCTATCAGATCTTGCGAGGGAAGACGGGGCTGGTGGGGCTCCTGCAGCTCCCAGATACGGCTGTGCATTGTCTGCAACGTTTATTTCCATCCAGTTTTGGCAGCCGAGGTCCTTGGGATACTTGGGTGAGGCAACTCCTGTTGTGTTAGACTTCCATTTTCCTTCCTCTTCTTCCTTTTAAACAAAGCTGTTATCACTCCCTGATCTGGCTGCTGGAGAGGGTGCAGAGGGGGAGCTCATGCTGCCTGCCACAGCCCTTCCCTTCCCGCACGCTCGGCCCCTCTTCCATCACCTGGGAGCCGTGGCAGCAAGGCTGCAGAGGCCACTAGGCTGCATTCTTGGAGCACTTTTGGGAAACTCTGTGCCTTCCTCAGAAAGAGCAAAAAGGGGAAAACTATCCCAGCCTAGCAAAGTCCCAGCTAAGACTACACAGGCAACAGAGAGGTGGTCCACATGGATTTGAGGTGAGGCAAAGGAGGAGGGGAGGGTCTCCAGCCACCAAAGAGGGGCTGAAACACTATGGCCTGGGACACCCGGAGGAAAATTTAACAGGAGCCCTGGGTCACCTCTCCAGCAGGCCAGCTTCCCCAGGAAGGAGCAGCAGCACATCGCTGGAGGTATTTGAGAACGGCTTTGGCCAAAGCCCAAGGCGAGAAACTTTCCAGACCCCTAATCCAGCATCAGAAGAGCATGAGCTAAATACCACTCAGAGAAACGACACTTTCAGGAATGTGCTCTTGCACAGGTAATTGGTGCAGGCAGTTTCTCTGCTTGGCTGTGCCTCTGCCTGCTCTTGGGAGTGAAGATGCTTGCTAGCTGGAGCAGTCACCAGCACGGTATACACACACGTGGTTGGAGAGCACAGACCAACCCATTTTTTTTTCCATCTTAAACTCCTCAGATGCTTTCGCTCATCTGGAGCTGCTGTTTTGTTCATCACTCCTCTTCCAGCGTGTTCCCAGAGTGTGCTCAGCCCTTACTAATTAAAGCAAGGGTAAGGAGAGGCAGTGATCTGTGCGTGGAGCAGACATGCAGAAGCATGGATGCTGTGAGTCAGGGAATGCTCCTTGCCAATTCTCCACATATGCTTTTGCACTCACTCATTGTTTGGCTGCTTTATTTTTTTCCCAAAGAGTTCAGCAGATGGATGGGAGCCCTCACTGGATGTGCCCACGAGTACATCGAGCCTTAGAAAATCCACTCCATACCTCAGTGTGAAAGCTCTTCAGAGGAGAGCAGAGGTGGGAGGGTCTTGTTCCACTATCGAGAAGGGTGGGGAGAGAACTGGGAGGCAGATGAACAGTTAAGCGAGAGACTGGTGGTCTGTGTCTGATGCAAGCCACAAAGTCCAGGAAAACCAAAGGTATGTCGTGGTTGGAATAAATCCCATTGCCTGTGGTGAGAAGCTGCAGCAGCTTGTGTCCCGGGAACAGGATAGTGCAGTAGGGAGTTCTGGTATGAGAAGGGCTTTGCACAGCAGTCCCTTGTGCTCCCAAGTAATATCATCAGTGAGGCAAAAGGTGGTCTTCAGCATCTTCCAGAGCTTCTTGACGTGACTCATCACAGCCTCAGTCATCTTTCCTGGTGTCCTGACTCTGAGAGGCCATCTTTGGACTCCCCTGACTCACCCAGTACCAATATCCACCCCAGCTGCAGCCATGCCCAAGTCATCACACCAGTGAGAGCAGCCTCTGAGCCTCAGTCCCACACTGACGCTGCAGCTTTGCTTCCCCCAGTGAAGCCTGTATACATTGCTGCCAGGGATCTCCATGTCTACTGTCTTGGGAAGTGGCACTCAAGGTCACAGACGGGACCAGGGGACCGTTGTCTCTGGCACAGGGCAGCATTTGTGCTCACGCCCATCTGCAAAGTGGCCCTGATGGTGGGTAGAAAAGGGTTTGTGCCATGAACCCACCCAGGTAAAGGTGAAATTGGAGAAAAGAGGCACACAGAGAGACACGCAGCACCCTAAAAGCCCAAAAGGGTCACACAAGGGTCTTCTTTGGGTACCTTGTCTACAAAAGGCGTTGTAGCGTAACATGAAGCCCCTGCACGTGATCCTCTGACGGGCCAGCTCTGATGGGGCCTGAAATGCACACGCAGAGAGAAGAATGCAGGCGGATGCAGGAGGCATGACGGAGAGAAACGAAGACTGAGGCTCTCTGTAACAGAACCGACGTCTCAGATCGGATCAACATCTGCTCTAATGCCGAGCATTTTTGCCTCGCAAATGCCTCTGGCGGGCACCGGGCTTTGGCAGCGGGGCTGTGCAGTGAGGCTCCTGGTGAGCAGCTGCAACCAGGCACGGCTCCTGGGCTACATTTGTGGAGAGCTCTGTAAAATGTTTTAATGGTTGGGAATAAAAATGCCCCATTTTCCTCAAAATGTGGGATTCATGGTGATATTAACACTCCCTAATCGCTGTTGTCGCTGCAGGAGCACATGCACCTCATCATCCGCAGCTTGCCAGGGAGAGAACAAACCGTCTTCCCACACTTCATTTCAGGAGAGTGCCTGCTCACATTATCTGCACACGCATTAAACAGGTGGAGAGAGATGCCAACGTACAGATATGGCATTAAACTCAGCCAGAGAGAGGCGGGTGCTGCTCTCAGTTACAAGTGGGTGTGTGAAAGCCCAGCAATGTACCTAAATAATATTCCACTGTCACTGGTTTTCTACCCATCCCATTTCTGGTTTCTCACAGTGACCATGGGAAAAAGCTTCAGGCCACCCAACATGCAAATGCAGCACACAAGGGCAGATAGAAGGATTTCATCCAAGCTGGATGATTTTCTCAAAGTAGGTATGAACCAAGCTTCTGGCTTTTTTTCCAAGCTGCTTGGAAAAAAACACGATCTGGCCCAGGCCCTTGCTCTGCAGCTCAACTCAAACCTCAGCTGAAAGTGTTTGGTTTGCTCTCGCTTGGAAAGACACATCCAACAGCTCCTCTCTCGCTGAAGCTTTGTTTTCGTCTCAAATAGCAAGGTGCAATGAGAAAAGCCTTTGTTCTGGCACTGCGGTTTTGGTTCAAGCAGAGCCAGGAAGCACACGAACTCTCAGGGGAAGGGAGACCTTTCAAAGTTTTCCAGCCTGATTCCTCAAACCAAAGATCTGTGCAATATGTCTAGATGAGCTGCCTGAACGGCTCAAAATTCACAAACCTCGTGAGGCTCATCTCCAGTTCTTCCAAAGCTGTCCCTGATACCCCGTGAGAAGTGGCACTGACGACCACCTCCTGACCCAGGAATGTGGCATCCCTCCACTGACTCCATTTGAGCCACAGCAGACGGCCTCTCCATAGTCATTACGACTTTCTAAATACCACAGAAATGCCAGAATGCGCGTCCAACTGCAGAGAATCAATCAGCGTTGGCCAAGCTCACTGCAGCCCTGCACGTGAGCTGCTCCCGGCACGGATGGGGCATGAAGGTTCTGCTCTCAAGGGGTCAGCTGGAGGCTGTGAATTTCAGTATGGATGCAAAACTGTTGGCCACAGCTACCAAAGAAAGAAATTTCAGGGACTCTTACCACAACTTGACATACAAACAAGGACAAAAATCCCTTAACCACACAGTTTGCCCTGGAACATGCAGCATTTTAGCCATGAGGACGAACGCTTTGGTACAAAAGGCAGACAAACCCCACATGTGTGCAAGAAGGAATCAAATGGTTCTGTGAAATGAGCCCCATGGAGACTTGGCTGCTCGCTTCCCAAAGAGGTCAGTAATTGCATGTGGCTCTAGCGTGCATGCCTGGGAGTTAGGGAGGTCTGGCAGCAGTTTGGCTCCTCTGGTAACACCTCAGTGCCAAGCTACGGGGCCCAGAAGAGACAAGACTGCAAATGACAGGGTTTTGGTGGTGGCCATGGCAGTGCTGGGTTAATGGTTGGACTTGATGAACTTGAAGGTCTTTTTCAACCTCAACAATTCTGAGATCCCAAATGTCCCAGCACGTCCCAGTCCCCACTCATGTCATCTGCCAAGGGACACTCAGGCTCTCACTGCACAGATTACCCTGTGTGACCTCAGCATCCAAACTTAGCTACACAAGGCTGCTAGAAATTCAGCTCCCTGCTCAGAGGCTATCACACAGCTGCCGTCTGCCTGCTCCTCGCTCCTCCCAGTCCCAGCCACAGCCCAGCAGCTTCTCCTTCCCAGCACACCAATGCCAACAGGTTCCTGCCTCTGCCAGGGAACTCTCTGTTGTCAGCTGTAAACTGTAAACCACAGTACTTGTCAGTGCAAAGTGAGCAGAAATGTTCTTTAAAGCCAAGAAAAAGCTCAAAGTGCACAGAATTTTCTGTACTGGCCTAGGTCTCTATATCCAAAAGCAGGAAGGGCTTCTATTTGCCTTCTGAAAGCTGGATAAAATGGGAGAACCACCCACTGGGCATCACCAGAGGCCTACAGGACCCCTGGGCACAATATTTGCCCCGTGAAGTTGAGTCTGACTTGTCTTCAAAAGCATCTTGGCTACATGGAGTGATACACAGACATTGCAGACATCACCCCCTGCTCAGCAAAGTCCATGCTGTCCCGAGAGCCTGCACCCTGCCTGGGTACGTTTCACTGCTCATATGAGTCTCTGAGTCTCTCTGGAAAATGCACAAACCACCTGAAACCAAACCAGTTTCAAAAAATCCCTACCTAGGGAAAAGCAAAAGCCTTGGGAAGGGGTGAGCAGGATGGCAGCCCTCCTGCCCCAGAGGGGACCTGGTGAGCCTGCTCCATCTGCAATTCCTACCTAGGAATGAAAAAAAAAACCAGGAGAAAGAAAATGACTAAGAATGTGGGATGCAGAAACAGGGCTGTTTCTAAACAGGATGCTTTTAAAGCCTTCCAGGAGGCATGTGCTGGTTCTTTAATCCCCATCAGTTCATTTATACCTAGTAACTTTTTACTGCTACCCCATTACATCGGGCCCTATAGGGACAGAAGGTGGTGGTGGGAGAAACTCAGGAAGTTGGGTATTTCAGGGAGACGGAGTGGATGAGTTATGTAGATCATTTCTGTCACTGGCTCTACCAGAGTTCAGCTTTGAGTAGAACACTCAGATGCTTGAATACTTCTCCAAACTTGTGCAGCCCCTCAAGCCAACAAAACTGGCTGGAAATTGGGTGGCTTGCTGGAGATCTCCTCTCCCTTCTGCTTCCAGTCAGGAATACCGACAGATTAGCTGGTCTAATCAAGAGTGGGCACTGAGTAAAAGGGTGGGAGAGACCTTCCTCAGTTGCCCAAAGGTTTCTCACTGCTTTGTTTTGCAATTGGGCATCTCTGGGGGTTCAGCAGGGGTTGTGTGTTACCTGCTGCCCAGCATGGCAGCTTTCTAGGTCAGAGAGCTCTCCTTTAGAGCCTCTGCTCTGCTCCTCTGCCCTAGGGGCTGTGCACACTAACAGAGCCAGATTCACGTTCAGCCAAACCTCTGGCACAATCAAAGAGTAAGAGGAGGGCACAAATGTTTTTAATGCCATACACACACTAGATTTAGGAAACAGATTCCACCAACAAGTGTATTGAGGGGTGATGATGGGATTAATGTGGCGTGGAGTGCTGGTCTCAGCTTGGCAGCCTCAATGGGGCGAGGAACACCTCCACTTTGGGCACAACACACTGAAGGAGGAAAACTCCTGTGAAATGCAATTCTGTTTGTCTTTTGTTTGAGTAACTGGTGTGATCAGGCCAGGTACAGTGCAAGCAGAAGTCAGACAGGAGGCTATTAGCAACATTTACTTCAAAAGATCTTTGGGAAGCAGGTCCCACACATCTTGGAGGGGTCAAGCCCTCTCAGCCCACTGGAGGATCACATGCAGAATACCCCTTCCAAAAATAGGTCAAATTCAAATCAGTGGCAATTTTTAGAATGTCTATTATTTTACCTAAACGTATCAATGCTCAAAATCTGCCTACCCCCATTCCTGCACCTCACGAGAAAGAGCTGTGGCTAAGGATCAGCACTGAGGCAGCGTCCTGGAGAAAGGACAGCTGGGACACTAAGTCTCCCGGCTGCTGAGAAAGTGAGAATGGTCTTTGGGTACAGAAATAAACACTGTTTTACTTCAGGAGCTAAAAAAAAAAAAAAAGAGGATTGTGTAGGAAAAGTCATAGATAATTGAGAGAGAAAAAGGGATGGGATAAAGCTGGAAAGACAAAGAGGATGAAAAACTCAGAGGCTGAGCCTCTTACAGGGAGCGGCTTTTCCCCCAAGCCCAGCAGTGCTGACTGCTCAGACGGCTCCTTCCCCCTTGCAGAGAGGCAGGAATGCCTTTTCCCACTAGCACCATTTTGTTCTTGCTCTGGTTTTTCCTCGCCTGCTTTGTTCTTTCTCCTTACAAGCTCTCGCTGAGGGTAAGCGCTAATTCTTTCCAGGTGCGGGTGTCTCGCCATCCCGCCGTTCCCGTGCCGCTCCCCGGCTCCCTCTCGTCTTTCTCCAGGCAGCCTCTGCTCCTCCTCCCCACAGGATGATGCCCCAGGAGCCCTCAGAACGGCCACCTACTGCCAGCCCTGACAAAATCAGACCTACACATTGCCTTGAGGTGCAGCACTCAGCTGTGCTGGGATTGCTTTCCTGTGAAGAGAGAGCACCTTCCCAACCCGCTGCAAGGAGCAGACCCCAGCCCCAGTGTCATGGCCTCTGGCTGTCAGCTGGAACGTGCTCCTGGCCACAGGGACACAAAGCCCTGATGGGTTTTACTTACAGCCTGCAAGCAGCGTGGACCCTTCCCCTTCAGCACAGCTGAAGCCCAGCGCTGGGGGCAGCTTGGCAGATTCACGGGGGGATTTCTGAGAAACTCATCCAAAAGCAGAACTCCCAACGTGCTCCAAAACTGGACTGGAGATCTCATGATCCAGGTGGGAGCTTTGGGGTTTCTGGACAAAGCTTGGAAGAAGCAGCAAATTGATGTCAGGCCAGGAAATCACATCAGTTTCAGTTAAATGCTTCAGCATCTCAGTAAGAGTGTTTTTGAGGGGAAGAAACAGTTCTTCAGGGTGTGGGCAGTGGTTCAGGACACTCACAAACGGGTTCACATGAACCTAATAAAAAGAAGTCCAAGTCAAATCACAATAGGTGGTCCATGATATAAAGCCTGCAGAACCAACAGGTAGGTGGCACATGAGCTCTCTTCCCACCAGCCCAGGAGGGCTCAGCACAGCCCACTGGTGTAAGGGGAGGTTGAGAAGGCTGTACGAGCCCACCGGAGCCTCCTCCCATTGCTGTATCTGAGCGTTTGGAAAGGAAGCACAATAAAAAGACCACTTAAACAACTCATCATCTGAACAGCTGACAAAGCCAGGCAAGAGCTCTGCCAGCAAGTTGGGGTCTTAATGTGTTTGCAATTCATCAGTCTCCTGCTTAGCTCCTCGCAGGCCGTAGGGGCCAGATTCAAAGGTGAAATACCTGCATCTGCTCCCATCATGTCTGCGGCTCGGGGCAAACGTTTCTGCTTCTCGGCATGTGAAATGAACAGTGCCGTGATCCAGGGAAGCCTGTCAGTGCAACGGCAGCTTCGCTTTACGATGTGTGAGCGTGGGTCCCAGCGCACAGGTCCAGAACTGGGGGAACAGGGAGCAGAGCCTCCTTCCAAAGCAGATGACCCTTTGGCTGCTTGCTTTATTCACCTCTCCAACAGACAGACACAGTGCTCTGGGGGTCTCGGACAAAGAGCCATAGAATCGTAGAATAATAAAATCACAGAACAGCAGGATCTACAAGAGCTTTCCAGAGCTCCTCCAGCCCAAGCCCCTGCTAAAACAGGTTCCCCTTGATCAGGGGGCACAGGAACATGTCCAGGTAGGTTTGGAAACCTCTGAGAAGGAGCCTCCACACCCTCCCTGGGCAGCCTGAGACAAGGCTCAGCACTAAAGGATTTTCTCCTTGTGTTTAAGTGGCTGTGATAGAGAGGAGCATGTGAATATCCCCAATGCCTCCATAACAACTGCTGGACAATTAAACAATTTGCTCTCTCAGCTCTTGAGGACACTTTCAAGGTGCACGAATCATGGTCGCTGCTCCTTGGTAGCATCCAGGACCTCTGCAGAGCACCTGGGGCATCCTTTTCCCCCACCTCCTCCAACTCTAGCATCCCAGCCCCCCGTGGCCCCACAGCCCCTGCACCTCTCCCCCAGCCTCCTGGCAGCTGCCTGGTTCCTGACTGAACACGGGCAGCCGACTGAAGCCATTTATTAATTAACTTTACATCAACAGCAGCAGCACTTTGTGCAATCACACAACAGTGTTGCATATTAGTAAGTTGTAATGATGATGTTGATGCAGGCTCGTGCCTGGGAACAATGGCAATAATTATGGAGACTGCTGTTGTTGTTTTAACTGATGTCTGTGCTGAAACCCCCAGGCCCCAGACTCCTTGGCAGGGGATGCTGCTGGTACCAGCACAGCTACCTGCAGGAAAGTCCCCAGATAAGGGAATTCCTTCCAGGCAGATCAGCTTACCCAGGGGGTGGTTGCTCTAGGCCAGGGAGCTCTCATTCCCCCTGGCACTGAAGAATTACATGATAAAAAAACCCACTTTTGCATCCTCCAGGCTGGGAGCAACTAATGCAGGGAGGAACAAAGGGTAACTGCCCCTAGTCGAGAGGGCAAGGTGTGACCAGATCAGGAAACAAGTGTTAGGAGCCACTAACATAGGAGCTCAACAGAGTCAGACACCGTTTTTGTGCCTTTGCAGTGCTGCTGGCATATCCCCTGCTGTGTACAAAGCAGAATCTGGTGTGAGGAATCAGCAGCAAGGAAACACTGGCTGCAGGTGAATCGTTGAGAGTGCTGGGAGCTGCATCCCCAGCACACCGCATGTCAGCAGCCAAAACCCCGACGGCCCTGAGCCCATGGAAACACAGGCTGAGGGAGGAAATCCCACCTGTACAGAGGGATGCCCTTGGCTGCCAACTAATCATGCTTGAGGAAGGAATCCATTGGCATGCTGTGAACAGACATTGAGGCCGGCAGGGGCTGCCTGCATCCCAGCCCCTGGGCACTGGGATCCCTCCCACACCAGGAGATGCAAGGGACTGCCTTTCCCTGCTGCTCTCCAACCAGAGTCATTTCTCTACTTGCTGCCCCTAGTTTCCCAGGGCTTCAAAAGGAAAGGTGAAGATAAGAGATGAGAGAAGGAGAAACAGCCAGGGCAATCCTGAGGAAATAAGGTTACTGGAAGCAGCGAGACAGGCTTCCTTCACACGCCTGTTTTCCATTTCCTCCCCCTCCTCCAAAATTATCACTTGAGATTCCCCCCTCCCCCCCCCACTTTGCTGCCCAATATTTAATTGAAAACGCAGGTCTGTAGCCCAGAGAGGTGTTATTTTCGGCACACGAAATAGAGATATCTGCAAGCAGCTGTCAATCCCGGTGACCTGAGCTTCTGTGCAGGCTGCATCGCCCTTTTTTTCTCTCTTTCCTTTCCTTTTTTTTTTTTTTTCACTTTCTTTTTTCCTCCAGCAGAGTTACTGTTTCATTGCTCTCCGCTGGGACTCTGACAAGAGCCGAGTTTCTCGCAGATGACACAGAATAATTGAGATGTCCTTCTGCTGACCTTCAGTCCTTGCCAGCGCTTGCTTCCCTTCTGGCGATCGGGGCGAATAACAGCCGAGTGGCACACGCAAAGCTCTGTGCCCACCCAGCCCCATGCAGGCACACACGTGAGGAGGGACAGCCCCTTCCTGAGGGGGGTAAAAACCAAAATGTGGGAGGGAAAAAATAACTCCCCAGGCACTCAGTGGTACACAGTGGTGCAGGGAGGTGAACCACACCAGTGTCACCCAGCCTGGCACACGCTGCCATGTCAGGATGAGCATCAGGTAAGGCAGTGTGTGCCAGTGCCAGGACACACGCAAACACAGAGCTGCAGAGATGTCTTCCCACTGCAAGCACCAGTAGGGAGACCCAATCCCACAGGAAGCAGCACAAAGACCTTGTTGGTGCAGGTGCTGGGAAGGGATGGAGCAAGGGATGCTGCGGGGATGCTCCGTCCCTGCAGAGCCACCACTGGCCCCAGCAAGGTCCTTGGCTGTTGGAAGGCAGAACCTGCATCCAAATTGTATCTCACCTGTCTTTCCAAGGCTGGAGCCTCGTGTCTGGCTGAGATAGAAACACGGCAGCCGCTGCTCCAGAACAGGGAGAGCATGGTGCCTTCTCCACACGTAGGCTTGACTCCCGGAACTCCTGGTGTCAAAAGCTATATTGAACCAAAGATGGAGTAATTATTTCTTCCACGGCCACAGTATTTGTACAGGAATCTCACAGAAATGTGGCATCAGCCTGACATTTCCCTCGTTTCCACAGGGGCTGCAGAAAATGAGTCCAAAGTGCAGGCAATAACCTTTCCGCGTGAGCGGGGCCCATTAGCGCGACACGGGCTGGGGGCTTTCAGACGGAGGAAGGAAGAGGAGATAGAGGCACTGGTTTAGATTATGAAAACATTTTAAAGAGACAGTGATATAAGCAAAGAGGGTTGTTGGTTGTTGTTATCACAGTGCCTAGAGATAAGCCATGAGTGGGGACAGGGCTTCAAAACAAATGCAACGAGAGACAGATCCCGTCATGAAGAAGTTTATAGTGCGAATAAACAGAGTGGTCAAGGGCTGGAGGAATGGAGATAAGACTGGACAGAGAGCAGGGAGCAGCAGCAGCGGCTGTGGGGCAGGAGCATGGGGCAGTGGGGCAGCTCCCCCCCTACCCCTAAGCAGGGGCTGTGTGCCCAGCATCACCCCACAAGCCAGGATGGACTTTCCCTCTTGGTGCTTTGGGAGCAGAGGGAGGAAGGGCTCACCTCCGCCAGCTCAGAGGAAAGCTGCCTTTTTGGGTGTCTCTTTAAATCTCAGCTCAAATTCAGGCAGATTCCTCAGTGTTCATTCAAAACAAAAACAAATTCATTTTACAAAACAGGATGACTAAAGGTTTTGACTTTTGCAGGGTTGTTTTCCCCACCCCTCCCCCTTTTAATTTTTTTTCCAGTCTACTCTATTCATCCAATTTGGCACTAATTCCCCAACAGTTTTGATTGTCCCCAAAGCAGTATTTCTGGTAAATAACCTATTGTCCACCCCTTTCTCCCCAGTGCTAGCTATGCCAACTTCCATTGTACTGACAATTGATTCCAGGTGGTTTCTGTCGGGGTTTTTTTTTCCCCTAGCATATGAAAATGCCTATACAAAATTAATCGTGGGGACTGGGGAGAAGAAACCACCTCTCAGAAACAGGCCGGACAGCCGGAGCCAAGCACGCTCCCAGGCGTGCTGAAGAGCAGGACAGAGAGATGGGAACCTTCCGAAACAAATTAGCTCCTAAACAAACTACAAGAGATTGACAAGTGCTGCCTGTAACTGGTAAAACTGTCTTCTCTGAGCTGGAGGCTGGAGCACGACGGAAAGACAGTTCCAGAACTCACTCCCTTCTGCCTAATCCTGGGCACAGGAATCCGCAGAGGGGCTGCCTCCAGTTGGGAACAGTCACAATTCATGTTAAAAGCTCGATCACTTAATAACTTTGTGATCGTAAATGCAGGCGCTGTACCTGCGTGGAGCTGAAAAAACCCAAGACGGGGGAAACACTTTGGCCAGTCAAACTAATGGCTCGGACTCTTAAACCAGCGACTTTTAATTCCACTTGTGCACTGGGTCTGGCCCTGAGATATTTCAAAGGCTATTTGTAATGGTTTAAAGGCATTACAAGGTGCTGTGAGTTAAAGTGGGAAATGTCTTAATTTTGGCTAGGGACCTTAAAAATACAATGAAAAGCTTAAGTGAGACTCGTATGCAGAGTGGGAAACGTGCTGCCCATAAAACACCAAGAATGGAACCAGCAGAGTTTACACGGAATGACCATGAGGGAGCAGAGATGGATTAATTGTCAATTCCTAGGGAAATGTCAACTCCACAAAGGAAACATCTACAGAAATTTGGCAAAATGTATTCCAGCTTGATCTATGGTCAATGATTGAGATAATTGCTGCAAACTGATACAGTCTGTATTGAAAGAAAGAGACATAAGAGACATCTGCGCTGCTGGAAACACTGATTTCCAACCTGCCCTCGTTAAATGACAGGGACAGTAAAGAGAGTTAGATCCTAACAGAGGATTATCTGTGCACTTTAGGAAGATACTATCCAGGCCAGCAGTTTTTCTAAAACCTCATCTGGAGTCCTGCATCCAGTTCTGGGCTCCTCAGGTCGAGAGGGACAGGGAACTGCTGGATAGAACCTAGCACAGGGCTACCAAGATGATCAGGGGACTGGAGAATCTTTCTTATGCATCCATGCAAGGCAGACAACCAAGAAAATGGTCAAAGTTCACCTTTTCTTGGGAGGGAGGTGGCAGCAGCCCTTGCTGGGAGCAGGCACTAAGGAACTCCTTGCTCAGGAGGACAGGCTTCCCTGAGCCAGGAGACACTGGGGGGACCCACTGAACCCCAACGTTACCTTAACAAGCACCTCTGTGCCTGCTGTCTGCCTGGTTCGCAGGAGGGGAAACGGGGAATGCCCCCACTCCCCCCACGCTGAGCCTTTATCAGCACTTAATTAAAACCTGACAAGAAGATTAACACACAGAGGGCAGTTTTAATTAACTTAATATCACATTCAATTCTGCAATTCGTCGCACCTGCAGACCTTAACACAAACCCAAACACAAAAGGGGAGCACGGGAAGGGGGAGAGAGTGAGGGAGGTGTCTCAGCTGGCAGCAGAACAGCTCACAAACTCTCTGCAGCTCCTCTGCCTTCATGCACCCACCTCTGCTCACCCCGGGCAGCCTCTTCGTGTTTTCAGATGCTAATAGCCACTGTTCCCCTGCTAGGCCCAGCCTAGGGATGTTTACTTTCCAAAATGCATGTATTTGTTTGGTTTTCATGTGTTTATTTTAAGCACAATGCAAAAGCAAGCTCTCCTCTTTCCCTGCTGTTGGGGACTGCAAGCAGCTGTTGGAAAAGGCCAGGAGGATGGTTAAGGTGAAGGGTCCTGGGTGGCTGGGGCTTAGCACAGGAAACACACGCTGTCCATCCACATCATACTGCCACTCAGGGATGGAGAAAGGGAAAGCAGGATGCTTTTCTCCAGGAGTGGCACACGGTGGAGGAAAGAGGAGAGAGTCCAGTACTGACACAGAGCAGGTGAAAGGGAGGCAAAGAGAAAAGAAAGCACAGAAATACTGCCCTTCCCTCATTGCTCTCACTGCTTTCTTAACAGTTTTAACTGTCTTGTGATTATGGGGAGGTGCAGGAGCTGTCAGGCAGCCTCTGCCATGCCTGCAGCCTCAGCTGCCTCACCTTTGGGTGATGTGGCCAAGAGCTTCAGGTAAAGATATCTCTGAGCACCACAGCTCTGGGTTCTTGCGGTGCAGACGCCTGTACAGGAGCAACTTGGGGAGCTCTGGACCACCTGGAGCCCTTGGTGCTGCTGCTGCAGGGATGGTCTCTGCTGAGGCTCAGGGACACACAGCACACAGACCCACAGCAAAGCTGAGATGCATTCATTGCACAAAGTACCACACTGAACCTTTCACTGCTGCTGCCAGAAATAGATTCCCATAGACAACAAAAACAAATGTTATTGTTAAAACTTTCTCCTTTCATTGTTTTTCTGTCTGTGTCACCTCATGCCTCTCCCTGCACTGATTTCCTGACAACCTTGGCAGGAACAATGCATTGACATTATATTTTTTCCTCTAGAGATTTAAAGGCCATGCATGGAGAAGAGACAAGGAGTATGGGTGCCTTCTTCCAGCTCCAGCTCCAGCTCTGAGCACAGCTCTGAGCACAGCTCTGACCCCCTCACAGCACTGAAAGGTTCAGCCAGCCCAGCAGGTCTGCTCCTTTCAGGGGGAAGAGCAAGGCTCGTCAGTTTTTCTTACCCTACATTGGAGCATATTCATTATTAGAATAGGGCAAAGTAACTCAGCTCCAAGGGGAATCATCTCTCGGCCATGCTGTACAGCTGTGCAGCCAACAAAGGAACACACGCAGAGCTCCAAAGGCAGGTGTTTGCTGAACATGTCCTTTTGTGGTTCCTATACCTTTATTTTTTTGTCTGCCACCATATTTCTCGGTGCTCTGCGTTTAGTTAGATGCAATTTAATAAGCTGTTGTAGCCTGATTTTCCAGAGGGAGTTTTGTTTCAGTTTGACTGGAGTAGGGAGAGGATACATCCTTCTAACACTCTGCTAAAACATCTTTCTGCCCTTTTTCTGAATCAAATCGCAGAATCACAGGATCCCCAAATGGTAAGAGTTGGAATGAACCTCCAGAGCTCCTCCAGACTAAACCTGCTAAAGCAGGTTCCCCTCAATCGGGGGGTACAGGAATGTGTCCAGGTGGGTTTAGAAACCTCCTGAGAAGGAAACTCCACTCCAGGAGTCTCTAATTCAGACCATAAACGTGAGCGCTGCCTGACTCTTACAAACACTGCCTGCACAAGGGAGTCCACAAGACCTGGCAAACACTAATGGATGACAAACACTTGGGCAGACACCAGCCATGGGTGTGTGAGAGCTTTGCAAGTGAGAGCTATGCTGTTAGCAAACCGAATTTGCAGCACATGGTATTTCATTAGGTCTGTCCTCAAGATCACATCTCCTGGCTTTGGCAAGGGTGAGTAGGTGTTTTCTTATGCTGGTGCCTGGTACCTGAGAAACAGTAGGAGAGGGAGCATCCATTTCTAAGGAACTTTTGGTCCTTGAATAAACATGCTTTCAGTTGTTCAAGATCACACTGCCAACCTGCTCCCAGGAAAGCCCAGAGCCCTCTCCAGTTTCTCAGACCAACAGCCAGATTCAGGGCTTCTCCTTGCCCACACAGCATTGCCTTTTAATGGTATATGTGCTTGCGTGTGGCCAAGGAGCCCTCTGGATTTGGTCTAGCCCAGTTTTCATCAGCAACCCCTCACTGGGGTTCCCAGGGGGGCAACAGGGGCGCCTGAGGTGACACAAAAACCGCTGCCAGGTTCCTTCCTGGATGCGATGGCTCTTCAGAGGCCTCTCTGCTCAGCCCTGCTGCAGCCAGGATCCAACCACCCTCCACCAGCTTCCACTCGAGCGGTTCCTCCCAACAAGCTGCCACGTTGGCAGCGATGCTGCACGGCCCCACGACACCTGTTCCACCGTGAGCTTGTCGAAGAAATAACCCCTTACCGAGTAACCCAGATTACAGAGCACTCCAGTAGCTAAATATAAGCTCCCAGTTGCAGGCGTCCATCGCCCCACAGTGCAGGATTGCCTTGGGGGAGAGGCAGTTAGCACAGAGAAAGAGCCTGGGTGATGGGAAATGGGGATGCATGGAGTCCCTCCTGTGGCAGCTGAGCCTCCTTCCCCTCCGGAGCAGTGACCGAGGGAGCTGCAGCACTGGTCCCAGCAGGTTTCCTTCCTGGCCGGCAGTGAGAGGAAGTCAGGCAGCACCAGCTATCCTCCCCTTGACCTGCCTGCTGGGACTCCTGACAGAGAGGAGCAAAAAGCACCATCTGATGCTGTGTTTGGGGACAAAACCAGTTCCTTTTCACATATCTTCCACTTGAATGCCTATTGGCACAAGGCTGTGACTGACACCACCTCTTATCACCCCTACCCCGTGGCCTATATCCTTTCATTATCTTTGGGAACCTCCCATCCCTCGCCCATTCCCATGAGGAACAGAAGGACAGGAGGCCATGGGAGATGGACAAGGATTTGAAACGCTTAATGGACAGAAACAGGCCATCCCTAGCAGAGGTCTTAACCTCTCATAATATTTCAGAGGGAAAAAGAGAGACAGACCTTCCTCCCCCACCTTGTACCAATATGGTGTAGGGTTTAAAGGAGGCTCCCCATAGCGAGAAGCTTCAAAGCCTCGCCAGCCCCTCCCACTGAGTGTCCTCCTGGTTCAGTTCCACCCTCCACATTTAAGTGCCTTTCATCCTTCCTCTTCTTCGTCCTCATCGTTATTAGGTTCCCTTCCCCCACTCCCGCCCACTCCCACCCTTGCTGGAGACTGCCTTTGGTCAGGAGCCCAATGGGAACCAGCTGTCAGGCGTAGCTGGGATATCCTGGAGAAAACAGCTTGAAAATGCCTCCCCCCCCTCCCCTTCCCCCTTCCATGGCAAAGAGAAAAAATCCCACCGCAAAGTGGCCCTGCAGATGGAAAAGGCATCTTGGGGGCCACCCTCCTCCTGACCTGCGTGGGTCCACTCACTGGCTTGGTACCAGGAGGTCTTGGGGCCTGACTCCCTTTGGAACCATGAACCCATCCTGTTTGTCCTCCTCCTGCCAACAGGACCCTCCTGACCCACACAGCAAGAGCCCAGGGCTCTAGTGCCGGAGCATTTTGTATTCATCCTCCTTTGTGGACTTTTTTAGAGCACCTCGCTCCAGCATTGTTCTTCAAAGATGTTCCTGCCCTTCCCGGCCTGGGGGTTGTTGTTGTTTAAACAGCAGCAGCAGCCACACAAGCTGCTAGCTGTCCTGCCTTTACAGGGTGGTCTGTAATTGCTTCCTGTCCTCTCCAGCAACTGGCTTCATTTGTTTGAATTTCTGCCTAATCTCAGAACTGGGGGAGTTTGGAATGAGAGATGCTCAGTCCATGCTCATGGATGTTTCCCTAGGCTGGGCCAGGCTTAGCCAGTTTTGGAGATCCAGTCTGGTAAAGTCACACTCCCACAACCAGAAAAAAAAAAAAAAAACACCTCTCTGAGCTTAAAATAACGCAGGCAAGCCAAACCCCAGCCTCAGCAAAGCTGGAGTCCTGGGTTTAGAGGTGCTGTGAGACCGAGGCTTTCTGTGCTCCTTGGATGCAGCAACTGGAGCCCAGGTGTGTGCCGGCAGGAGCAGAAGTGGAAAAAGAAACAGGGGGATGGGGAGAAATGAAATGTTCTTTCTCAGACTTCAGAGCTTCTCTGTTTTTGGTCATGTTATGGCATGGGCTGTGCTTGGGGTGGATTTTATCCAAGCCGGTTCGCACACATCCCGCTGATTTCCCAGCGTGCTGGTTTTGTGTCTCTGCACTGGCCTCTGAGCTCCCATTATGCTAGAAGCAGGAAAAGGGTATGCTGGGGGCCAGCCACGAGCAGAGCCACACTGCTCAACAGGCTCCACACCAAACACTAAAAGTTTCTTTCCCTCCCCGCCCCTTCCCCCAAAAAACCCCGAACTTTGGCTTTTTGTTGGAATGGGAAGTGCAGTGGATTTTTGCTGAGGTGGGAAGTGCTGTGGATAATGTCCACTTTCAACAGCATTTTCCACATCGATAAACTAAAACTTCTAAAGAAAAATGCCCCAGAGAGCGTGTCCAGAAATAAGAAACATCTTCCAGCATAAACTCTTACGATCTGTCTGGAGCAGGGAACTCAATGGGCTTTGTTCTGGGGGTCTGGTGCGTGACCGAGGCAAAGGGACAGAGGTGAGAGGAATAAGGTGTGTGATGCAGCCCCTGCTGTATGCCTCCCATCCCAACTCACCTGCTGGTGGATGACCCCAGCTTAAAGCAGTGTTTCATGGCAGAAGAATGGGCAAGGTATCCTCCTGCTTAGAGCACATGGGTAACAACAAGTTTTTTCCTTCAGAGAGATCTGAAGGAAACAAAGCCCAAGTGTGTACATCAGACCTGGGGCACCCAGATCCAGAGCCAAGCAGTCCCTAGAAAATACAAACCCAGTGAGAAAATGCCACAGATACTGATTCTCTCTCCTTGGGATGTTGCTTCCAGCTGGGTTTGGATGTGCACTTGACAACCTTTGAGCAGGTCAGAGCCGGACTAAAAGAGGATGCTGTGAGTGGGAGGAAGGGTGACCTGGTGGTCAGGAGTCCCAGACTGGAGCTGCACCGAGAGATGGATCTGTACAGGGAGGATTTGTGGAGGGTGAGACAAAGGGGCTGCAGGCTAGACTGGGA
The DNA here is from genome assembly GCA_013401255.1 of Urocolius indicus. Taxonomy (NCBI): domain Eukaryota; kingdom Metazoa; phylum Chordata; class Aves; order Coliiformes; family Coliidae; genus Urocolius; species Urocolius indicus. The sequence goes on along the minus strand of WBNH01009949.1, from coordinate 167,043 downwards.
CATGTATAGAAAAGAAGAGGTGGGAGGAGTGATTGACTGTGCAGGGTGGATGAAGGCCACTGCTGTGTCTGCGAGGGGGTTGCCATGAGCCCCCTGCCCGTGCTGACAGCATGTACTGGCACGTCTTGCAGGATGGAAATCTTGGTTCCTTTTAATACCTCTCCTCATGAAACGGCCTCTGGAGCAGTGAGATGACAGCACAGCTCAGAATGGGCCGGACTGGCTCCTTTTGACTCTGCCTGCGGGGGGTCACCAGCCTGTTCTTTGGGACTCCCGGGAGAAGAAAGCCTGGAGTTTAAAGCAATCACAAGCACAAAGACAGAAAAGGCACATTCCTGCCCCTCACCCATCTAAATGCTTTCCCGAATGTCTTTGCAAGCTGTTCGTGGTCCAGCTGCGTCTCGCACACACGTTTCACATCCACCCGCTGCTGCTCGCAGCCTGCGTCACATCGCACGGCGCATATTGGAAAGACATCGGCCTCCTGTCTCATCTGAGCTGCACAAATATGACGTGCTAGGTCATATTTTATATGTGGCTGTATAGATTTTAAATTAATGTATGGACAATACAATCTGTGATGGGTTTTTAATGCCCCTTGTTGCACATAAGGCCCCTGTGGCAGATGCTGCTCAAAGTACTTGTAACAAATCCCGCAGGTGCTGAGCTGCTGCAGCGCAGTGTGGGCGGCCTTTCCCAGGACAGAGTGAGGAGCAATTTGCTGGGCCAGCATGGATGGGCCTCACTTAGTCCTTCTGGAGCAGGACAACACATTAGGATCATTCCCTAGTGCTATGTCTCTAATACAGCCTGAGTCCCTTCTCTACTTCCAGTTCAAGACCATTCTCCAACAGCTCCAAAGCCCCGCAGGTCCTTTTCCTTGTCTTGCACTCCTCATGCCTCCTATAGCTGAGGTACTCTCCTCCAGAGCTCCAGGTGTGTCAGTTCATGAGATGCATTGGCTAGCAAGGATGATACAGGCTTTGCAGAGGGTCTTCCAGGTGAGGCACCACTTAGGAATGAGGCAGAAGCACCTGCTCAGTTGTCCTCACCACCAGAGCTTAGGTTTGGGCTGGTGGATCTATGATGGCCCCAGCTCCCCTTCTGCTCAGTCTTCTGGATTTGGCACAAAGTATCACCAATACCTGTCCTCCTTCCTCATACCCATTCCCTCTCTCCTCGCTTGAGTAGCTTAACAGAACCCTGGTCTCCTTTCCTGGAACTCTTGCTTCACTCACAGCCCAGACTGTCAAGAGCTATCTGCTGTCAGAGAGACAAGCTCGGTGCTGTGATGTGAAAAGCAGGGGGGTGCTGAGGTTGGAAGGGAAGTCTCCAGTGGTGGAGTGCAGCTGGACCACAGGAGACAACAGGAATTGACCATGACAGCTCCTGTTGTCCTTGTCCTGGTCACCCAGGCGTGACCTTAGCATTGGTAGCTGTGAAGACAGCTGGCAAGGTCTGAGACACAGACAATCATTTTCAAGGTGGAGCCCAGCTCTGTGCCAGACCTTTCGCTCACAGTTCTTCCCCATCCGCTGTGGCATCCTGGCCATGACGAGAACAAGCCTTGAACAGTGAGCCTCAGGGACAAAGGGAGGGGAAGCTGCAGCCCTGGCTTTGGAGAGCAGGAAAGTGTGTTGCCAGCTAACAGACGAGAACCACGTTGCTTTCCTTTTAGACATGGCTGTTTGGCTGCCAGTAACATCTCTGCTAGCTAAAGGCTGGTTTAACAGTGCTATCCCAAAGGGCTGCAGCCTTGCCAAGGCTTTGACGTTGGTGGTCAAGATACTAAAATGGACTTTCTGAACCAACAAAGACCTGATGGGTACCAGAAAGAGATGGGGGAGAGAAAAACATACATGGTTCTGATTACCTGACTTCAGAATCCAAACTTGGGAAGCAATTAGAAAGGAAGAAGAAGAGCAAGAAGAAAAAGGGGAATGAGAAAGTCGCCTGGCGGTCTCAAGGCAGCCTTTCAAGGATCAGGATTTGGATAAAAGCCAACATATCAGCTCTAATCTTTGGCTTTTTGTTGGACTTAACAAGGACTTTAAAATGAATCCAGTCGCAACTGACGGGCCCCATATGGATGCTGGTTTGAAACCTCCTTCTCAGCGCTGAATCAAATAGTCTGGGACTATAGAAAGCCAGCGAAGAGACTTGAAAAGGGGGAAAACAAAGGCAGAAGCACACACATGCACTCACACACATGGATGTGTGCACGCTGGTACACACAGGCAGTGCATGAGGACATCAAGCTCTGTATCAGCGCAGAGGTACTGCAGACAAGCGGCTTTGTGGCTCCACGGAGGGGCTGTCTGTGACCATGACGATACCACAGTGATGTTTCCCTTGATGCTACTCAACTGAACCGTTTCCCAGACTCTCTGTGACTTCAATCACACATGCATCTGTAGATTGCCTTCATTTACTGCCTTTTATTTCAAACTTTGATAGAAAAACTATGGATATTTCCCCCCTCCCACATATCAAAACCAAAAATTAAGAAGCATTCTTGCCTCGTCTGTCTCTGAAGCTGGCGCATCTCTCATCTCCCTAAGCTACACCACAATGCGAGAACAAAGGCATCTGACCTGTATCCATGGCAACCCTCAAATTCTACACCTTTGCCTTTTATACAAAGTACCCCCTCCCTTTGTCTATACACACATGCATACATACACACTCCCCGTACCTCAGTCTGCACACACATACGTGTGTGCATTCACGTGCCTGTACACATAACACATGCGTATCTGTTTAAAAGCCATTGTTCCTGATTCTGACAGGAGCCTCTGTATTTGCCTCCTGTGCCAACTGAACTCGTATCGATCCCGTGGTGGGCTTTGCCTTTCAGGTGATGGCAGGGTTAACTTAAAATCCACTGATGGCCACAAGGTAGCACTTGGTTCAAGGAAGAAAAGCAAGTGTTGGGAGTGGAGAGAAGCAGAAGTGTAATAATGGATTGCTGGATAATACTTGGCGTGCCAGGGCTAGAACAGCTGGCCCCTGCCTTTTCATGGCCCTGACAGTGATTCAAAGGGGCATTCACCTATTCAATCCACCCATCCACTCCAGAGGAAAGGCATCACATCCCAGTAATGAAAGAGGTAACAACAACAAAAGATGCATTTGTTCAAAGAGGATGTGCCAAGTGGAAGCACTGCTGGGTCACATTTTAGCACCTCACTCTCGCAGACTCCAGATCTGGACTGACTCCTGTCTGCCTGCAGCCAGCTCCCCTGTCTGCAGAGGGCTTCCCCTCAGCCAGCTACAAGACCCTTCTCTGATGCACGGCCTCTGCCTTTGTGCTCTATTTGCTCTGGAAGGGCTTTGCAGCAGAAGCCAGTCCCTTCCAGGTGTGGAGGATGGCACGTGAGCACATGGAGAGCAGCTCCCAGCAGCACCGAGGCAGGGCTGGCAGCCACGGGCCATGGCACGTGGGGTTGGTCCCTGCAGAAGGCAGCACCACAGGATCCTGGAGCCACAGCCATGCACATACACCATTTTCACTGATCAGCTGATGGGCAGCATCTTACCTTCTTCCAAGGCTGGTTCTCAAGAGCTTGTTTGGGAAGGGCTGGCAGTGCCTGAGATGTCATACACAGAAGGCTGCTGGTCCCTCGGCTCTGGGAAGGTGCTGAAAAGTTGCACATTAGCAATTGCTGAGGTGACTCTGCAGAAGCAATGAGTTTCATTCTGAGAGAGAACATTTAGAGCTGCCACATCTGCACCTCATAGTCTTCCCTTGGTCTCTAACGATGCCTTCCACCCCGAGGGTGAAAGGACTGGGTACTCTGACCTATTTCTCCCCAGGTGCACCACCATCGAACCCTGGGGAAAAGGGAAGGAGGAGCTCAGCTCTGCTAAAAGCACAGAGCAGAAGATTCCCCCTGTGATCAGGCTGTGTCATAGTAGCAGTCCCTGGGCAGAGAGGGCACAGTCAAACCTTTCTCCTCCTGTCCTTTTAAACGCTTCCAGTTGTCAGTTCAGTGATGTAAAAACAGCTGAATTGTGGTTATAGACAATGAATGATGCAACAGAATACCTCATGCAGACATGGAAGATTCGCTGCTCATTGCTCTTCAGCAGGAGGGCCGTATGCATGGGACCGGCTCCAGACTTACTGACGTCAACAGAGAGACTCCCATTGACTTCAATGGGTTTTCACTGGGACCATTATTCTCTGTGAGAAGTCACTTACTGGGAAACCAAGGGAGGATCCAAGTTTCTGTGGAAGAAACGTAATGTAGCTGTGGTTCTCTGCTGCATCAAGGCACGGCCCACGGAGACTGCATTTCCCAGTATCCCATACTCCATCTTTAGCCAACAACAGTAATGTGACGTGCTGAAGTTCATCCACGGAGAAGGCAGATGTTACTGAGCTTTCATCCAACCAGAAGCAAACATGGATGGATAGCAGCACAGTCATGCTTTGCTGGGCTGAGTTTTCACAAGAATGGCCAGACTGTCATGCCAAAACTGTAATTGCCCTGAAGGTGAAAGTGGTGCCTGAATGGCTGGGATGCAGAACTCCTGTTTCTGTGCCCTCTGACAAGACCCTTTGTTCCCTGTGCTGCAGGACTGCTGGGAAGTCCTTGTAAAGGAATTCCCTTGCAGAGGAGTGTGATGTCTTGTTTCTGTGGGAGGCAGTGAAAAGCTCTCAGTGGAAGGATGCTCCTGGGTCTCTGTAGCTCCAGTCATGACTTTAGTTTAGGGTAAGTGTGACTCAGCAGAGGTTCCCCAGTGAGGAGACATGACTGATGAGCCAGACTCCAGGGACTGCCTCACCATTTGGCATGATGCTCCCTCAAACTTCTCTCCTCCTGCCCAAGTGCCTTCCAGAAATCAAGCAGCTCTGTGTGAGTTCAGACTGAAGCAGTGCCTGCATCCCCCAAGTAACACACCTCGCTCTTTTTAACTCCCAGGCTCTCCTTCTTATCTACCAGTTGCCAGGGTGCTGGCTCTGGGCACCACTGAACCTTGCTCCAGGACTTTGTATATCAAAAGATGTTCGAGTTGTTTGGGTCTGTTGTTCAAATTCCTTGCCCCCCTGAAAGAAAAAAAAAAAGGCTACAAGCTGTTAGACACATGGGAATGAAGGGGGAGGCAGAGAAGAGAATGCTAAATAAAAGGACCAGCGTACAACAGTTCGACTCCTCAGCTGGGAAGATTTGGCCATGCAAGCAGAAAAGAGAAGCTGTCTTCTCCGTGCCCTCTGCTCCATGACCCAGACTCTCCCACCCTGCCAGCCTCCTCCTCTGTGGGGAGGAGGTCCGAGGGCGAGAAGCATTCCAAACTCCCTGCTGGTACCATGTTTATCCAGCGTGTCCTCCTTGCCTAGCTGCTCAGAAACAGCCCTAGAACAAGGGGGGGAAAAAAAAGAAAGGGAAAAACAGAGAGAGGGAAGAAATGAACAGCTTGGGCTTTTTGGCCAGAAAACAACATTTTTTGTTTGTTTTTCTAGCAAAAAAAAAAAAAAAAAAAGCCCAAGAGAATTCTTGCCAGAGATTCCTGAGTTTTCAGATTTGAAGGTGTATCTTGAACTAGAGACAGGGAACGGGATGTTTGGTTTATTCCGTTTTCCTACATGAAGTCAGAACCACCAAGGCCTGATGTTTTTGGCGGCAATAATCCTTCCTTTATCACTCCTCTGGGTGAGAAAAAGGAGCAGGGCCCGTATGCTTCGCTTTCACTTCCAAAATCCAGGGCAAAACAAGAAAAGTGTTAATGCATGGACCCTTGCAGTTCTGGTGCAAGGACTGAGCTCTGGCTCCTTCCCAGCTATGGTTTTCATCTGAAATCATAGTCCCCGGAGAGCACTGCAAGAAGCTGCCCCACGCTGCTGCAGAGGACTCTCCAAACGCAGCAACAGCCACAGCAAGGGCTGTCTCCTCAGACACTTCAACAAACTAGGATAGCACATGGTTTGCTGTAGTCCCTTTTGGGTGTGAAATAGCCACATCTTTCCAGGAAGCACAAGAAACTAGTGCTATGCCAGCAAAACCATGGACAACATCCACATCTCCCAGAGTTAACCATTTTTTAGGAACTCAGAAGGACTTGAAAGAGAATATCTTGGAGTACTATTAGTTCCTTTATCAGCCTCTTACAAGACTCTCCTCTTTAGGACCCACGAACACTCCAGACATAATAGATGTAGGTGCCACTTGTTGCTGTAGACAAGGGCGTCCAGAGCTTAGGAGCAACAGCCTATGCCAAATTCCCACATCATGCTGCCAAAATACTTTGTGTGTGTCTCACTGAGAGAAACGTTCCTCTGTATTGTTTCCTTCGAATATCTCCGTGTTTTGTTGCCAAATGCAGGAAGGAACACACTACAGAGACCCTCATTTCCATCCCCAAGGTTGGAAAACAGCCACTCTCCAAGAAACATTGCCTGGATTTAACCACGGAGCAGTTCGAAGGCAATAAACACCGTAAGGATGCATTGAGGCATGCCTGGGACCAAGGGCAGCTGCTTCTGAAATGCCCACACGTCTGAGGAGAGACGCTGCTTGTCATAACCCCAGACTTACAGGCAGTGTGGTACCAAACAGCTTCACAGCCCAAAGGCCAGTGCCGTGTGTCCGATCCTCCCTCGCCTTTCCCAGGCAGTGGACTGTGGAGATGTCCCACAAATTTACCCAGGTATCTTCTGTTCACTGTTTTGTTTATATCTTGGATCTCAATCACATGCAAAAAAAAAGGGTTAATTAAGTGCACAGTGTGGAAATGCACAACACCGAGGGAGTACCTTATTGCAGCCGCTCTCTGAGGCAGAGAAACCGCTCGCATGCTGAACCACGCTGGAAGTACAGGTCAGGGCTGTGCTTCCCCCTGTAGATACGTGGGTGTGAATTTGAGTGCCAATATGAATTATGTTGTTAAGCAAAGGGCTGGTAGTGCCAGATGGAGACAGCCAAGGAGTGGGAAGATGTTAGGCAAGCTTCCTCCATCTGTCCCTGTTCACACTTTTTTTGGTCCCAAGCCTCACCACAACCTTTCCACATCTAATCCTCAGCATCCACAAATTTCTGCTCACCTTTCTCCGGGTCAGAACAGTCCCTTCCCGTTTTCTGACTTGGCCACACAACCAGCTTTGCTGCGTCCCTGCAAGACATCCTTCTGTGCCTCCTGCTGTCCTGCAGCCCTTGCTCAATCGGCTCACTACAGTTTTTCCACTGGGCTCCTGCTAGAACATCTTGCACAGGGTTTTTCCCACTACCTGTGTATTAAGGTACCACTTTGCAGAGAATTTCTGGGTGTGTTGGTTCCAGACCCAGGATATCTCCTCCTGCTCCCCCAACTAGCAGGATGAACTGCTTCATCTGTGGGATTGGGAGGCCCTGTTTTGACTCACTTTGTCTTTGCAGAGCAAGGCCAACCTCATCTGCCCTCTATTACCCATGCAAAAAAAAAACCCAAACATCTGTGCAGCTTTTATGAAGTTTATACAAGCCAAATAGCTTGGAAAAAAGAAATGATTTTCATTCATTCATTCACAATATTCCCTCTTTCATAGTTGTCCATGGCATTGCATCACACCAAGGCTTCATTTGCCTCTCGGTTTGTTCGCTGATGGGCCTGCAACACACACCTGAAGGGAACATCCTTGCTCCTCGACTGAAGTTTGACTGGCCAGTGCCTCCCTTAACCCCCTTTGATCTGGGGGAACAGACTGAACTTTTATTGCTGCTGATTAATCCCCCATGATTCTCCGTGAGGGAACTGCTTGCCGCTTCCCCTTTTTAGTCTGCCAGTGTTTGAGACTGTAAATAAGCCTCACATTTATTGTTAGCACAATATACTGTTTTATAAGGGGAACACAGCTGTCTGAGAAAGATCAGAGCTCTCTCCTGCAGTGTCTCAGCATCAGAGGCATTCCTTCAACAGCCAAGAAGCGCAGGAGCGGTGATACCAGCAGCAGTAGCAGCGCTGTGGTTCTCCTATGAAGGCACAGCTCCAAAAAACGGTGCAGCTACCTCCCAAATTCTGGTGGGTCACACCTGGGACAAGCCCAGGGCTGGGCTGGAGCTCCAGCAGACTCGTTAGGCTCAATGCCTTTACAAGGTCCCTGCTTTGCTTTGGACTCCTGACCTTGCTCGCAGTCTTCCCCTCCCACAATGAGAGCGAGCGGGCTACAAGGAGCATAGAGGACCACAAATAATCACCTTTGGCAGTGAGATTTAGCAGCCTGATACACCGTTCTGCTTGCTGGAGTCAAAAAATATTGCATTGGTTCCCCCTCCCTGCACAAGATTCTGAGGGAAAGCAGGAAAGTCAGTGAAATCAGATGAGAAGAAACTGTTAGCAGCAAGATTTGCCAGAGAAGCGAGTGCATTCAGTGGCCTGGAAAATGAGCAGGCGAGTGATATAAGAGCTCTTTCCGAATTCTGCACACTCAAGGAAACATTTAATACGTCTTGAAGTAAAAATATGCCTTGGCTTTTGCTGCTGGCCTAAATATTTGTATTCACAAGTGTTGGCAAATATTTGAGACATCCATGTTGTTTAACCAAGAGCTTTGTCTCTCGGAGTCTGTCGCCCTGTTTGGTCTCCCCTGTAATCACATTAGCCAGAAGAATCCTCTTGGCATTTATGTGGAGGATGGGATCAGAATCATTTCCATTCGTGCCTTAAAAAACAAGTGTGAGCTTACAGAAGATGACCAAACAAAAGGCATCAGAAGAGCTGACAGAGATCATGCCCGGCATCCATTTAATATTGGTGCAGTCTCCTTTAGGAGATGGCTAATGTGGCTTGAGTTTGCAGGCACAGACAGAGTCATGCTGAAGGCCTTTCTTGCCTCCACAGTAATTTCCAAGCTTTAACTTGCTGTATTATAAGGGAACAAAGGAAAGACAGCTTGTCTTCTGCTGCATCTATGGCAGTATATCAGGGTAGGTATGTCAGGGCTTGATGTCCCCCTGTAACCAATTCTTGTGCAAAAGTTTGATGCCTTGACAGCTTCTGAGGAAAGAAAAGCAAAATGCAAGGACAGTGAGTGCTGCAGCACTGGCAGCCTGGGAATGGAGGGAGGAAGCCTTGGCCTCTGCAGCGGGACAGTGACCATCATCTCGGTGCTTCACAGGCTGCACATACATCTGGGTACATTTGTTTGGCTTTTTTTCTCTTCCTTCAAGCACAAGTTTTGTCCTTATCAAGCACCAGGTGAAGAAGACACCCATATGGACCAGTTCACATGCAACAGGCACTCAGCATTCACCTTCTGCCCTCTAGGTTCAGGCTAGGCTGTGGACCCGTCCTCCCCCGTGCCCACCGTTAGGGACAGCATCACTACAACATTGTCTTGCTAAGATACAGTCAGCAAGAACTTCCTGAAAATCGTTAGTCAAAGCATGATAGACAACTCTGAGACTTAGCAATGCAACAGACAAAGCCTTTTGTACTTCAGCTTGGGCCCAGATAACATACCAAAGATGTTGTGCTGGAAAAACGATGTCAAATAAAGTCCTGACAGAACTGAACACAACCTGCCATTGCAACCAACCAAGAGGCAGCATGGGGGACCCCAGATGAGTAATTGTGGAATTAATATCCATGACACTACCAAAGCCTCATCCACCCTCTGGCAAGGTCTGTGGTCAGAGTGACTCTAAATGATGAGGATCACACCTGTCTGTTACCATTCTGTCCAGAAGTGGGCACACAGAAGTGACACAAGAGTGCACACCAAGCTCTTCCAACCTGTTTATTCGGTGGAAGATGTTCAAGCAACCAGAAAAAAAACACTGAACTGCACTTCTGGGTGCTAACCTGAACTGCCACTGTTTTGACAGGTTCAGGACAGAAAAAGAGCTCCTGTTCTGTGCCCTTGCTGGCAGGTTCCTTACAGCTAATGCATTAACCTCTGAATAAACAAACGACTAAGAAAGGCCCTTTCCTAACCTAGCAAAGTACAAACACAGGCTACATTCTTCTGATTATAAAACCACAAATGCAGGACACACTCCTGGGAATGGGCTCGATATGTTTTCTTTGATTCCAACCTCTTGGGAAGATTAAACAGTGTCATTGCCAGGTTAATACATAATGACCTCAATGTTTCGAAACATTACTGCACTGCAAATAAGACTGACATTTACATATTTCTCAGTTGCCCAAGGGTACAGAAGACATGTTTCAGGTGCCTGCGCTGGCAGCAGGCTGGAAGGCAGCAGTGAAGCGCGGTGCATGGAGAGTGAAGGGCCAGAGACAACGTCAATGGATGGGGGAAGGAGGGTGATGGCTCCCTAATGAGCCAGCCCTAATGGCCAGAGCAGCAAGCAGCTGTCAGTCAGCAGTGGGCTAAAATCAATCCTCCTGAGCTGAGCCGAGCTCTCCCTGTGCCAAGGGAGGCCCCAGGGAACAGAGATGTCTTGCATCTCCTGCTCAGGCTCCTGTGGAGGAGCAGCAGCAGACCAGCTGGCTCTCTGAGCCAGTTCTGGAGGGTGGCCTTCACAGAAGAGCGTTTCATGTCCAGACACACAGCTGAGTGGCCTGAAAGGGGACATGTGTGCCTGCCTGGGCTGTGAAACCAGCTGTGAAACCACTCTCTCCACAGGGAGAGAGTGAAAGTCCCTCCAGGATTATTGGCACTGCTCTGTGTTCAGACACAGAGGCATCTGCAGGTATGTACCTGTGGCTGCGCCTGCTCTGCAAGCCTAGAGGCACAGTGACACGGGAACAGGAGAAGGAGAGGGGATGAGGAGCAGCGTGGTGAAGCTCAAGGTAGTAGCTGTTGATGGTTATGCTGCAGCATGATCCCGTAATCTCTTTTCCCTCTGAAGCAACACCAGCCACTGAATCATCATTCTACTCTTCCCAGTAGGTGGTTAGACTGTACCACATAGCCCACAAGATCACAGCCCACCACCACCTGTGAAGATGAACTTTTCCCCTTCAGGCTTGTTTCTGGCCATACAGTGAGGCTTTCATCCCATGATATAACACATTATGATCTTCATGGGCTGTTCTCCATTGCTGCTCCCATGCCCAGCCCAGAGGCTTGGCTGAATCCTGGCAGACCTTCTGCATTCCCCACAGCAGCCCTGTGGGCCACCTCTGCTGAAGATGGGAATGGCAAAGCTCTAAGACCCCTCTTTGTTAGCTGCCAAACACTTACCACAGGGCAAGGATTCCATCAAGGACCTTGATGCTGGTAATTTAGAGGCACTCAAGAGGATAAGCATTACCAGCCATGAGGCTAAAAAGTCCTTTTCCTGGACAGAAGACCGGGCACTAGACTTCTCTGTCCCTGAGGGGTTTTTCTTGCCTGTTCAGAGGCGGGTTGGTGCAGCATCTCCCCACAAGTCAATTTATTCCCTGTCAAATCCACAGTGATATCCCTCCTTAGAAACATCTCTGCCCATGCTCTGCCTTCCCTGGTTTCCACCTCAGGTAGCTCTGCTGTGGGGAGGACACAGAAGCATGTCCTCCCAGGGGGGAACAATCACAGAACCATGGTATAGCAGTTGGAAGGGACCTCTAGAAAACAGCCCCCTACTAAAGCAGATTCCCCTGTCAGCCATCAACAGCTGCTACCCAGAACGTGTCCAGGTGGGTCTGGAAACCTCCCAAGAGGAAGACTCCACATGCTCCCTGGGCAGCCTGGGCCAGGGCTCCCTCACCTCAGCACCAAAGGAGCTTCTCCTGGTGTTTAAGTGGAATTTTCTGTGTTCCAGCTGATGTCCATCACCCCTTGTCCTGGCACTGGGTGCTGCAGAACAAAGTGTCCCCCCATCCTCCTGACACCCACCCTTTAGGTACTTATAAGTGTTGATGAGGTCTCCCTTTAGTCCTCAGGTCTAAAACCTGCTTGAGGTTTGACCACAAACCAGCCACATCCCCTACCAGACCCTCCAAGCACTCCTGCCTGCTCCTCGCATGTGGGGATGGGGACGTGGGCACAGGCCACACGCTGGATCAGTTACTGTGTAGGAACCCCCAGATAGAGACGTGATCTGCAGCTCTCCCCTCAGCCAGTACATCAGCCACTGGTCTAATTTTGCTAGGAATGGTGCCTCAGGGAGGGCCTGTGTGGTCTAGGGAAGGCAACACAAAGCCTTGTATGCCTAAAGCCCCTAACCCTGCTGATCAGGCCTCAGCCCCAGGGAGCTCCTGGCTGCTGGGAGCAAGGCAGTTCCTTGGACCTAGCACTGGCTGCATGCGGGGTCACCATTCTCCATCCCCATCCCGGTCCCCCTGCCTTTTCAGGTGCCCATGGCGGTGCTGGGAAGGGACTCTGGCAAGGCAGGGGGAAGGGTCTCAGCTGTCTGTCCCCCAGCAGCCAGCAGAGCTCCAGCCCTCGCTGCAGGAGCTTGCCTCGTTGGCGGTGTGGGAGCGTGGAGGAGAGCAGGCAGCGAGGCTCCTTCCTCTGAGCATCCTAACGAGACGTTAATTTGAGGTTTCTGCAGAAGACAAAGGCAGAGTTGTAGCCATTTCGTTTGGGGGTGGGAGGAGGCTTTGCATCCAGGAAGCACTCTCCCCTGGGAAACAGGGGAGACCTGGCCACCCACAGCCCTGGCTCGCCAGGAATCCAGGCTCCCATATGCACAAAGCTGGTGCCAGAAGTGTTGTTCCCATCGTCAGCAGCCCCCCTTCACCTTCTCTGCCTTCTCCCTCCTCCTCTCCTCTCTCTATAACCAGCTGACTTTTTTCCACAAGCAGGAAACAATCAAACAACCTCTTCAGCTGCTCCAGCTCCTCCTCCCCAACACCCGCCATCTCCCCCTAGAAAGGACGCTGTCAGTACTCCCAAAGCCTTATGTGCTCTGCAGTGCAAAACTGTTATTTCAGCCTCCCAGTGGGGAATACCCTCTGGGCCACAAATACCGGTGTTTCGTTAAGTAAATAATCACACCAGATAAAATATCCATCTTGCTGGTAAAATGGAAGGAGGGGAACAGGAACACAGACCTGGTGTGCACCAGACAGCAGCCCTCGAATCAGTACCCCAGGTACTGTAGGGTGGCTGGCAGCTGCATTTTGTGCCTGCCCTTTCTCCTGTGGTAACCCGTGGGAGGACGGTTAAATGCTGAGCACTTAGAGGGGTCGGGGGCAGGGGGGGGTGTGAGTGCTGTGTTTGGCTTTTTTAAAATAGCCTTCAGAAAAAGCATGGCTGGGAAATATACCCAGTGCAAGTCACTTGCCTTTGCTGGGAACCCCGCCATCCATGGTGTTTCAGTCTCACGGGCGAGCGAGGAAGAGGAAGGTTGATGATATCAGCGGAGGGACAGCTGTTTCTAAGCACCTGAGGGACTTGCTGTGCTACTGTGGGTGCCAGTGGGTGCTGGACCCTTCAGAAAAGCTGACTCCCACCGAAGCACCCTGTGGCTCCCTTGGAAAGCTTGCTCCTCTCTGCTGAGCAAGATTATGCTGGAGCCAGGCATTGATCCCAAGTGTCCTGGCATGCTGCTTGCATGCTCTTACCACCAGAATGTAGAGTTGCCACCTCCCCTGCAGCAAGGTCTCAGATGTTTTATTGCTCACTTGTTTGGGAGACTTCACACATTCAGCATCGAGGCTTATGAACCTACTGAGAAAAGAGAGGAAGGAAAAAGATGTAGGAGGAGTTCAACCAAGAGTGAAACACTCAGGGGGTGTTGGAGCCTCAGGCCAGGCCTTGCCAAGGTTACCCAGAATCATCCCAGAGCCCAGGGGAGGCAGGAGGGTAGCTTGCCCATGACAGAATCACGCAAGGAAGGTCTCAGGTGCCCTGTGGGATGGCCAGGATGACTGACATGGGGCAAGAAGAGGATCGTGCCAGGTGCAGGTGGGCCTGATGGACAGCTTGCTGCTGCACCTGAGATTGTGAACTGGAGGTTGAATTAGGGCTGAGAGTCTCCTGGATTCATTTCTCAGTCATTTATTCAGATATAATTGCCTGTCTGCCTGTCTTAAAGCTAATGACTGGATGTGAAGATTTCCAGTTAGGGTTTGTGAGAAGGTAATTACATTGCAATCTCACTGTATGACTATTCCTCGAATGAAGATAAACTTGTTTGAGTAGGTCTGCACATCGCAAGAATCAGTTGTATTACAGAGCCCAGGCATGGCAGGGGAGATAAGGAATGTTTTTGCTGCTGCTTTTTTATCTGCTGACCTATTAAAAGCTTTTCTGTCTGAAAGGAGGGAGGAACAACCAAAGGGTTAATCCCGCAGTGCCTCACCCCTGATGAATGTGATTTAAGTCTCCTGTTGAGACTTGATCACTTGGTTGGGGTTTAGTGGGTGTTCGTAACTTCCTTTGTAGTAGGTGCTAGTTTGCCTTGTTGAGGTGCCCTGAGTTGAGATCCAGGTCCATGAGCCTGACAGACTTTGCCCAGAAGGAGCCCTGAGATGATGTGAAGGGTATTGCAGACCCAGACAGAAATAAAGCTGACATCTGGGAAGAAAATCCTGAGCTGGGGCTGCAGCACAACACCCATCAGCAGGACAAGGACAGCAACAGGCTACTGCTGGCAGATTTTTGCTATTGGCAGAGCAGTGCCTTGGCCACTAGCCAGGGGTGCATGTAGGTGCTCTGTGTGCAAGCAAAGCTGCCATTCCCGAGGGTGAAGTCTGTGTCTGTCCAGTGCTACTGGAGCCTGCAGATGCACAGAGATTCACCCTGCTATTACAGGGCAAATTAACATGGAGCATCCACCCTAAGCATCACTAAGGAGCTGGTAACTCCAGCAGTAAGACATCGTTTCAGGCTTGATCAGGCACATGCCTGATGGCTGGATAAAACCCTCTTCCATGTTCAGGAGGCCCTTGCTTTTTCCAGCACTGTAGCATGACAGAAGTCTGCATGAGAAAACACAACCAAGTTTCTCTCCCTCTCTTCTTGCCTCATTTAACAGCAGTCTTGTCATCTGAGGACACTTTTGGGTACTGCACATTCAGCTGTCTCACGTAGCCAGGGACCTGCTGCAGCTCCTGGCAGTGCCCAGGCTGTGGGGCAGGAAGAGGCACCTCCACTCTCTGCAGCCTTCTCCTCTTCTGTTACTTTAAAGCTCTCACCCTTCTGTGCAGCACAAGCCAATGCACTGAGATCATCTCTCAGTCCCATCTAGCTGTTAAACCCCCTCAAATCTTTCTTGCTCAGCAGCACTTCATATAAATCCAGTAATGTGCATATCACTTTGGCTGCCAACCACTTTTGGGTCAGGAGGGAGGGGGCTGGGGAGGGGGTATTATTACAGTCACTGTTCCTTTTCCCTAAGAGATCCCAGGAAACCACAGGCTGCCAGCAAATGTCTGGAGGATGGAGGCATGTTGGGGACCCCTGGGAGGCAGCTGGCAAATGTGATGCACTGGGTATGGATTAACAACCCATTAGGGCAGGGACTTGGGGCTGCATTAAGAAAATCCTTCCCCTCAGCCTTTGCATACGCTAGCGATTGTTGCCTTAAAGCAAGGCAGAAGCAGGACAACTTGAGCACAGGGACGGTGCTTAAGCATCAGCCTCGCACCATTAAATATCAGTGAGGGCTTAAGGGCATTGCACAGCACTTCCCTAAGGGAGATAAATGATTTCCTGGGATGAACCCAACTGGCCCGCTCTGTGCTGCATTTGCTTGATGTTGACACGGCCAAAAGAACACTCTTTGGCATGAATAAAACATGCTTCTTGAGCAGCAGCAGCAGCAACTAGTTTGTCAGGAAGAGCTCCTGACTATGACAGGGCAAAATGTGTGAAGCTGTCTTTCAAGGGATGGCAGCCTGAGCAGTGTTCAGGAGCAGTCTAGTCACAGTTGCCCCCTTTCCTGCTGTGACAGGGAATTGATCCTACTGGACAAGGAAAAACTCCTCTTATCTGATTTTTCTCTCTTCTGCAGCAATTATCCAGAATTGGTAGTAAAACCCACCCTGGGGACAGGCATTTTGTCCCTGAGGGCCATTAGATCCTCTGTGGGGTCATGACCTGTGACTAAAGATGCATATTGAGATCTGTGATACGGGGATCACCAGCAATATCCTTCTTTCCACCAGGGAACACTGAAAATTGAAGAGATCTGAAAGCTTCTGCTTAAAGCTCAGAAGTTTCTGGCTACAGAGTCCAGCTCTGCCACTGGCTTCCAGTGTTAAACTGCAGTGAGTCATGTACCTGCTCTGTACTTCAGTTTGCCCACAGATCTGCGTCCTGGAGCATAACTCACAGATTGTTTGTCTCAAACACATGGAGACTTTTGAGATGGGGGGGGAAAAAAAAAAAAAAAGAACTCACACTTAGAGGCTATTTGGATGCAGATTGGCAGCACCTTGAGTCCACCTCACAGTTCCTTCAACTCAGGGGGGATGGGGAGAAGGAAAAGGGAGCAGGAGGAGACTGGAAACTGCTGCTCTGCCACCATGGAGTGCTCAAACACACACCTTGCATTAAGGCATTGAAATCAACCCTGCTGACACAGGGCTACATGTGATTAAGGCAATTCTAATGAAGTATTTGCCTCCTGGAAAACACTATTTTATCCAAAATAAAACCTTTGCAAGAAGAAACATTTAATTTACAGATCAAACAAAAATAGCCCTAATGAAGCAGCGCAGCACAGCTGGAAGCTTCCGATCTGATTTGTCAAACAGAGTATTAGCATTCTCTTTCCCTCTGTAACTTCCTCACTTGGAATGTGTTTTGTTACGATATTGTAATAAAACAAGGTCACTATGAGAAGCTTCCTGTTAAAAAGCAAGCTCTTTGCAGTGCTTCTGTAAATCAGAGGCATTGCTGTGAAAGCCAGTTCCAAACACTCTGTGTTTCCTGAAACCTGAAAATGCTGCCACAGCTGTACATGATGTATTGGGAGGGGGTGGGAGAGTGGCAGCAAGAACTATAAGTCCTGCAGAAAAGTTTTCCTACCTATGAAGACAGTGACATTCAGGGAATGTTTTCTGGAGAAATGTTGGCTTCTCCATCATTGCACCCTTTTGAGGAGAGGGCAAACAAACATCTGTCAGCAGTAACAGGGGATAGGTGATTCTGTCCTAGGCTGAGACTGCCTGGGGTCCTTTCCAATCCTAATTTTTCACTTGCCTGTTAACTCTGATGCCCGTTTTCTCAGGAGAAGAATGGTGCTCCAGCCCTCCTGTTGTGCTGCTGCTGGGTGTGCCAGGTGAGATCAGGAGGCTGTTCAATCTCCTGTGCCTCAGTCTTCAGCTCCCGGCTTCCCAGATGAGATTTTTGCCATTTGCAAGAGGGTTACCTTCTGAAAGTATTTTAATATTGCTGAGCACAGCTGAGGAAAGGCTCCATCAAAGTATAAACAGATTTTAAGTGCCTAAATCAGGAGAATGACACAAACTAACCCACCCCTTAAAGTGCTTGTGACCACAAACCACATCACTGCAGAAAAGAAGGCACGCTTTTCTTTTCTTGTTCTAAGGCATAAAAATTACTTACCAAGGTGACAAATTTATGGCTGCAGTAATTACATGATTACTTTATTATGTGCCACCAGTGTGAGAAAAATATATATTAAAAAGTCACTTATGTCCAAACCAAAAGGACCAGCAAAGAAGCTTTGGAGGCAGTAAATACATGTGACATGTACAATTATTTACCTGGTTGGAAGCTGGAACTTCAGACTGCAAACCAGCAGTCATGTTCACAGGCTTTAGATGGTGGTGGCAGCAGGTTGGGTTGGGATCTGCCTGTCCTTGCTGCAATCCAGGGCTGGAATGCAGCTTCTGGGCAAGTGGGTGCCAGGACCTTGGAGCATCAGCCTGGCTTGACTGTGAACTCCCTGGGGTAAATCCAGTCCTTGGAGTCTGTGCTCTAACAGAGTCAGGGGCTCCCTGGGAAGAGGGTGGCTCTGCTGCTTAGTGCTGCTCACTGTTCTCCCAGCCCTTCCCTTCTCCCAACAGGAGGAGAACGCCCAGCTCTGTCTCAGTTCTCATCCTCAGTGTCCAGCTGGGACTAGAAAGGAGCACAGGGTAGCAAAATCCAGGGAGAAGGTTGTGGGAAGCTTTAACTACCTGGGTTATCCCAGGAGGGCCAAAGTGCCCCATGTACTAATTGCTAATAAATGTTCATGCTGAGTAGCTTTTGTTTTTCCAGTGAGATGGAATAACAGGGAAAATATGTCACAGTCTCTGGACTTCAAGAGTATGTTTTTCTTTCATTTATATTTACCTAATTACACTGTCACAGGCTGCTGAAAAGTATGCCCTCACCCCAAAAATGACCAAATAAACAGAGCAGTGACTCTGACTGTGCCAGACAACACAATTGGCGACAAAGCAGAGATGGAGGGAAGCTTTGTCAGCCCAGCACCTCTGAGCAGGGGCCCTGGGACCAATGACCTGCATCCAACCCCAAAGCTCATAGCCCCAAGCCCCTTACCGTAAGCAGTCCTCTGTTCTATAGGCAGATCTGTTCATCTCTGCAGAGAGAAATGAGAATAGAAAACGTAAACCACAGGGCTTGTTTGAGAGTGGCTGTTTCCTGGCTGGTAGCTTGGCTGGTCCTTCGTAGCCTGCTGACAACAACCACAAAGTGATATTCTTGCAGAGATTCTCCATAGGCCAGATCTAACACCAAAGACCACAGCTGGGAGGTTACATCCCATGGGGAAGTTGTCCATAGCTAAAAGGAGCAGGGACATAGGACAGAGTGAGCCCAGGGCAACTGGGATGCTCTCAGACCTGCTACCCAAGCTTCAGCCCCCATCTGAGTTCCATCCCAGGGGGGTGGGAGGTGCTGCCCCTGCTGTTTATTTGTCAAGAGGATGAGCTCAGACAGGTGTCTCTACACCTGAAAGGATTTAACCTAAGGTTTCCTCTTCAGTGAGATGTGCAGTCTCCATCAGCCACTCAGTCTGAAACAGTCAGAGCAGGATGAGGTTTTTATCAGATTCTGGGTAAGCAGCTCACTTACCTGTGAGCAACAGCTGGGGCCCGAGCTGGATCCCAGGCTCTGCCTGTGATCGATGTGCTTGTAATTTGAATAGACTGCAGAGGAGTAATTAAAGTGATTCTGTCCAATTAAGCTGTGGAATGAGGGGGTCAGACTTCGAGTTGTCAGAGGAGGGAGAGCTCAAACAGATCATCGATTGCTGGGTTTGTACCTAGTTGATACAAGCTCTCTGTGGGGCTCCAGACAGCCTGTGTCACACAAATATTTATTGCTCTGTCTGCATTCAGCTTTTGTTGTGACAGGTTTCATGCAGGCCACAGTTACAGAAGTGGCTGTACAGGTAGGCTGGCATTGGGTTTGCAGATCCTGCTCTGATGCTGGTGCGCCTCTGCTTTGTCTGGAGAAGGGTGCTGCTGCTCTGGGGATCTTCACAGATCAGCTGAAATCCACTAGGAAAATTCACACAGGGAGTCTTCCAGGTGTTATTCAGGTCTTTGCACAGCATCCACAGCTGAGATGGAGCTGCTCTGGGGAGGAGCTGGTGGCCCCACCGGCTGCAAGCAGGGCCCTCACCTCTGGCCTCTTCTCTGGGAGCCCATATTGCCAGGGGAAGGCACTGCCCCTCAGCCACTGGTACTTGGATGCTGTCAGCACATCCAGTATTATACTGCACAGTTTAAATAACGTTTAAGTCAGCAGAGCACGTGGTGCAGTAACCACAAGTGTGTACATCACCCAGGTCTATAAATACAACTGCGTGTACAGAGAGAGCAAGAGAGAGAGCAGGCTCAGGGAGGAGGAGTACAACCAGCAGTGGGATCACAGTTAAACTCCAGTCTATTGAAATCGATTTAAACCACACCGTGCAATAGGAGGTATGATCACTACAGGAGTCAGCTATCACAGCCCGTTTCGAACGGAGCTTCAGGAAACCTCACCCGTGCTTCTTCTTGTGTGTGTGCCGTGCAGCTCTGGAAAGCCTCAGCAATTTTCCCACATACTCCCTTGCAGTGCTGGGGCCTGGCACCATATTGGATTACTGAGGCATTCCTGCCCCATTCTCACCCACAGAAATGGTCTGGTTCCCTGAACAATTAAAGCCATTTTATTTCTGCTCTTACGATACCCCCATGTCCTTCTCCTCCCCCTTGCCTGGCAGGGCTCTGCCAGGGGGACGTGTGGGTTTGCAATATTGCTGCTGATTATCCACGCTCACCAATGACACAATAGGCAAATTACACATCTCCCTTCCTAATGAATCAGGATTGATGGTGGCAGCGAGCTGTGAGTGCAAAAGCAACAAGAAGCTGTCAGGGTGACCAGCCCACTGCTGTCCTCATGAGAAAAGAATCGAGCACCGACCCACGGCCACGGGGTAACCCTGTGACACCTGATGGCATTTTCCAGACCCTTACAGTTTCTGAGATCTCATTCCTTTCTTTCCCCTCTCCCTTTCCTTTCCCCTCCCCACCAAACCCTCCACTCCTTCTCCAGCACTCCCCTACGTGAAGGTGCTGCGCAGACTTTGCTGCTGAGCTATTAAGTTCTTTTAGTTTCCCTGTGGATCCTATTAGCCAAAGAATTTGCTCCTTTTTCAGGGCTCTTTTTTATTATTTTAAATGAATGCACTTCAAAATATGTAGATCTATATCCTTCTGCTTTGAGATGAGATTTCGGAGTCGAGGCTGTGCACATACGCTTCTGCCTCAAACGTTTCTTTTATGCACACACATGTGTGAAAAATCAGCTCCTGAATTAAATTCCCCCTGTGTTGGTTCCCAGATCGGGGCAGATTTGGCACTGTGGCACCTTCCCCAGCATCAGAAGCCTGGTTTCATAGCAGTTCTCCTGCCCCTGCACACCCTCCCCAGCCCTGCAGCAGGGATGCTGGCTGCTGGCCGGGCTCTGCAGAGGGACAAGGTCAACTCAGCCAGTTGCCTCTTCTCACAGCCCAGGGGCTTGAGCAGAGCAGAGCCCTTCCCCTGCTGAGGGGCCAAACGCACACTGAGCCCTGAGACACTGTCTGTAAAGCACAAACAGATTTATTTCTGTGGCTCTTCCATCTCAGCCCACGTGTGGGGGCTCTCAGGATTGTTGGGTGAGCTCCACACAAACCCCAGCACCCTTCCGCCCTGTGCCGTGCGAGCCGGTCCCTCTCCCGTCTTCCTCCCACAGCCCTGTGCGTCATCCCACTGCCGTTCCCCATCTCACCTCCTTCCTCACACCACAGCCCGCATGCCTCTCCCTTCTCTGCCCTCCCACATGCCTCATCTCCCCTGCAAGCCCCTGCCTCCACCCCACTCCTCCCTTCACAGCCCAACGAGGGCTTTAGTGGCACAACCAGGGCTGACTGCTGCCTATCCACCCGCAAGAAAGATTTGGTTGTGGTGGCTTCACAATGCTCTCTTTCATTTTCGAGCGGCAGAGGGAGGCTGCACTTGTGGATCTGTCTGGCAAGCTGCTCCAGAAGGCGTTTGCAAGAGACAGACATGCTGCCAAGAATCTCATTATACGTCCTGATTCACGGTGTGGTCCAGCCCTCAGAAGGATGCTCTCCAAACAGCCACCCGGAGACTGCGTGCTGGGATCTTGGAGCTGAAGAAGATGCTCCTGTGGGGCTGGAGGGGTCAGCAGGGACCCCAGGGCCCTGCCAGGAAGCACCCACTCGCAGTTCTCCAGTCAGAGAAACCCCACAAGCCCAAGGAATGCTGAGAAGAGGTCTGGAAGGGATGCGGGAGGAGGATGGAGAATAACACTCAGCACCGGCTGGGAGAGGACTGCAGGAGTTCAGCCAAGGCAGACACCCAGACAGAGCAGCCATCATCAGTAAAACTCACAGCTCAGTCTCTCTGTCTTGATTTAAATAATTTCCACACGGCCAAGAGCTGAAGTGAGGAATTCCTCTCCCATGAGAGCAGCTACCAGCCGCCTGGCAGGGTCCACTAAGGGGTTAATGTCAGGTTGCAGTCAGAGATCCATCTCCCTTTCAATGCTTCGTTAATAATTTTGTGGTGAAACAAAGCAAAACCATCCAAGTTTGGTGACAATTTTCCCACAGTCATACGCTGCTCTGATTCATTTTCGTCGGCAGATTTGAGTGGTAATGGCCTGACCACAGAACATTTCCTGGGGATTAATCACGGCTGGGAAAGGGCTGCGATGCCCAACTGTGCTCCAGGTGCCCCCAGATTCTTTGTCAAGAATTAGCCGGTGGTGAGGTCACTCCTGCTCTGTACTTTGCTGGTGCAATTATAAACCAATCCATGCTAATTAACAGCAGTGTTCAGACATCAAGGTGCCGTGCTCGCAGCCCAAGCCCATCTCCTGCCCTGGCTTGGGCTGTCTCTGCTCCTGCCCCATCATGCCCAGCCACATGCTGCTTGCAGAGCGCAGTGCCCTGGGCACCAGCAGGCACAGGCATCCAGGAGAAAGCCCCTTCCTTACTCCCTTTTGCTCTCTGACTATCTCCTTCTGCTTCATGACAGCCGGGCACTGAGTGACTGACGTATTGATGGATGTATCAGGGTTCTTTCTTTCTGAAGTCTGCAGAATATCCCCTGGTTTCAGACACCCCACTTTCCTTCCAATGAATGAGTCAAGCCTGGAAAATAAAATCACAGGATATCATCCAAGCAAAAGCCTTTTATCCATGCACAAACAAGAAATCCCTGGTCAGAGCTGGTGTGGGAAGGGAAGGCTGCCACCCTGGGGAGTGGGCAGATCAGGGCCACAGATGGCTCACGGGATGCCTGGCTCTGCAGGAGCCCCCTCCATGCTCCCTGCACAGGAACAAAGGTGTATGGGGCAGGTACTTCCATCCCTGCTTCCCAGAGCCAGTGGGGATGGATTACCCCGGCACAGGTGATATGGGACATTGGAGAAGGTCTGGGGCCAGTCCATGGGCTCTGCATGGGCTGAGTGGGACAGAAGATGTTTAGGCTCTTGTTCCTCAGCACCACAAGCTGTGCTGACTTCACCACGCCTCACAGTCCTGCTTTCTCTCAGAGACCCTGCGAGACGGGGTCTTCCTCCTGTGAGGCTGGTTGAGCTCCATCACTGCTCTTGGGCACATCTCTGCGCCCCCCCTGAGCTTCACCTCCACAGGCAGCCAAGGCCATGCTTTCTGGCTCCAAAGTGAAATGTGTTTCTTCCAGCGCAGGGAAATATTCATCCAGGTTCCAGTCTGGTTCGTAATGGAAAGAGCAGCCACTGGCAAAGAAGCTCTGCGTGGCTGGGGTGCAGGTGGGCACAGGGTGCTGGGGAAGCTCTCCAGCAGCAGCCTCTCCACGTTGCCTTGTTCCACCTCGAACTGGACGCGATGCGCAGAAATAGCCCAAGGAAGGGAGCCCGCAGGGTACTTCTGAGCTGCTTTCAGGCTCGTATGAAAAGTTACAAATGCCAAGGGGAGAAAAGCCCGAGGCGGATTTGTGCAGGTTTGCAGCCGCCTCAGCGCAAGCACCAGCCGCCGCAGACAATGGCCCCATCGGCGCTTGGGCCGAGGCCGGTGCTGGTTGGGCTTCCCCACTGCTGTTCCCATTCCCCGTGCCACATGTCTGCAGCTGGCTGCCGGCCACCGTGTCGGCGGGGAATGAATGCAGCTGAGTTTCCTACCCTGGCTCTGCCAAATATCTGGAGGAAGGGGGAGCCGCCGAATCCCCCCTTCCTCACTCTCAGGCCGGGGAGCTGCCCCTTGCCTGTCTGCCACGGGAGCACGCAGGCTGCAAGATGGAGGAGGTTATTTTGGGGAAAATTGCTCTGTTTTCCTGCTTTTTTTATCCTGGTTTGTACAGTCTAGAATTAAGCATCTGCCTTTGAAAGACTCCTTCTTGTCCCCTAAAAGATTCCCCAGTGCTGTGTCCCCTTTCAATTTCCTCTGGCGGTGCTGCCTCCAATCACCCTTTCAATTTCCAAGGCATCCCAGCACACGGGTGCTCGCATCCACCTCTTGTGCCGTGGTTTTGAAGTCGATATTCTATCTCCCTGCATGATCAAATCTTTTATTTCTGATTAAAGCTGACAAAGAAGCAGCTTCCTGCCTGGTGAAAACTCAGATTTTCTCCTTTTTTAATAAATCTGCATTGGGATAAAAGGTAAAAAAATATCCTTTTCATTGACCTGAGTAAAGGGAAACAGCATTGGTACAGGTTGGTCCCGACTTTTCATCTCTGCTGCAACCTTTGCCTTCCTCCTTTTTTTGTTATGATTGGCATATTTTTGGAAACATAAGCCTGTGTTAAGTGGGAAGACAGGGAAATTTTCCTTTCCAAAGAATCAAAACAAAATCCTCCTGGCAAATTCAAAGGCAATTTGTTTTTTTTCCCTCCCAACTTCTGGAATTGAAACGTTCCATCAAAACCCATCCCAGGATGGAAGGAAGGAAGGAAGGAAGGAAGGAAGGAAGGAAGGAAGGAAGGAAGGAAGGAAGGAAGGAAGGAAGGAAGGAAGGAAGGAAGGAAGGAAGGTCCCTGTTTTTTTCAAGGTTTGTTATTAAATTCCCAGATAGCATCACATCACTCAGGGTACCAATTATTGACACCTCAGCAGACAGCACCCTCCTGCTTTGCACGTTTTTTAATAGTACAAACTTCTCTGGGAACAATAGGACCAAAAGGGAAAGAGGAAAGGACAAATTAAAAAAGCATGCTGTGAGCTTAAACTAAAGGCTTGACACTGTCAGCACAGCCCATATGGAAAAAATAGACCTTTTCCATGGTATGACAATGTGTTTCTTCATCGAGGGGATTGCACACACATGTAAAATATAGGTGCAGATGAGGAAAGTGCACGTGTAATAGATACTACACTGCTGCAGTGCCAGGTACTTCCAAGACTGTGAAAGCTGGGCAATTTGGTGCAGGTATTTTATAGACTGTTGCTTCAAATAGCTTAAATATATTGTGTAAGAGAAGATAGCCAAGGCAGTAATGTTTGCAGCCAGACTTGTGGCGGTAATGAGGAGGTGAACTGAACCTGTAAGCTTCCAGGGGTGAGTCGTCTGTCAGGGGATCACAAAGGGGTGCGTTTTCCGATGGTGCCTGGCACAGGAGTTATGGGGTGGTAATGGCTCCTCCAAGCAGCAGGATGGCCACAGATGGATGGATGCCCAGCACAGAGCCAACCCCTCACCGACCCAGCTCAGGTGGATGCCCATGCAGAGCCCTTCCTCTGTTCCCAGCAGTGAGCACGAGTGGGCATGTGGGGGAAGGCAAAGCAAAAACCCAAGGCAGTCGCTCAGTGTCTGGGGGTGAGGAATCCGCTCCCGAGGCTCTGCAGCTCTCGTCTCATCACCAACTCTCCCTGTCAGGTTCCTTGACCCAGGTGACCACAAGGCAGTGTTCACAACTTCTGGGTTTAATGCACGTCTTTATAGTACATGTGCATTCATTTAACAGGTCTGGCCCAAACAGCCGGCCTTTGCCAAAAAGGAACAATCATCCCTCATTTCACAGCTGTGACATCACAAGGTCATATTTCACGGATATGATGTCACTGCTGCGCAATACCACTTCTGATTTTCAAAAGGTTTTTATTAATGCTGAGGTTTTGGGTTGTTTTTTTTTTTTTTTGGTGGTAGGGTTTTTTTTCCCCCTCTGGTCTGGCCAGAACATCTGGAGCCGGGAAACTTCAGAGTCCAGAAATATTCACAAGATGTAGCAGACAGAATTACAACCCACAAGATTTCTTTGAGCGAAAGAGAACAGATAACAATGTGGGGAACCAGTAGTCACAACTGACTGTTAAAAGAGCAGAGAAGAGCGTAGCGTGGGAGGGAGGCAGAAGGCAGGGAGGGTTGAGCACAGGCCCTCAGGCAGCCATGCTCAGGTCAGGGTGATGCTTGTTTGAGGAGGGGGACACCTGGATGGGGAGGGGACACTGCAGGGTCACACAGGCACCTGGTGCCATGGCAGAGCACAGGTGGCATCTCCAGCAAGGAGAGAGGTCAATCTCTCTGCTTTTCTGGAATAAAGGAGTATTTCCTCCCCTACCAGCTTCACAGATAGCAGAGAAACCCAGAGAAGATGGGAAAGAGGGAGGCGAGAGGATGCTGAGGAAGAGGGTCCACTGGGCAAGCAGAAGAAACTGGGGAGGTGTGACAAATGCCATGGTGAAAGTGTGATGGGTGAGGGCAGGACTTTGGATGAGACGTGGCTCTGTGGGCATCAGAGGCAGGTCCCACAGTTTGGGTGCAGGGTGGGCATCCCTCAGAGCACCTGGCACCCTCACCTGGACCACATCCCACGTCTCTCATTCTGGGCTTGGCAGCGGCTGCAGGGAGGTCGTGCCCCGTCCCACAGGACCTCCCATCTGCAGCCAAAGTCGTGGGACGGGAAACAAGGTGGTTAAAGGACTTGGGTGACTGTTCCTCTGGAATCTCTAATTAATATATTCCAGCTGCAGCCCTTTTGGGTTCCCTTTCCAGCAGCCCTCGTGCAAGCGAGCACAAAGAGTCCCAGACAATAGATGTGGAATGCTTTTTCCATAAGCCTTCGCAGCACAAGTCGGAATGCAAAAGCATCTCTGTCAGGGGAAAATACCACATAGTTGATGTGACCACGTGCAGCCCGGCTCAGACTCCAAGCAGTGGGTCACCTACCACGTGCCAATCCCGACAAATGTCATTGCCTCATTCTGAACAATAAATAAAGGTCTGGAAATGGCAATCCTTGTGCTGCTCCTCTCTGTTCCTGCTTGCCAGCAGGCAGGCTCCTTATAAACCATTTGGCTGCTACACCAGCATCGCAGCTTGGGTAGGAATTGCCTCCTTGATAAATACCCTCCTCCCTGAGCTCCAGGGGATGCACAGGGCTCAGTGCCTCCTCCCAGGCACTCAGGGGCAGCTCTGGTGGCTTCTGCCGGGGAGAGGAGAGAAAGGTTGAAGAATTAAGACTGACAAGTTGACGAGATAAACTGGTCAGATAAAAGGATGACAGAAATAATTTTACACGGCATTACTGTGAAAAGCTAATTTATACACAGATGAGCCCATGACAGACTCAGTGGAGGGTGGCAGACGAGCCAGGAATGAAGAGCACTTCATTTATTCTCTGAAACAGGAGGGGGAGTATTAGGAGCTGCTGCCTGGGACATCGTCGCGCTCTCTCTCTCTCTCTCTCTCACTTTCTATTTCTAAGTTATCAAACTTTATCTGGTTCCTTCTCTGCAAATTAGCAAGGCCAGAAGAGAAAGAAAAACACTGAATCCATCAGCATTCCTGCTTTCTGTTTTTTTTTTTCCCAGGTCCACGGGTGAGAAGTCAGGATGATTTGGCAAATCAGAGCCTTGATTTTTCTCCTGAAAACAAAACCACGAGGAACTCCACCATGTTTTCACACCACGTGGAGCTTTTGCTCTGTTTTTAAATGGAGCCTGAGTCATTGTTTCTCCCTCTAGCTTTTTTCAGCTCGGTTGGATCACTGGGAATTAAATGCAGCTCTTCTGCTGGTGTTTAGTGTTTGCTGCAAAGAAATCCTGCCCCCATTTCTCCCCTCTGCCCTTCCCTTCCCAGCAGGGAAACGCTCCATCAGGCAGGAGCCTGCAAGGTGCCCCAGGCAAACAGAAACCAGCCCCTTGCTGGTGATGGCTGCAGGGAGGATGCCAACACTGTGCCCTACACCTACTGCATGCCTCAGGACAGCTCCCTCTGGGCATGCTGGGGTCCATGGGACTGCCTGAGCATCTCATTTTGTGCAGCCCCTACTCACCACAGCCTGGTGACCCAGACAGGGCTGGGAAGCAGTGGGATGCAGGCACTGGCACGAGCAGGTGCTGGCAGGAAGCGAGAGGGGAGGGATTTGGGGATTTTCACTCCATATTTTATGCAAAACTGACATTTTTCAGCCCAAGGAGAAATGCTGTGTCCACTCCTCCCCTATAACACAGACAAGGGGAGGGCAGGCAGGATCCCTCCTGGGAGGAGGAATTGTGTGCAAGCAGACAGAGAGCACAGAACGCTGGTCCTGTCCTGCTCTGTGGCCGGTCCTGGGGCCAGAGGCAGTGCCTGGCACGCAGACCTGCTTTCCTGTGCTCTCCTCAGCCCTGGAGAAACAGGCTGGCTGTTCTGCAGCTGCCAGAACAATAGTAATAATACTAATAAACCCCCTTCACGCTGAATACTGTGGGCTGTTGGCAGGTCCTTCTCACACAATTAGCATTTCTCGTCAAGCAGGGGGTTCACAGATTGCACATGCTGGTTAGTGTTTTGCAGAACAGACTGAAACCAATATGGCCCTCCCTGTACCATCAGCTAAAAGTGGCTTTGCACCAGGATGGGCCCAGCACGGCTCCCAGCAGCCCTGCAGGGAGGAGAAGCTGCCCTCCAAGCACAGCTCTCCGGAGCACAGCCCCCCAGACCCTGCAACAGGGCTCTGTCATCTCCCCAGAAGGCACACACACTTTGCAGCAGGCAGCTCACCCCTGGGTAACACGCAGAGAGGGGCGATACCTGCTTGGAGAGTCCCGTGCAGCACCGTGGCACCTTCCCTGGCACGCTGGGTCATGCACAAAGTACTTTGCTGGTTGCAATAAGATTATAGGATTGGCTTCTGTCCCTTTTAGGGACAAGGATGGTCATGCAGGCAGCAGTGATATGGCTGAGTGGAGAAGAACATGCTGTCCCTCCTTTGGTTGGGGTCAGGGACCGATCCTGTCCTTCCTCAGGGAGAAAAAGAAGGTGAAGGGTTTGGAAAAACAATTGTGACACAGAAAGCTCAGGAGTCAGCTGCCCACACACCATTGTCTGGGTTTAGAGGGGGCACAGTACATCTCTGCAGGCTGCTGATGCTCATAGTCCGACTCCTCAGCTTGATGATGAGGAGTAACCCTGTGCAGGCCCTGAGCTGCTGCAAATGCCGGGTTAGACCAAGGGACTCGTGTCAGTGCTGGTAGCTGTGAGGGGCTCCACGTACCCACAGTTCCTTAGAGCAGCTCAGCTCTAACTGGTAACTCCCCAGAGCGGAACAGCCCAAACTCACGCTGCGTCCTCGGAGCGATGCTGGAAAGGAGCCTTCGCCTCGTGTCTGTCTGTGTGGGCTGGACTTGTAAATCTCACAGTAGATGCTGGACTCACATCCACGCTGTCAAACCAACATGAGCCCATCCAGACAGTAGCGTGCCCCATGATTAATTGCCTTGCTTTCAAACTCCTATTTATAGACCAGCGCTGCAAGCACTGTGGCAGTGGTAACGTGGTCGGTTGGTGGGAGAGACTCCTCCTCCAGCAGCTCAGCAAAGCTCAGCAGCTAATCCTGTTAGCCTCAGGTTGTCCCCAAGGCTGCTGAGCAGCCCAGCTCCTCGCCCCACACTCCCCTGCTCTGACCCGGGACCACAGCAGCCTCCCAGGCTCAGAGAGGATGCTGAAGTGGCTGTGTTAGATCACTACGGGGCTAGAGGAGCTTTACCCAGAGCTCAGTGCCTCCGGGGAGCTGGGAACAGGACCCGAGGGCACGTGTGATCCTTGACCTTGCCTCACCCCAGAGCCTGCCTGGAGTCTGGCAGTGTTTGATTTCCCAGGAGGCTCAAGTACCAGCCCAGGGCTTCTCCAGGGTTTGCCTCGAGTCAGTGCTCGGGAAATGAGCTTGCAAAGATGCTATTACAAATCCAGATTTCAGTAAGCAGCTGGGCATGCTGTTTGGGAATGATGTGTTTGGGTAGCAATGCTCCACATCAAACAGGTTTCTGCCCTACAAACATTTTTCTTTGCCCTACATTTTCCTTTAAAACAAACAAAAAAAAAAAAAAAAAAAAAAGAGGAACAAGAAAATCCATTCCACCCTCTGCTTTTATTTTCTGTCAAGCCCCAGATCTTATCAACAAAGCCTCCTTCCTTTCTGGATGGCCTTTGGGATGTGAGTGCCAGCATGGGAGATGAAAAGAACAGGTCTCTTTGAATGCCAGGGGCTGTGACTGCGCCACAGTCACTCCCAAGTTGATTTATACAACATGGGTTTCTTCTTCCTTTTCCAATGGGCTGGGTCTCACTCCCGTGGGCTGTGCTGGCCGGTCTCCATGGGACATGGGTGCTGAGCTGAACCTGCCTTCCTGGCTAAGGATGTGGCAACAGCCTGTACTGAGGGAGGGCTGAGGGGCACCACTGCTGAGGAGCATCCCGCATCTCCTGCTCCCCGCTCCTGCCTTGGGGCAGGGAGGGAAGCGACCACTGCTTGACCACATGGGTCTGGTCAAGGTGATGCTGAGAAATACCTGACAGACCTACCTGTCTCTGGATTTGTCCCCAGTAGCTCCCACTGGCAGCCTCATACCCCTTCCCAGGGCAGCTGATGCCAGGCAGAGGCAGGACTCCTGGCCAAGGGGCTGACGAGCTTCCTCCGATGCTGCATTTCCACCCTGTGGGTTTGAGGTGAATAAATATCCTGTGTTTATGCTGTTTGGCTTCAGCAGGATATGAACATGTTTGGTGGGGAGTAATCCCCCCATACACACACACACAAAGCTTGGAGGGGGAGGGAGCATTTACACACACACACAAAACAATCCCTATTTGTCTCCAAAGACAGACCCCACTGTTGGGTTTCCTGGGGTCACGCAGCTGCATGAACATGTGGAAAAGAAATGTATCTCTCCTAAGCACTGGACATACATGTAATTCAATACATTGCTCCCATGTGCAAGAAATCCACCAAACTGGCCCCATTTCAAATCACAGGGAAACACAGAGCATCGGGGATGGAGGCAAATCAAGCACTGATTCAATTCTTCATTTCATTTTCATGGGGTTGGAGGTGATGGAAGTCACAGGGGGGGTTCTTGGGGCACCCAACTCACTGGTGCAGGGGGACACTCAGTCCTGAGATGAGCTTGCCTGGACCCCAGAGCTGAGTTGCCTCTGAGCCCCTTGCTGCTGTTCTAATCCCTGCCTGTGACCTGCCACAGTCAGAAGAAAAAGGGTTTCACCTTGACTTTCAGCATGGGCTCTCCAGCGAGCACTACAAAGCCTTTTCCCTGGGATTTTGGGTCCCCAGGGATCTTTTTTCCCCTGCAGACCTGCACCCCACCACCTGGGCTTCACACCTGCATCTCCCTGGGAGGAGGCTGAGCCTTGCCAAGCTGGGAGGAAAGGCTGTTTGACTTCACTAACGATGCGACGAGGACATGAGCCGCGGTTACCTCATCTGAGCCTGAAACGGATTTTTCCATTAAGAGAGGATTTTTGTGTGTGTCTTGTTTTATTGAAAAGGAATTTGCAGTAATTAGCTCTTGCGGGGGATTTCACTGTTCTCTCTCCTCCTCTAAAGCATAAAACACTTACTACAACACACTGTTTAACGCGACATCCACTCCCAGAGATTCTTCTTTCTTCCTGTGATGACTGAGCCCTGCCTTTGGACTTCAATCTTCTCCGAGACCTGAGCCATGCCTCGGTCCCCTCTGGCTGGATCTGCATTTATCCTTTCCCCTCACAGCCCTCCACACAGCTAGAAAGGAGAGAGCTTGTAAAATGAAGCTTTTTGGTTTGTATTTCCCTCTGCTTTGTTGGATCATTGTTGGTAGGAACTTTCCGTGTCCCCTTCGACAGGAAAGCAGCCGCCCTTTGCAGAGACACAGAGAGCAAGTTTTCCCTGTGAGCATCTACCCCTCCCAGTGCTTTCATGTTTACTAGGCTGGCCTATGCTTCATCTTCCTCCTGCATCCTCCACACAGGTGACTGGAACTGGCTCAGCACCCTTGGGAGAGCGCAGGCTATGACCTCCTATCCCACAGGGGTTCAGGGCATCAGAAGTACCCCAGGGCAGCTGGTGGAAGGACACAGCAGAGCCCTGTTTTTAACTCTGTGTCTGTTTCCATAAGTGTCTGGGCATTCTTCCACGTCCTCCAAGGCCTCTTATTTGATTTCAAATAAGAGGCCTTGGAGGACCTGAGACATTTTTTGCATGAGGGGGCTCCTTCTTGCTCCAGCTCTGGCTGCGATCTGCCAGCCCTCGGCACCTCTCCCAGGGTTGCTGTGAGCTGGTACCAAAACACACATGGAAAGGAAGAAGGTGATGATGCTGGTTCTGGCCTCAGCCACAGATATTAATCCCTTACAGCTCACAGCTGAGAAGACAGGAGATGCCATGTACAGACACCCCTAGAGCTGGGCCATCCAGGTCACTGCTGGGAGCTGGTGACACAGCCCTGGCACCCATCCCAGCTTCTGAGTGTGAAGCAGGTTCTTAGGCCTTGGCTCAACATTCACACCATCACAGGCACCCTCTCTGAATACCCAGCAAGACCCAAACCTCTTCTGTCTCCTTCCAGCAGCCTCCAGGACTTGTAGCTGGCTACCCATCCCACCCTAGCATCCCCTCAGGTGACCCATCCTCTTATAGACCCCTGTTAGGGTCAGCCCAGCCATCCCTACTGTTGCAGGATGGCAGCAGCCCCCCTTCTCTGCACCATTCTGACACCAGTATGTCCCACGTTCAGTCTACATTCGTTTTTCTCTGTTCCACACCTTTCTGTCCCTCCTCACAGCCCCTTGGGTGAACCTAAATAGGTCCCCTCCCTCGGGCTCGGGGCTGCAGTGGAGCTATTAGTGCAGTTAGGAGCAGTGTGTGTGTGTGTGTGTGTGAGCTTTGAGCACAGAGATGGAGCTGTTAGTGCAGTTGGGTGCAATGTGTGTGTGTGTGTGTGTATGTGTGTGTGTGAGCGTGTGAGCTTCGTTTGAGCACAGAGATGAAAAACACAATGTGCTGCGAGCGCTTATTATTGTTGCTATTATGCAGCCCTTTTAAACTTGCCATATAAATCATGGCCTCCAGCTCCTTGATTATGTTCCTGGTTCTCCTCTGAACTCTCTCCAATCCATCAGCATTGTTCCAGGCACGAGCGCAATACCGCAGGTGCAGCTGGGGGAGCCTTTGGCCAGAAGTCCCTCACCCTCCCTAGTTGCCAGCCCAGTGCCGTGGTCAGGCAGTGTCCGTGCAGCCCGTGGCACACAGATACCTTGCCAGGGTGATGCCTGGCCCCGTGTGCCCATGCTGGCAAAAACCAGCATGTTGCCAGAACCGTTTCAGACAATGCTTTGACGTTAACAGCTTCTCTGGTTGCACTGTCATTTCCCATTAGAGGCCTTGGTAACTGGCAGTTCATGAGGCTTTGCTGAATAATTTGTATGTTTAATACACCTCGAAAGCCCGTGTTGGGCTGCAATTAAGGCGGGGAGGAGAGAGCGGAGAGAGAAGGCAAAGCCGACCTCCCGCTGCTCACAGAGAACTCGCTGCTTGCTGCACAGGGCTGCGTCGAGTGAGGATGCCAGGCAAGCAGGAATTAGAAGCAAAAGCATAATTTGTCATTTGTGAGTGTAAGCCAAAGGCTGGGCTGGTGAGAAGAGAAACGAGAGGCTTGGGAGCTCCTCACGGGAAATTACCATTTAAAGAGCTGATCTGGCCAGGTCTGCTGGCAATGGCGGGGCTGGGCTGGCGGCTGGGGCTGTGGGACCGTGTGGGGTGGCAGGAGGAGAAAGAGCAGCTGGGCAGAGCTTTTGTGCGGGTCACTGTGGAGGAGATACTGCAGCTGGGCCAAAAAAACAGCTCCACATTCCACATGGGGAATAGGAAATTCATAGATTCATAGAATTGTCTGGTTGGAAAAGCTCCTGGAGTCCAACCCCTCACCCTGCCAAGCCCACCGCTAAGCCACGGCCCTCAGCTCGTTCTGCTGAGAGCTGCTGAGCAGCTTTCCTTTCCCTCTCCTTTGCTTTTGTTATATACAGATGTTAGAGAAAATAAACAACGTTAAGAAAAAATAAACAATGTTAGAGAAAACAAACCAGCTAGGCAAAGGCCAGCCCGTGCCCCCTCCAGTGCTGGCAGGAGCTGGGTTTCAGGGGTACACACGGGTGTTTATTAACTCATCCCAGCGGCAAATGGGAAACCACCCGGTGACACAGTCACACAGGGAATGCAGAGAGCTCTCCTGAGTTCAGTGAATGCAAACACTGCTTCACACGAGGAGTTATGAACTGCTGAGAGCACAAAAGTCTTGAGTGAATTATGCAGCGTGAATTATACTCCGGGCCCCACACTGATCCAGGTTTCGCTGCCGGTGGAAGGGAGTTTCCACTCGTTTCAGCTGGCGCAGGATGGGCTCGGAGGGCAAAAGCAGAGCGGGACCTGCACATCGCCATGGGCAGAGCCAGACCCGGATCTCCTCCTCCTTCTCCACACATGGATCTGCCAGATGTCTGTGGTGCAGGGGCATGGGGAGGACCGGAACAGGTACCCGTGGTGACGGGGGTGCTGCAGCTCACCCACACACAGGGTAAGAGGGATGGCTGCAGGACTGAAGCTGAATCCCCGTTGTAAAACTGTGCAGATTCAATATTTTTAAAAACTAACCAGAAGTAACAGCGTGTGGGAGCCAGGCATCCTCAGAAGCTGTCAGAAATCCTCCCTTTTTCCTTACGGGCTGCATCAGAGGGTGCCAGCTCCCTCCTCAGCATCCTAGTGTGACTGTGGGAATTGGCCTCAGGCAGACCTGGTGCAGTTGTTTCAGGAGCATGCTGTAGCCCTTTTGTAGAGTCCATGAATGTGATGGGTTTGTGAGGGGGAGGGGGATGCAGTGCTGCCTCTGTAAGCGGCTCTTTCCCCAGCTCTGGGTTTGGACTCACCTCCAGCCTGGCTGGGCCAATCTGGTGCCTCTGCCAGCAGGATTTAAGAACAGAAATTGGAAGTGTGTAGAAGGAGGAGGAAGGGTCAGGCAAGGTGGAGGCGACCACACAGTCCCCACAGTCAAAAAAGAAGGAGGAGCGATGCCAGAGCAGAGACATCCCTGCAGCCTGCAGCAGGAGGTCCTGAGAGTTAGAGACCCTGTGCGAGGAAGGGACGTTACAGACTCTGTGCCAGAGGGAAAGAGAGTTGTAGACACCATGCCAGAAGGGATGAGAGTTGGGAGATCCTGGATCAGAGGGGGCAAGTGGTTTGTACCCAACCTGAAGAAAACAGAGCGGAGCCTCAGTGTCCTGTTGGGGCTGTGAGGGACCTGAGCTGGAGCTGGGAATGGCGAGGAGTGCTTCTTAGAGGTGAGACAAGAGGCAGGAGCCATCAGGAAAGGACCAACTGCACCCCTTCACTCCCTCAGAGACCCATCACTCGCCTCAGCCTTGCCAGGCTCCCTGAGCAAAGGTAACACTGCCGTAATGTCTGATGTGTTTGTCAGATTGTTACGAGTTAACCTTGGACTCACCAGCCAGAGAGGCAGAGCCCCTTACCACTGCCCTGTGCCCCTTACCTCTGCTCTGTGCCCCTTACCACTGCCCTGTGCCCCTTACCACTGCCCTGTGCCCCTTACCTCTGCCCTGTGCAGGCTGAGGCACGGGGAAGCTGAACAAACTTCTTAACATGTTCAGCTTTCATCGTACGTTTTGTACTTGGCATCAGGGTGTAGAAAACTTCATTTGCACAGTTCACAGTTTCTTTTGCTTTGCTGTGGGTGGCAGCAAACGAGGCACCTTCACTGAGTCCGTGTAACTTCTCCCTTCCACTGCAGTTGCCTGAGAAACACAGGACTCTCCTTATTGGGGCTGTATTTTACTGTCACAGTCAGGAATCCTCTTCATTACTGAATTCCCAGCTCAGCTTCCCAAGCCTCTTCGGAAGATGACAGGGGACCCAAGCATCCCTGTCTCAGCTCACCCTGCCTGCCCCCTTGCCACAGGAGCCCTCCTTACACACTGCTCCCAAGGCCAGAGAGGCTTTGGCAAAGAGCTGCTGCCTTTCTCCACAGAGCCTCCTTCTCCAACCCCAGAGTCGTCACCAGATCTTGTCTACATGATATTTTTTTTTCCTGTGCTCTACTTATGTCTGTTCCTCCCAGTTAATCTCCCAGGGTTGCCCCCTACAAATCCCCTGAGCCATGATTTATGCCCTTCATATACTTGTAGATAGTTATCACATCTCGCCATGGCTGTCGGCTGGCCCAGCCAAGGCAGATTTAGCTCTTTTAATCTCTCTTCATAAGTCAATCCCTTCAGCCGCTTAATCATTTTTGTTGTTCTCCTCCAAATTCCCAATGAGATGGTTTGTCTTGCAAGCGCCCGATGCACGGTCATATATTTACCAAAACTTCAGCGGCTTAGCACAGGAATAACACTGCACGGGGGCCGCTTCCTCGCCTGCCAACCCGAAGAGTCCGTAAGCTCCTGACGCAACGCCGAAGGGCTGCACACTGGGGATGGCTCTTCTGCCAGAGCCAGGAGGTGGGATTGAAGTCTAGTGCCGTTGGATGGCTCTTGTGAGAGATATGTCCAGAGAGGATTGGGACCAAGCTCTGACAAAAAAAAAGAACTTTGTTGTGGTTTAGACAGCAACGTTTCATGGCCAATAAAGCTCCCCTGTGTCACCCCACACGGTGGCACAGGTCACAGAATCAGGTAATCGTTTCTTTTGGCAAAGCCCTTGAAGCTGCTGCAGTCCCAGCCCTCACCTCACCCTACCCAGCCCAGCACTGACCCACAGCCCTCAGCACCTCAGCTCCACGGCTTTGGGATCCCTCCAGGGCTGGACACTCCCTGGGCAGCCTGGCACAGGGACTGACACCCCTCTCAGGGTAAAAGCTCTTCCTCAGCTCCAATCTCAGCCTCCCGTGGGGCAACTTGTGCCTCATGATGTGGCAAGCTGGCAGATGGATGGCACAGCCCAGCTGAGTGACGGCCACTCAGACATCGAGCCCTGTGCCATACTCACCGGGTTTTGTCACTCTTCTCTAGGACAGCCCATGAGAAGATGTGATGAGGGAGCTGCTTTTTAATCGCTTCTCCGACCTAGCTTGATTGCATTTCTATTAGAAGTGGGAGGTCTGTGGATAGTGTGTGCAGGCTGGGAAAAGCCACCTGGCCTCGGGGCCCATCAGAGAGGAGCAGGGCATATGGAAAAGGTTCGGGCAGGCTTTGATCCTGCAGAGCCATCCGGAGGAGGACAGGCGGGTGGTGGGAGTAGCCAGAGCAGGGAGGAAGCATGGATGGGCTTTGACCTCACTCCAAAACATCAGAAAACATATTTAAGGTTTCATGATCAAAATATTCCCGCTGCCCCTGAATTCCCTGGTTAGCAAACACGCTCGTGCTTGAATTTACAGCCCCTGGGCTGTGGGCTGACAGCACGTCCACCTGCTCTTCTAATGGAAAAATCTTCCCTGCTTTTTCCAGCCTCCAAAATGCAGAGGGGAAGCCACCCTCACTGTTCAACCCAGGTCACAGGCACCCAGACTGTGGAGGGGAGGGGAACAGCATGCACCTACCAGCACGTTGGTGTATCAGAGCTGTGGGGCAAAGGAAGAGCGAGGAGAGACGCCCGAGTCCTGGAGTCCTTCCACAGGAGGGTTTGTTGACCTGGGAGACAGGAGAAGATGTCAGAATGCTGTCCAGGCTTCCCTGGCAGAGGAGTTCCTCTGATATCCCTTCCTACTGTGTGCTGGGATCCTCAGGAGGACAGAGACTCTTGGAAACAAAGAGCACAGTGAAAATAAGGCTGACAGCAAGAGATAAGGTGTGGGGGCACAAGGGGGGACCCTGAGGAGAAAAGGTGAAAGTGACAAGTCCCTGACCACCCCCAGTCCAGGAGGTGTTTGTGGGGACTCAAGGGGCCCTGGTAGCACCCCAAAGTTGAGTGGGCTTCATCTCTGTGTTGAGCAGGGGTGATCCTCTCAGCAGATGGAGATGGGGGATTCACCCTTGAGCCCCAGCAGCCTGGGCTGGCTGAGTGGCAGAGTTTACATTTTTCGGTAGCATCCTCCTCCCTTTTCCTTCCTTGTTCCCTAGTATTTATTATTTCCCCTCATAATGCCTTTTTCATTAGGAGATAAACACTCTCCCACTCCCCCTAATTGGAAACAATAGCTGCCCAGCCTGCCAGACACCAGCCTGACTGAAGCCAAGGGCTCGGGTTTGATAAGCTCCCATCAGAGCCAACACTTTCTCCTCCCTGTGCAAAGTGGCCATTTTTGCATCCCTGGGGGCGCAGAAGGGAGTGGAGGTGGGTGTCTGAGCCCCCCAGGCTGCCTCTCACTGGGATAGGGGCATCATCTGCTCAGGGGCTGAGCTCCGTGCACGATGGAGCATCCTCAGTGCTGCTCCTCCTGGGGTCTCGGCTTTGTGTTCCCAAATCCACTCCTGATGTGGTGAGGCAAATTACAAGAAAAGGAAGGGGAAAAAAAAAAAAAAAGCTCTCAGTCCAGGAGCTCTGCCTGGGCTTTTGACAGCAGAGCTGTAAGTGATGGGTAATCTCCTCTTTTCCTGGGAGGCCAGAGCACATTAGGATGAAAACCCTTCTAGAGTGAGGTGCACTCAGGTGCAATCCAGTAAATCCTGTGCCACAACCCATCAAATCCTCTCATCAGTGCTCACACCTCCAGAGCTTTGCAAGGAACATTTGACAGGGGAGTGAGGGAGCTCTGGGGACGAGGACCTGTGTGTCCCATCACTGCCCGTGCTCGCTGGAGCTCCTGGCCCCCAGCCCACCCTTGGGACATAGCTGCACACCCATAGCTGCTGTGGTTTCCCCAAGCTGGCAGGAGCAGGCAAGCCTTCCCACCCGCCTGCAGACCCCTGTGCCCACCCCTGGAGAGCTCAGCAGCAGCTCAGGAACCTGCTCCTTCCCAACACCGAACAACCGCCGCTTCCCCAGCCCCTCTGTCTCACAGAAACTCTGTCTCTGCAAACACTTGCTCCCTTTATATCTGTCTCTTTTTTTTTTACGGGAAAGCCTTGGAGGGACTCAGAGGGGGCTGGCACTTCCCCCCCCCCTCCCCCTTGCCTCTCCGAAATAAAGGGATGCAGCTGGTGAGGCAGCAGTTTCTGGAGCAGTATGGATGGGGTGAGAAAGTCATTACCTGCCTTGGGTTTCACTGTGGGAATGGCTGCACCTTTCACTGGGAAACACTCGTGTCTGGGGGGGACGTGAGAGGGGGGAAGTGAGGAGGGGGGTGGGGGCAAAGGGGCAAGAAAAGGTCTGTAAAGCAAAAAGGGAAGAAAGAGCAAGAAAGGGATTGGGTTTTTTTCTTTTCTTTTTTTTTTTCACATGTAGAGTCTGAAATAAATTACCTGTCTCCAAAAACAGTGCATTAGGAGGAATAATCGATTGAACACGCCACAAACTCTTATTTTATGGCTCTGTGAGCCTGCCTGGTGCTAGGGAAGTGAGGGAAGAGAGGAGCAGTTGGACACAGCAGAGGGGACACTCCAGGGGGATGATGCTTTTGTCTTTCTTTTTTTTTCCTTCTTGTTTTTTTTCTTCTTGTTGTTGTCCTTCTCCTCTCTCATTTTGTGGTTTGGTGGGGTTTTTTTTTCCACATTTTTCTAATGTCCCCTTGGGGACTTCCCCCTTTGTTCTGCTGGGGGGAAGAGAACTGGATCGTGTTTCTCCTGCTCCTGACTAAAAGAAATTACATCAGCCCAATGCGTTGAAGCATCTCCTCCCTTCTGCACTCCTCCCTGCCCCAAACTGCTTAGTACATCAGAGTTCAAGAGGGATTAAGATGTTTTTTCCCCTGTTTGTGATTCTGAGGGCCAGAAGCATGGCATGGCAGCGGCAGAGAGGCCTCTGGAGGGTGCATTGGGCTGGTTTATCTCCACAGCTTGGGATGGTCCTTATGGAAGCTGAACTCCTGCACCCCTGGCTACCAGCTCATCCACTGGGACAACTTTCCTGTATCCCTTTGCACCAGAGCTGCAAACTGCATACAGAGCTTTCCCTGGTGAGGCAGCAGCAAGAAAAGGTCCTCAGATGGTTTGATGGCATTCCCCATCCAACAAGCCACATGGACACCTCCCTGACTCACCAGGCTGAGGAGCTGCAGGCAGCCCAGTGACCCTCCAGGCTCTTGTAAAAGGGTAGAGCGCAGAGCAGAGCGTGTCTCCCCTCATCCCTCACCCTTGGGGATGCCACAGTGCCAGCCCAAGGGCTCTCCCCAACCTCACCAGGGCAGTGCTCCATGCGCAGAGGCTGACCCCACTGCTTTCCTTTCCACATACCCTCCGTGGCTGATGCCGGCAGAGCGAGCACAGGGCTGAGGCTGTGAGAGGCACAAGAACAAAGGCTCAGAAATTAAGAGACGATTTCCAGAGCCAAAAATAAATATGTGAAAAAGAGCAAGAACACGGCAGCAATTGGGGGGAACGTGAGGATTGCTGACAAGTTCCCAGCCTAATCGTGATATTTGCCAGGAGGGTGATTAACTCCCCACTGGGAGGGGAGATATTCAACATTTTTGGAAGCCCCTGGGTCATTTCCTTGAGTTTTTCTGCCTCCCTGATACTCTGTTCCACACCCTGATGGGCCGGGATCGCAGGGAGCTCTCAGCAGCAGGGGCTGCAGCAGCAGAAAGCCACTCTCTGCTGCCTGTTCCCCCTTGATTTCCAAGCACCCCAACAGTCATCTGAGGCTGAAAAGCAGAGTTTTCAGAAAACAATGGTGGGACTCTCCATTTCACAGTGATCTTGGAGAATTCACAACTGGAGTGGAAGTGCTAAAAGCAGTTGCTGAGAGCCAAGGCCCAGGGAAGGAACCAGCCCCAGGGAGTGGCAGCTCTGGAGCCATCCTGCTGCTGCTCCTAGAGTGCTGAGCAAGCCCTGCATGGCAACAGATCCCTTCTGTGGTTTCTGTCAAAGCACAGATCGTCATAGTTTGCTCAGTCTGTTGGGCCACAGAGTGACCAGATTTCAGGGGAACTGCGTGTCAGGCAGCTCCGAGTCATCGGCTGAGCGTAGGTTCAGGGAAGTGCACTTGCCCACTTGGGAAAGTCCCTCCCTGTGCGGTGGCTGCAAAGCCAGAAGCGCTCGGCTTCCCCGAGGGGCCTGCAGGGAGGCAGCCAGCCAGCCTTGGCAATGCATTCCCAGCGCCCTAAACCTCACTAACAGAACACAACCACCTTCTCAAGGCCCAGAACTCCAGGTCACGTTGCGTACCTGCAGCCAGACATGCTAAGTGCAGGCCAGCCAGCAGCTCTGGGAAGATGCTGTGCTTTACCCCAGGGTGCTGTGCAGGAGACATGGTTAACCTTAAGGATCCAGCCACCTCAGTTCCCTGCTTGTCCGATCCATAATTAAAGTTGCACTGAGAAAATAAATCTTGTTCCTCACTAATGTGACGGAGGAGCGTGTTAAATTATGGCTCAGTTTATCAAATGATTGCCCAATGCAGCTACCTTCTTTAATAACTTATGATAAAACATGTCATAAAATGATTTGGGAATTAATACCTGCTGGATGATGCTGTGACAAACTGCTATAATATGTTTCGCTACAGGAAGGTGCGTGTTCTTGTTTTATTTAAAGACGCTGCAAGTGGATTAGGTATTCATGTAAATAAGGGGCTGATTGACAGACGAGGGCTTAAGAGAGCCGGTGCGTGGAAGGAGAGGATTGCCCTCGCAGCTTTGCTGGTGTTATCTTCCCATACTCCCCACTCCCACTCTTTCCCACCGATGCCTAGTGGGTACCTGCACTGATTCTGCCCTCTTACATCCCTTCCTCTCTCTTTTCCCTTCCCCCCTCCCTGCACACCTCCTTCCAATAACCTCTGAGAGTAACTAAGTCCAGCCCCCTCAGGAGCAAGCAGTTGTGCTCTGGGATGGATCGACTTCATCCTGCAATCACATTAGTAACTGGAGGTGGATGCTGTGGCTTCCACCTCGTCCTCGCTCAGAGGCGTTTACAAGTGGTTTGAGGATCTTTGTCAAAACAGAACCGCTGGAGATGCTGAAAGGAAACCAAGAGGAGCATAGGGGGGGAAAAAGGCAAAAACATCCTGTAAAAATATCACTCTGTTACACGGGTCACATTTGATTATCTCCTACGAAAATGGAGTTCTCAGCAGGGGCTGTAAATTTTTCACAGTGCAAATCTGCTGCCAGGCTCTGCGGGGATTGTCCTGGAGGAGCTCTTGTGACAAACCTCCTCCTTCCTGCACCCATCAACACCATCCCGGGGATCTGCAAAGGCACTGGCAGCCACCCTGCACCCTCTCCGGTGCCCAGCACTGACTGACATGGAACCTCTGAGCAGTGAGAGCAGGACAAAGCCCACGCTGGCAGTGAGGCCACGTCCAGGCAGCCCACTCTGTGCGAGACAGCAGGCAGCAAAGTCTCTTGAGCAGACCCAGGTATGGGCACAGGAATGAGAGGGAGGGAGGGAAGAGAAAACCAAGATGGTTTTTGTTCATCCCTCATAAAGCTGGGAGAGTTTTACAAGTCATGTTTTCCTTCTTACTTAAACACCAAGATGCTACCGGAACATCTCTGTGAGAAGGAAAGGGCCTGGGGCTGATCGACCTGGAGAAGATTTCATAAGAACACTCTCAGTGCTCATCAGTCCCTAAAAGGTGGGTGTTGAGAGGATAGGGCCAGTCTGTGGTGGCCAGTGACAGAATAAGGGGTAACAGGCACAGGCTGGAACACAAAAAGTTCCACTTAAACAGGAGGAGAATCTCCTTTGAGGCTGAGGTGATGGAGCCCTGGCCCAGGCTGCCCAGGGAGAGTGTGGAGGCTCCTTCTCGGGAGGTTTCCAACCCCACCTGGACATGTTCCTGAGTCCCCTGAGCCAGGGGAACCTGCTTTAGCAGGGGCTGGGGCTGGAGTAGCTCTGCAGGGCCTTTCCAGCCCCCACCATTTGGGGATTCTGTGAAGACAGGCTGCTGTGGCTGGGCAAGCTGCCCCGAGCCCCCCAGGAGCTGCAGCCCTGGGCGGTACTGGCTGCCAGGAGCACCCCTATAAAGTCACAAAGCAGTTCTCGTAATTGGCCCCTGTTTTCCCACTCTCATAAATGTCCAAAGCATTTGCATTTTAGACTGAAACTCCCCACGTTTAATCTCTGCGCAGAGGAGAACGTCTGCAGGGAGAGTCTGAGCAAGTCTCCTTCATCCATTTGCAACTTATCAGCAAAAAAAGGGAGGGAAAAAAAACTCCAACTCTTTTTCTGAAGTAAAAATAGTCTAACCACACTTTTATAAAAAAATCATGGTGCAGGCAAAACAGCAGAAGTTTGTAACTCGAACCCTGGGTAGAAGCACGAGCTTTACAAGGCTGGGGCTGGGGTTGGGGGGGGGAGGGCACGCTTCAAAAATGAATAAATAAAAATTCCCACATTGTAAACTAAATTAGACAAATACCACAAAACAAATATTGCATGTACTTGAGCCCTCAAACAATCAGCTCAGCCCCTGCCCACTGTCCTGTTTTGTCTTTGTTAGCCATGAAAATTCGGGTAATCATGCTTGCTTGCCAAGATCCTCGGCAGAAACAGCTAGATTTAAGTAAATATTACAGAATATCCATAGGAAACACATTTCAAGTCGATAAGCACACATGCACGAGCTACCAACCTCATTCAATGCGCCGCATCCGTCCACGGGCAATGCAGGGACACGCAGCACCACGTCCTCGCCCCATAAAGCTGCTGAGTCTCCACTGCCAGAGTCTAGGGGTAAATTGCTTACAAATGGGTCCTGAATAGATAAGATACTTCACTACAATCACTTCATAAGAAACAAACAAACATCTCGTTGAATAAGGACTTTAATTCAAGCCAGGCTCTGCAGACAGTCTGTGGGTGAGGAAAGCCCCCAGAGTGCTGACTTGCTGAACAGGATGAGCAGAGGGTTCTCCTTTGTGTGGAGAGAATCCCCCACATGCAGTCCTAGCAGGAGCTCCCATCAACCCACCAGACAAGGACAGACTTCTCCTGTCATCACTGTCGATGCTGCCCATGGTTTGCATCAAAAGTCAAGGGAGATGGCTCCTGCCCTGCCTGACCTGCCAGCTCAGAATCATCTCAGCCAGCCATGGAGACACGATGGAGGTGGTCACAGTCCATGCTTTTGAGGCTTGAAGCTCTCCACATCTCCTGGTGAGCCCCACGGTGATGGGATGCCCCATGGCCCATCAGATGAAGGGAGATGTTTAACATCTAGGGGAATGTATTCACATAATGGCAGGAGAGCAGGAGGCCAGGGTGCAGAAGAAATAAAAGGCAGCTGTGAAGACAAGGTGACAAGAGAGACATGGACCTACCATGAGCATCCGCAACGATGAGAGGACTTTCCTCCAGCAGGACACAAGGAGCACCAGTACCCCAAGGGAGCATCTGGGCCGGATGGAGCAGGGAGAGGAGCACATCTTGCAGGTCCTGCTGTGGTGGTGGCAGGGTGGTGGCTTGTCCCTGGCTCACACACGCTGGATTCATCAGAGGATGTCAGATGCTGTCGTGCAAGTGGAGCTTGGAGCTATTTGCAAAGTTAAAAATGAGGAAGAAAATCAAGACTATTTTCTTTACAACTTCATTTTCCAAAAACCCTCTCCCCTCTGTTTTTCATCTGGGGAGAGTTTTGAATTTCCATATACTCGTTTCCTTTCCACATTCCAGCCTCCTCTCTCCAGTCTGAGAGCTGATGCTCGTTGCTCAGACG
This sequence comes from Urocolius indicus, assembly GCA_013401255.1. Taxonomy (NCBI): domain Eukaryota; kingdom Metazoa; phylum Chordata; class Aves; order Coliiformes; family Coliidae; genus Urocolius; species Urocolius indicus. Next base: position 122,808 of record WBNH01009949.1, on the reverse strand, counting down.
TGCTTGCAGCTTGTCTGACACATGTGACGCCTTCCCAGGGGAACTGCAGCCCTGCCACCTGCCCCACCAGCAGCCCCTGCCTGCCCCTTCCCTCCTCCGCAGCAGCCCTGAGGTGAGGGGAAAAGGAGGGTTTGAGGGGAGTGAGCTGGGATCCAGCAAACTCCTCAATGCCTGGATGTGGGTGCTTGTGCCCTGCATGTCCTTTTCACACTGATCCCTGGTTGCTGGGAGAAGGTGGATGCCCAAGGATAGAGATGTTGTGAAATGGTGTAAGGGGAAAGAGAGAGACCCCTGGGCAGGACCCTCAATGCCCACTGAAACCTTATTTCATTCCCTGGGCTCCACTCTTCCCTGGGTCTAGCCAGTGAGTGCTGCACCCCTGGGGTCACTCCATCCCCCTGACTCAGGTGGGAGAGGCAGCCAGGGCACCAGCTCTGCCACCAGCTCCTTTCACAAGAGGCTGTTTGAGCACTGCCTGAGACCGTTTAAAACCTGACACGATCCCATAAACTCTGCCTACCTCCACTCGCATTAAGCGGAATTGGCTGAAGCTGAGTTGTGACTGAGCTGTAAGTCAGTTCATCCAGCTCCTTCCCAGACTCTTCTAAATGGGGGCTTAGGGGGAAAAAAGAGCCATCGAGGAGCTCAAACCAGTAATAACGGTGTTACGTTGCAGCAGAGAAAATTAAAGTTAAACACTAGGGAAACCTTTATAACTCTAACTAGAGTTCAGATCGTGGAACAAGCTGCTCAGGGAGATTGCTGAATTGCTTTCCCCAGAGATATTCAAGGATAAGGCTAAGTAGGCATCTGACAAGGATGGTTTACTGGCTTGATGCAGAGGATAAAACGGAGCAGGTGAGCTGGTTAGAGGCTCCTTCCACCCGTAATAACTCTGGGGGATCAGTGTAGGGCCCCTCTGTGCTGGAACATCCTAAAGTATGTCCTCATTTCTCACAACCTCTTGCACAGAAATGCACCACAAAGCACTTCCCAGTGCTAAGGGACACAGAAACAAGGCTCCAGCACTGCAAGTACTTAGTGGCCAGTGCTTGGGAGCTGCAGAGGGCTGCAGGAAACATAAAAGCTCGGAACAAAGAAATCTGTAATAACACACGTCTGGGGAAATTGCTGGACGATGGGAATGGCTCCAGGAGGACTTCAAACCTCTCTCTCCAGAAGGCTGCACTTCTGGGACAATGGAAGCAGAAGTTGCAACCTGGCCTTTGAACCACTAAAGGTTTTGTCATGAAAGCCCTTGGACACAGTGACTGTCCCTCTGCTTTCCCCTCGTGTGTTTCTGGGCTGCCAAAGCAGCACAGGCGGGCGCTGCCTGAGCCCGGGACTGATGGGTCTCAGAGGGGCTCTGCTCCTCCAGGCACTGCACAGGTCACCCCTTTCCTACAGGCTGCCTGCTGCTTCTGCCAGCCTTCTAGAGAGGGGCTGTTCCAGCCTTGGGGAGAGAAGTCACGGGAAGGTCTCTCACCTCTACAGTGGGCACAGAGTTGGGGTGCTGCTTCCACCATAAAGACCTGACAGGCTGGCACGTCATGCCAAGCAGAAGCATGCCTCACCACGACCCAAAAACAGTCCTTCAACTAGAGAGAAAGAAGAGGAGGAAGGAGAAAAGGATGGCTGCCAGAAGGAGGAGCCGGCCAGGCGCACCAGGAGAGGGCCCCAGCTACCTTCCCGGGATGGAGCCCCTGCTCCAGCCCGCACCGTGTGAGAGGTGGGGGCCTGGGAAGAGCCTGGAACCGGCAGATAATCTCTCAATCAGCCCTAGCTAATTTGTAAGGCATTACTGAAATGTCGACTGTACATATGTTAGTGTTAAGTCAAGTGGAAGGTATGCTCGAAATGTGATAAAGAAGTGGCTCAAGGAAAGAGGAGGAGCACGGCAGATAAAGAGAAGGACCCAGGGCCACCCCGTGCCATGACTGCAAGTGCCCGCTGACAACGTGATGGGGGATCTTGCTCAGGGATTGAGATCGGGATGCGTCTCATTCCTTTGCTGTCCCTGGCACGTGCAAACCCATAGGAGAGCCTTGGACGCTGATGGTTACCCAGCTCCTCCTGAAATGTCACCCGCAGAGAAGTGTAAGGCAGCGCTGGGATGTGAGTGAAGCGCAGCACCGGTGTGCAAGGAAATAGGGGTCCAGCTTACGTTTTCTTCCACGCTGCTTTTGGGTGCATTTCTTCCACTCAGACCTCTCTGGTCCCTGTGGTTCCCAGCATGGCTGGACAAACTGGTGTCCTGTGCCAAGGCATTGTGCCTCTGCTTCCCTTTGCTGTGGCTGTGCAGAACCCCTCTGCTTGGATTTCTCCCAGCTGCGGCTTTGAAATCCTGAGGGGCAGAGAGTGAGAGAGAAAGGGAGAGAGAAAGAGAGCAGGCTTTGCCTGGCCAGCAGATCCCTCCTAGGACTTCAAAGCCTCTTGGATTCATCCCAAAAGAAAATAAGATTTCTTTAATTTTCCAGCAGGATGGTGGGAGGAGCCTCCCTGCCAACCTCTGCCGAGCGCCGTGGCAAGAGCCGGGCAGCTGCGCGCAGCCCTTTCCCCGCAGCTCACCGGGGCAAAGTGCATCGTCTACTCCTACCTCAGCTCAGAGTAGACGCAGCAGATTGAAGGCCAGAAAGATTGGCAGCAGGAAACGGAATTTGTTCTTCGTCTCAGCAATTTGATACATCCACGTGCGGGCTGCCTTCGCTGCCGGTAGCACCAGGATGCAGGGGCGGGCGTGCAGCGCAGCCTCCAGCTGCTACAGAGGCAGGAGAGGGCTTGTGTTTAATGGCTGTCATATTAGCAGTTGCTATTTAATATTTGATGTTTAGTCTGGTTTGTCTGCTTTTTTTTCCCTTTAGGATCGGGTCTATTCCAAACAAATCAAGCCAAATCGGGCTCGGAGAGGAGTCAGGTTCAAAGATAGAGCACAAATTGATTTCAGACTGGCCAGACGGCCAACACACCTTCCCAACTCAAAGAGGGGTTCAGCTTCTGGCTGGGCTGACTGCTGCTGAGTCTCTGGGCATCTGCAGTGCTGCTGCAGGGCACCACAGGCTCTGGCAGGTGGCTCCAGGCTCAGCATCTGGGGATGTTTCACCTCCACAGCCCCAGAGAGGCACCAGGTAGAGCTACCGGTGGGAACGGTCTCGCTTGCCTTGTCCTACCTTTGGGATAGAGGAACAGCCTCCCAGCTCTGGTGCAGCCTGCTCCACACCAACACCCACAGACAGAAGCTCCTGCAAAAGAATCACCTCTGTCAGGGGTTTCCTCCAAGGTTTAGAAAACATCTTCAAAAAGCCAGACCCAGTGTCACTGGCATCTCCTTGGCAAGGTCTAGAGGTGTAACGTGAGTGTGTGTTTTACAGCTCATGAGCTACAGACAGCTGCAAAAACAGTTAACGTTCCTGTTTCACATGCTCCATCCTGGTTTCACAGGGAGCAGACCTAGCAGCTGAACTCTGCCAAAACAGGCAACTGCAGGTATTTAACTTAAGAATGAGATTTGGGCCATGATGCACCAATGTCTCTGAGGTTTCTTGACACAGTGGAAACCGCAGGGAGGATCTGGTCTCAGCAGGCTCAGCTTTAGGGAACAGCTTTATGATTTGTGGTTTAGAGTATGGCATGGGAAATAGCACAGGTAGGAGCAAATATATTAAATTAGGGGGCTCCTGGACTGTGGTACCTCTGCCTCTCTTGCTGCTACCCTTTGCTGCTGCTGAAATGGAGCATCTGAGAAAAAATAAAGAGCAAGTGCAGATGTGCAGGAAGGAAGAGATGTATCCCCAGTTTGAGCCCTTTCTGCCCCTGCAGTGCAGAATGGCTTATGCCCAGGGACTCCCTGAGGCTCTCCATGCTGCTGGCCATGGGCACATGGCCTCAGAACAACCCTGTGCATCCCACAGCAGAGTGGGACACATCTCATCCTGGAAAAAGACACCAGCCCTTTGCAGACCTGCTCAACCTCTTCTTCCCTACCCCTGCCTCCTCAGACCCCAGGGGAAGAGAGAGGTAGACATTTGTTCTTGCCTAAATGAAGAGCAGGGTAACCCTAACATGACCCCAGATGCCTGTGCTGACCTCCTCACCCAGCGAGCCTTCCAGAGCCGCTGTTAACCAGGAGCTCTGCAGCCAAGGCCAGACACCCAGGAGCCATGGCTGGCTGGGGGAGGATTAGGAGCCAAAATATCCCAATTCCTCCAGCAGTTACAAGACAGCAGGGAGCACGAGCCCGGGGAGCTGTGCTGGGGCTCAGCCTGCAGTGCCACTGCTGCTGCAGGGCTCGGAGGGGGATGGCTGTGTGGGCAGAGGGCTCTGCTGAACTCGGTGCTTTCCAGCCTGTCAACCATCCCTGAGCCTCAGCCATTGCCAACTTGAAAGACAAAATCCATCCAGCCCCTGGCTCTTGGGACAGATCAGGCAGGATAGGTATGTGATTTTTGGTTTAATCCAATGTCTCGCTCCCTTTAGTGCTGAGGAAGAGGATAGGGAAGCTTGAGCCACAAGGCACCTTCTCACATTAAATCATTGAATCATTTTGGTTGGGAAAGCCCTTGAAGCTGCTGCAGTCCCAGCCCTCCCCTCACCCTGCCCAGCCCAGCACTGACCCACAGCCCTCAGCACCTCAGCCCCACAGCTTTGGGATCCCTCCAGGGCTGGGCACTGCCCCAGCTCCCTGGGCAGCCTGGCACAGGGGCTGACACCCCTCTCAGGGAAACAGTTCTGCCTCAGCTCCAACCTCAACCTCCCGTAGCACAACTTGAGGCTGTTTCCTCTTGTCCTATCACTCATTACTTGAGAAAAGTGATCGACCTCCACCTTCATTACAACCTCCTGTCAGGGAGTTGCACAGAGTGCTCCTGTCTCCTCTCAGCCTCCTCTTCTCCAGGCTGAACAACCCATGCTCTCTCTACACGTATTTCTGCTTCCAGAGGTGATTCCCAAGCCAGGCAGAAGGGAATCCCAAGGCCATGGTGCTTTAAGCAGCAGAGTCAAGGGCAGTTTCTTACGGTTTCCTTCCGATGACAGATCCACTGCGGTGGCCTCAGCTGCTTGTCCCAGTGTCCCTGGTGAGTCAGGCTGGGGAACTGATCCAGCTGGAGGTCATCCTGGTGCAAAAGAAAAACAGGATTTGAGGAGATAAAGTGCCTGAATCGGCTCACAGCTTGTATGCTCAAACCCTCCTGCCAGTGCAGGGAAGCAGGGGACTAAAGGGCTGGGGAAAAGAAATAGGTGGGACTAGTGCTTTCAGCAAGAAGTGCATATCAGACATCAGGAGCACAGACCTGTGCCTCCTGGATTTTAGCTTTGGCTCCTGCTCGCCTGCTCTGGGCAGCGCTTTGCAGCCTTCAGGGGACAGGGGGGTGACCTGGTGAACTGCAGATGCTCAGCAGCCCCTGGCCCAGCACCTTCTTGCCTATCACTGCCACAGGACACGGTGAAAGGCGACAGTGTGTGAGGGGTGGAATTTGTTATTAATATCAAACATCTGGGTAAACAATGTTCCTCGAGCAACATCAGAGGGCAAATCAAAACTACAGCACAGATAAACAGCACAGAGAGCCCTACCAGCCTTCAAAACCTGGTTTACAATGAAAATTAAAGTAGGAAGCAGCAGCATGAGTCGTGGGACACTGCAAACGAGGATGGGGTATGTTTAATTTCCAGTTTATGAAGCCAGGGTTATTTATTTATGATTATGCTCCAGTGTTTAGCTTATGTACAAAGTAATGACTCATTTCTGAAGGAGCTACGAGGCGTATTTGGAATAGTACATTTCCTCCACAAGGAAATGAGAAAAGCCAGTAGTCCTTTCGGTCCCATCATCAGAGGAGAAAGGTTTGATGTTTGCATCAGAAGATTTCCCTTGCCACTGTGCCTCTTCTCTGAGGAAACCACCTGTCCTCTGGGGTAGGAAACTCCTCTGTTGTTTACTCACTGTGCTGGGTGGAAAAAAAAAAATGTGTCAGCAGGAAAGTTTGGCTTCTGGGAACTAAGGATACAAAGCAGCCCCTTGACACAGCACCGGGCGGGCCATAATTGGGGCACACTTGGGGTTTGGGTGTGGAGCAGGATGGTTTTGCTGGAGCAGACCAAACTTGCCTTCTGAGGTTGGGGTCGGTGCAGACTTGACCTTTCCCTCCCGGCACCTGATGACCATCAGGAGTTGCTTGACATGCAAGGTGGCCTGGATGACAGGATGACATGGCAATGAGGACCCCCAAGCCACCTCAGCAAGCATTGCTTTTCTCTTTTTTTTCCCCTAAATACAGTGCCAGAGTGGCAGCAGCGCTATTCCTGCCACTCAGCATCCCCATCAAGACAACCCTTGCATGTCTGATCCCCAGCTCTGGGGTCTCAGTGGCCTGGAGCCTCTCACCACTCGCCCCAGGGTGGGAGGGAACTATGCAAAGCCTCTGGAGGAAGCACAATCAGGCTGCTATTTAAGGCCTATTATCTCAGCTCTGCTACAAGCTTCCTGATAATTCCCTGAATTAGCCAGGCAGCTTTGTTCTCGAGTGTTTTTGTCAGATATCTTGGACTACACCTCAGGGGAAGGGGGGTGGGATGGGACGAGGTGGGAGAAGGGGGAGTGACAAGCACCACCGCTGCATGTTTACAAGTTCCCAGGCAGGAACTACAAGGCTAATTAATTTCTCATTAAGGAAGAAGTTGAAGGATAAAGAAGCACAAAACCAGAGCTTTGGGAGATGGTGCTGAGTCCGACAACACGCATATGCCTCTTTCCCTTTCATCCATGAGAATGAGGCCCCTTTCATACAGCAGGCACCTTGCTTTCTGGCTCTCCCTTTCATCATAGACATTGTGCCTTCCCAGAGACCTCCTCTTCAGCCCCTGCATTTGGGGTTGTGGGGTAGGACAAACCTTCTGTCACTGCAGCCCACCAGGACAGGCAAACACGGGGTTTCTGGAAAGAGCTCAGAGTCCCAGGCTGAGGCAGTCACAAGAGCTGGGATCCCATCCTGGAATTCCCTGTTGAGGACCCTTCCCTGGGTGTCATCCCAGTCCCCACTGCTATTAGAAAGCCAGAACAGCTCCAAGAACTTCACACAGCTTTCAGGACAAGTACCTGCTCAGCTCTGCAGGAAAGTCCCTGTGTGCTGTGCTTGTCCCTCAGGGCTGTTTCCTTTGGTGAGCAGGGGTGGCATGCAAGGGCACTGGAAATGGGGAGGGGGAAAGTCATAGCAGAAGCAGGAACATCCTTGCTTCTGGAGAGGAAAGATGTGAGGTGCTAAAACATCACCCAGAGGTCTTGAATTCTGGATCTCATTTTAACGACATCCCTTTATGGCCTCAGCGGTAGATCAAAGCCCTGGGTGAGCTCCCGGGGGTGAGCAGACCTCAGCCCTTTCCCATCAGCCCGGGGACCTGCTTCAGACCACCACAAGCTGGACCACAAGCAGCCTCCAAAGCCAGTGCAAGGACTGGGACACCTGACAGCAGCAACCCTGGTCCACTCTGCCCCAGGGTCAGCCCCTGACCACCACCCCATCTTGTCCAGGGTCAGGGAGTGCGGGGAGGGAGAAACTCTTTGCCCAGGTTTTATTCCGCCTTCCTGTTGCAAATCCTTCCTGCAGAGCCCAGGACTGTCTGGCTCCTCCAATGTGGCTGGAGGCCGAAGGCTGCCACGAGCAGCTCACAGAGGCATCTTTCTTCTAGATGGGATTTGCTTCACGCCATAGATTTTAAGCACTGTGAAAATTGGCCCATTTTGCCGTGTTGGACAGATTGTGTGTTTTATAAGATATTGTCTCAAAAAAAAAACATTAACTAAGCAAATATTACATTTTATCAAGCAAATAAGGAGTGGGAGGATGATGGATATATGTTTCTTACCTACATTTCTTGGAGAGGGGAAAGCCATCAGGGTCACGAGGAGCTGCTTGCTGGGGTGGAGCAGCACCCAGCTACAGAGCTGGGGGCTGCACAGTGGGATGGGGTGCAGCACTGAGCAGTGGAGAAGGCTGCAGGGCTTCCTCTTGCCCATCAGCCCCCAAAGCCCACAGGCACACATGTAGAGCTCACGAAGCGGTTTCTTCTCTCTCATTTACAGGAGCAAGTTGTTTTTTGGTTAGGTTGGTTTTTTTTTTTTTCCTCCTCAGCTTGGAATTCAGTTAGCTGCATTTTTCATGCATAAAGTGCCTGAATTGGCCAGAGTTAGGAGAGGTCCAGCCCTTCCCCGCTCCCCCAAGGTGCTGGGGGAAATCGCACAGTTCATTTTTTCTGGCTGCAGAATGCCTTTTCCTTCGCATTCTTCATCTCTCAGGTACTTAATCACTGTGTTTCCTATTCACATGTCTGGTCATTTCACTTGTGTCAGGGCTCCTTAACTAGGAAATATCAAGATGTTTTCACCCTAGAAAGCTGAGAAGCGTATAATTAGCCACCCAGGTAATAAATTACCTGTGCTGGCGACAGCCCACTGGGGGAACCTTTATTCTCCATCTCATCCTATTATGCTGAGCCAATTTAGCACATCTGTAGTTGTTTTAAAATAGCAATTTAGATGGAATCATAGCAAAAGGAAGCTTATTAACAACTTAGCTGCCAAGAGAAAGATGGAAGGGGCAGAGGCTGCCATGGTGGGAGAGGTTTGTTCCTAGCTGGAGGACAGCACTTCAGGGGAAGACAGGTCTTGCTGGTGCCTCTGGCCTTTGCATAGAGGAAGCTCCACACTCTCCCTCCAGCCTATCCTGGAGCCCCCAAGCAAGAACTACCAGGGCTGGGGAACCATGCAGATGTTTGGCTGCCGCATGACCCACATCTTCTGCACATTAGAGAGGACTAGGGGATGTCAGCTGCTTTGACCACCACATTGCTGAGCTCTGGACAACCCCATGATGCTGCTGCTGCTGCTGCTCCACAGCCCCCATCACCCTCACCTGCTTACCTTGAGGACAAGGGCAGGACAGCAGTGAGGTTTCCCCGTGTCCCCAGCTGCCAGAGCTGTCCCCTATGTCTGTTAGTGCCTGGTCCCCAGCTGTAGGGCCCCGCAGCTCTGCTCCTTCGGAAACCTTCCAAGCCTGGCACCGCTGCGTGACGCACTGAGCTCTGCAGGTGAGAATTGTGGTGGGCAGCTGAGACCTCGGGCCACCAGCCAACTACAAAACACCAAGAGTGACTGCTGGGAAGAAAAGAGCAGCTCCAGTCTGGAGGAAGAAGAGAGAGAATTAATATCAGTGCACGTGTAAATAAAAGCAGCCAGTTTGTGCCTCCATGCCACGCAGCTGTAACCCCAGTGCAACAGGATCTCAGCCCCACAACAGAGCTGCTGAAGTGCATTTGGCAGAGCCAGTGTTTGCTCAGATGGGCACTTTGTCAGCCCACACCTTTACCTAAAGCTCCCTGTGCATCATCTGGGCCAGACTGGCTTTGCTCCATCATGATCAACAGGAGGGTTTGCTCAGCGGTAGCTCAGGTTCCCTCCACTAGCCACTTGATGCCAAGTGCTAACCAGGGGGTCTGTGCCTTGGCACCGTCTGCTGAGTAGATGAACCATTCTTGTCACCCAGCAAACCTTTCCTCCATGGTCTCTCCATTATCCATCACTTGAGCCCCGTGTTTTTGCTGCAGTGGCCAGGGCGCTCCTGAGAGCCAGGCAGGATCTGTCCACCTCTGGTAGGAACATGTGGGCTGCTGTGAAACCTCCTCATCCCACCTTCAGGCTGAAATTCAGTTCCTCTCCAGGCTGACGTGGAGCACTCTACAGTTATGGCAGTACTAAGGGAATGCACATTTTTTTAGCCTAATATAAGAGGCATGAGAGCCCACAGGTCCACTTTGAACCCCACACACAGTCCTGAGTCTCCCCTCCTGCCTCCCTGCCCACACACAGCTGCTCCAGCCAGGCTGCTGGGTAAGGAGAGCTCAGGCACCCTACAAGAGGCTGTTCCCATGGCCCTTTTCCAGCAGGACAGTTAATCCTAGCCTGATTCCTTGCAACAAGGACAGAAACCCACATGAAAGACATTTTCCAGTTTCCTGTCCTGTCTGGCAGCCTGGAGAGCATATCTACTTTGAATAAAGCATCCTGGCATTTCCCCTGCCATCACCTAACCACTCCTTCAGCTCCCTCCCCGCCTCTGCTTGCTGTTCCTGGAAGCTCATCCATGCAGCAGGACCTGTCCTAGATCAGCATTAGCCCTTCCAGATGAATGGGGCTATCAGTCATTGCTCAGAGCAAGTAGGGCTCTGAACTTTGTGGGTCCTCCCAAGGCCACACCACACACTGTTGGGTTTTTTTTTCCCTTACAAACCAAACCTTGTCATCTTTTAGTAAACAAGGAATAGAAAGGATTTGATAAATCTTTCACTGTAGCCCTCTCCAGGGCACTGCTGTGAGTTGCCATAGCCTGTCTGATGCTGCAGGCTGCTTTTATAAAGGGATCCCCATACCATGGCAACTGGATCATCCCCAGGTGGTAGTATGCACATGAACTGATTCCTGGCTTGGTGGGATGCTGGGGCTTAGGCAGAGCCTGGAGGTTGTGAGGACGAGCAGCAGATTTGCCTAAAAAAGGCAGAGCAAAGCACGAGAGGAAGCTGTTCCCTGCAGTTTTATTTTCCCTTTCTTACTCCTTGTTTACACAGGTTTTTCACGCTCTGTGCTTATACTTTTGCCCTTTGCAAATGGAAAAGAGTAACACGACACGCTGAAGTGCTGACCCTAAGGAACTACGTGCAACATCCCTCTGTATCAACTCACCCAGCCCATACCCAGTTAATCAGCTCCTGGAAAACCAGGTCACGTGTGAACATCTACTTGTTATGCTTCCAAAAAGAACTTTTTCATACATTTGAAGGGCAGCAATGCCTGTCTCCCGTTTAACTCTGATGCCTTGGCAGTGTGAGGATCTGTGAAGCGAGGCCCCATGCAGAGGCCAAGCCGCGCCTGGAGCCTCCAGAAGTTCAGCTCCCCATCTCAGAGGTGCCCATCTCACAGACTCCCGCACTCTCCTCTGGCCAGATGGCTCCCTGCAGCAGACTGTTGTCAAATTACCACTTTCTGGAACCACTCAATGTATCATTTGCCTTATGCTTTCATTGAATGGATCATTGACCCCACTTTTCCTCATTGTCTTTGATTATCCGAGGACATCCCCTTCACTGCCTCGTGCAGAGTTCCCTGGAGGATCCCACCCCTTCCACATACAAACCAAAGCAAACACTCTCTCGTTTTTCAGAGGTCTGGATCCATCCCTCTGATGAATCATTCCCCTGTATCCACGTTTCACTGGAGGACGGAGAGCAGAGGAATGGTTGTGGGTTTAGTCAACACTAAATTCATGAAAAGAGGGGAAAAAACCCACTTGACTCAAGCATTAGGTAGCAAATCAAATTACTCTTCACTTCATCTGTATTATTTAGGCTTAATTGTATTACTGGGGCTGTAATACAGTGAAAATACAATTATTGGCAGAGGGATTGCAAGAATGGCATCTTTAGGAAAACAGGAAGAAAGGGAGCTTAGCTGGTATTGATGAAGGGGCTGAGAGCTACTCAGTGCTGAGACAAAGACTTTCCTTCTGCAGAGATTCCAGTTCATATACTAAATTAGGCTGCAGCTGATGCGAGCTGAAGCCTCTCCCTGGTCACCAGGTTTTTTTTTGTATCACCAAGCTGCTGCAGAGCTGCCGTTGACTCGGATGCTGCCGAGGACCTGAGCGAGGATGGGGTTTGCTCTGCCCATCAGAGGCTCCATCCAACACCTGGCTGGCTGTGCCAAGAGCCATGCTGCTGTTCTGCAGCGTGCAGAGGACAAGCAGCACACTGATCACTCTGCCCCGTGTGCTTATTGAACCTGACATTGATTTTACCATCTCAAGCCCCCACTGCACAAACCCATCTGCACAGTCATCGTTACTCACCACTGCCCAGACCCCAGGGCTGGCTCCTGCTCCTCCTGCAGTTACCCATGGTATCAGCATCCTGGATGCCGTGTCAGCAAGCCCAAGGACCAGCCTGGGTTTATGACGGGAAAGGGTTTTGGCCCTGGGACCTGTCCAACATGACTCCTGTGACAGCACCTGCAAGACTCTGCTAAAGGCAGAAGAGAATTTCCTCTTTGGAAGTTTAAAGACAAGAAAGACTCAGAATAATTAAAATCCCTTCTGCAATGCCATTAAATATAAATACAAATGGTGTTAATATCTCTGGTTACTACAAGAGCATTCCCAAGCACCCTCTAATTGTCTAATTAAATCACTGAGGGCTTAGGTTAGTGACAACGTAATCCTTAATGGTGCTTTTCTTGTACATTTATATAAGGTACTGTACAAGATAGTTGTTTATCTAATTAATCCCCAAGGTCAGATCCAGAGCGGGTGTGCAAGGTAATGTAATTTAGGTCCCTTGTATTTTGTCAGGCTTGCTCAGACCTACTTACACCCAATTGCTGCACAGAAGGAGGCGAAGCAACGTGGCAATTGCACATGGAGTGGGAGAGCACCTTCCTGGAGCACAGATCAGCTCTGCCTGGCTCTCACTCATGCATCCCCCTCCTCCAGGCTGCTGCTGCCCTCGCAACGGGGTGATCTGCAAAGGGAAAGGGTGAGTAGTTCATGGGGCAGGCTGAGGAGGGTGTCCCAAGACAAAGGAGGGGTTGAGGAGTCCGAGACTCATCTCTGGACCTCATCACGGGCTCCTTGCATAGACAGTGTGCCACACTGCTTTTGCATATGGGCATGGTCTGGGGTAGTGGAGAACTTCTGTCCTCCAGGACAATGGAGAATGAGACTAGATATTTTTTTCCAGAATGAGATGGAAGAAAGAGTGGTTAAAGCCCCTTGTGCCCTCATCGTCCTCCATGGCAAGACCCCAGGCTGCTCAAGCAAAGCCCCAACCCCAGACAGCACAGCCCTTGGAGGGAGCTCCTGAGAAGGAGAGCCCCTCACTGCCATGGGGAGCACGCAGGGAACAGGACAGGCCGAGCTGCCCATGCTGCTTAGGCTGCTCCAGAGTGAGGTGAGATTTAAAGACCAGACAGGAGTGGAGGGCAGGGGAAGGTCTGAGACCAGCACCCTGCCATGTTTTGAAGCCTACCAACTCCTGCTGCTCCCACTCCCAACCACCCCCTCACACCAGATGAAGGGAGGCTCAAACGCCACTCATCACAAATGCCAAAAAAAAAAAAAAAGAGGCAACTTTCCTTTCATTTCCCTCCCTTTGAAATGATGAATTCCCCTCGCCCGCCTCCACCATTGGATCAGCCAAGGCTGATGGCTGTGGATAGCAAGGGTTCGGTCTGAATTCCTGGGCAGGCTGTCAAGTTGTCACAGATTGCCCATGTGCAGCGAGTGGATGGTGCTCCATTGTCCACAAATCAGGAACAGATGTGAACATCCTGACAGGCAACGGGCTCCCGCTGCAGCCACTGAAAGAAAAGGGAAGCCGAGCTCCCAGAGAAGTGGTGATCGCTTTGCCCCCCCCCCCCCCAGTTCCTCACAATGAGATATGCAAAATGTTAAGAACAATAGGCACGTTATGAATAAAGATGTGCAGCTGGGCAAATAATAACCCCTTCCCAATCCATGCCAGCCTTGACCTCTGAATCAGCCCCAAACTGCAGCTGGCAGCACTGCTGGAAAACCCACCTCAAAAGAGGGAAGAAGAGCTCCTTCACTTCCCCCCTCCCCACCCTCCAAGGTAAAGGGTGGTATCTCCAGCACGTGCACGTAGCACTGAGCTCAACGCCTTCCTAATCCCAGCTGCATCCTGGGAGCAGCTATAAGAAACGTAATAAACAGCCTTGGCATGACTCTGCTAGACTTGTTCCCAAGAAGTAGCTCTGGGCCCAGGAACCCTGCTAGGAGACCTTTAAGACGACTAGTTCAAGTGTCTGGCCCCATCCAGCATGAGTCACCGAGTCAAAATTTGGCCCAATATAAGCACAGCTGAGCTGGTGCTTTTCAGAGCTGCAGTGCCAGGGTTGCGTCTTCATTTCCACAGTCGGGTCTGGACCATCCCCTGTGACGTTCCTGGCTTTTCTGCTTTCCTTTCATTTGCACCATTGTGAATGAGTTCTCGCTCCACTGAAATCCACAGCAATGTAAACACCCTTGTTTGCAAGCAGAGGGCTGTCCTTTGCTCAAAGCTTGGGCTGGTATCTCTTACCGGGACGTGTAAAGTGGAGAGCAGATTTCCGCTTGTATTTGTTGTGTTTCAAACAGAAGCAAATGTTTATAGCTGGGCTGTAAACCACCATAATGTGGGACAGATACTTTACAGAAGCTGTACTCACAGACAAAGGCAAAGTGGAACCTCTGGGTTAGCCTGGGAGTTTGGCTCTGCAAGGCTGCTCCCGCGTTAGAGGCACTCACTGAGCATTTGCCACATCCCACACATTTGTAAAATGACACACGCGCTGGAGTCATGCGCTGCCAGAAATACACATGCACTGAGTCACACTCCTGTGAAACACCCTCTGCGTCGGGTCCCACATCTCTGTCGTCTCACACACTCCTGCTGCCCAGCTGACCTGGCAGCACCGACCCTGTGGGGCAGCAGCCGGGGCAGCCCTGGCCATGCCACTCACACCCAGGCGCTGGCAGCGTTTAGCTCCGAGCATCACCTCCACAAATTGAGGTGCACGCTTCCTCTCTCAGCACCCAAATGGACATCGGGACCTACATGGAAGTGGTGAGACCTTGCTGCCATGCCCCAGACTCTGGGAGATGGTCACAGATCTCCACGAAGCACTAGGAAGCCCCAGCACCCTTCGCACATCTCTGAGGCTGGAGCCAGCACATCCCTGGTTCCTCTGTCTCTCCCAGACCTTCCCTGACAAACAGTTTCGGTGACCCAGGGATGTTATCTTAGTAAATCGAAAACGTAAACATTTAGGTTCAGACTGTGCTGAATGGATTTGAAAATGAGTTATGGTAGGAACCCGGCGAGGAGTCTGAGTTTGGCTTGGCAGTTGCCTCCTTTGCCTGGAACCTGCTTTTCAAGATTAAATACGATACTCTGCAATACATCCAAAATGTCAATTACTCCAAGTCTCTCAGGTTTGCAATTACAGAATGCAAGTCATGTTCAGCATTTTATGAAACTGCTTTTTTTGGCATAGGCCATCTTTCTCTTATTGTAAAAAATAACTTTCAAATCAAAGCATTAAATCAAGGCACATAGGCTGGGAAGGGACACGGGGCTGAAGCTGGGCTGTAAACTCTTCCAGTGCCGTAACTGGAAGGGAGCTGAGCGAGCTGGTTTCTGCTCCGGGAAAGGAGAGCACCGAGTGGCAAATCAGGGGGAAGGAATGTGGAACAGTCTCGGCTGAGGAACGCCTAATCCCACCATCATGGACTTAAATCCCACAACCGCCTTGTTAGAACCCCCCCCGCAGGGCAGGGGGAAGAAAGCCTGGAGAAAACACCTCTCCCATCCCACTGGAATCTGAACAGCACCGTCACAGCTTGGGTTTGAGCGTGCTGCAGCAGCAGCTGCAGGCGCTTGCTTTCAGGCTTTTCCAAGCTTTAGGTCTCTGCTGCCAAAGGCACTCTGACCCCTTTCTTCCTCCGCATCTGCCGGGTGGGGAGGCGAGCGCAGGGGATTGGGGAACGCTGCCCTCACATCGCGCTTACAACACGCAGAGCCTGGGCTGGATGCTTGTTTGCAAGTGGCTGCATCCTTTGAGCAGTGGGTGTGCTGTGGGCAAGGTGGGCTCTCCAGGGAGGGTCAGGCACCGGCTGCCTCTGTTGGAAAGGAAAAGCAAGTTACCTGACAAAAGCTGTCATTAGGAGGGAGTGCATTGTCTCTGAACACCTAAGTCTGCTCTACAAGGAATCACTTTCTTTCTGTTGTGATTTTACCTGCCACTTCCCAGCATTTCAAGTCCCATCAGATCTTCCAAGGCCAGGGGAATCCCTCAGCGCTGGATCTTTAAGGATGCTGTCATTTGTGTCACTCCTGAAGGGAAGAGCCAGCAGACCCGGTAAGACCTGTGCTTCGGGAGGCACCTCGGCCAGACACGCCACCAACCTCAGCTGGGTTTTAATGAGACCAGGGACGCTGACACCCACCCCGCCTCCCAGCAGCCCGACCGGATTCCTGGCTGGGCAGCAGATTTCCCTCCTGCTCTGGTTTCGGTCCTGCTGATGTTCCTCTGGCTCAGCCGCTTACGCCCTATTGCTGTGTGGGGCTAAGCTGGGGAGGCTCCACGCTGGGGCAGGGTGCAGCCAGCCCAGGCTCTGGATAAGCACTTTTTCATCTGTGTACACGTTTGCTTCTGACGAGCAGCTTTGGAATGGGGAGCTGCGAGATCCCAGGTTTGATGGTTTCGCACCAGATTTGGTTGCTAAAAGCCCAGCAGCAGTAGCAGCATCACTCTCCCAATGCCAGCCTTGTACCAAGCATTAAAAACCCCAATGTTGTTGTGTGGGGGGCACAGAGATGCCAAGAGCATCCCAGCGCTCAGCTGGGCCCCGAGCTTCCAGAGCTGTTGCCTCAGTGCCTTTCAACAGCAGTGGATTCATTTGCTGCAGGGTAAGGGAAAGGGAGAGCGCGTCTGGCAGAGGCACAAGGAGGCAGGAACCAGAAGCCGAGCGAAGGCTGAGGCTGGCCAAGGAGTCTTAAAAATCCCTGCAGTTGGACTCGCACACGCCATTCCCCCAGACCCCGCCGCGGGCTTGGGCCCCTTTTGGATGCTCTTCCTGGGGATGCAGGTGCACAGTGTTAAGAGATCATTTCCTGCTTGCACCACAGCTTCAGGGATGGATTTACCACTGGGTTGAGTTCACCCTCCTTCGCTCTCAATCTAATTGTTTTATTTTTCTTTGCTTGCCTCCTCTTGTATTCCCCACAAGCACCTAAAACAAACCCTGGGCAGATCTGCTGCAGCACTGGAAGGCAGGGCTGCTCGCAGGGGAAAAACCCAGATGGTGTCCCAAAAGGCATTGGTTCTCATCGAGGGAAGAGACAAATGGCTCCACGGTGAGGCTTTTGCAATAGATAAGGAGCTCAGGGAATATCAGACAATGCAAAAGGCAGAGCGAGCTGAAGGAAGGAGAGACAAGCTGAAAAACAGGCAATAATTCCCCCCTCAGCTGAAAAGAGCTTTAATTGCCAATCACACCAAGGTGATCAGCAACACCAGCCTGAAGTGGAGAGTTCATTTGAAACACATGCAGCGACTGCTTAAGTTGCCAATGCAAGTGCAATTAAGCCCAGGAGCTGGTGAGTGGGGCCTGCTGGAGTCAATACAGATGGCCTCACACTACCAGGGCTCGGAATAAAAGCCTCCCTAATTGCACAAGTCGAGGAAAAGGCAGAGATTTGCCTTCTGTTGTGGNAGTGTGAATCTTTAAAAAAAAAAAAAAATAGGCCATTCTGACAACATCCTCACAAAGTCAAGTGAACAACTTGACTCCAACGTTAGCAGCTCCTTTGCCTCTCACAGCCTGATTCCCTGCATCTCACCTGTTGATCCTTGCAAAAAGGGTAAAGCCTTGCTTGTTCAAAAGGGAGAGATTTGCAAGACAAAAGAAGAAGACCTGACCTCTCAGGCAGACAAAGTGCAGTCACACAGCTCGGTGATCCCTCCTTTCCTCTCTGCCCTCTGATTTAACTCCCCCCCTTGTGCCTTCAGTTCTCCTATTTGGAGCCATTCTCATTTCTAATTAGCCAGACATTGGGGATGCTTAGGCTGGTCACTCATCTGCACTAATGTACTTGCAAGAGCAGCGTGGTTTAATAACTAGCACTGGATAGAAACAAATGAATGGCATAATAAGACACAGATGATATCTATCTTTTACACCACATTGTAATTTAGAGCATAGGTTAAACAAAACTACATTAAGAAGGGATAATGCATAAAAGGAAGCATTTTCATAGTAAAACTCACCTGATAAACGTGTGCGTGTGCCAGAGGATGAAGGAGTCCCTCCAGGCTCCCATTCTTGCTGGGGAAACCCGAGTGATGCAGCCACAGAGCATCCTCTGGGGTTTTGGCAACGTGTGTCTCTGTATGGCATTGCCATCCTGGAAAAAGCATTCACCACAGCTGCCCTCAGAGAAGGGGATGGAGATCAGCACTCCAGTTACCTCCTGGAAATGTTCTATGCTTGGGATCTCAAGTCACCCTTTATAAGCAAAGAATCAGGTCTTAACTAGCAAAATGAGTGATGCTTAGAGATGGAAACCCACTGTAAATCATGATGTTATCTGGGTGAAGAGCAGCCCTTCAGCCAGGCACAGAGCAGCCAGCCCTTGGTACTTACAAGCACCAAAAGGGATTTCCCCCCTACAGCATCCCGTCTTTTCTTCTGGCAAGAAATTAGTGCTGGTGAAAGGTAACGAAACAGCAGGACATCACTGGCCTTGGGCAAACAGGTCCAGCTCTCACAGACCTGCACAAACCCACAACAAAGGACCAAGTGTCACAGATGTTTATCTCTTCTGCTAAAACAATAGAAGTAAAAATCAAAACCAAATCCCTCTATCACACGGTGCTCCACAAACCAGAGGGCAGCCACCCATCTTCTTTCAAAACACTTCTCCTGATACATGGATGAGGAGGAAGAGGAAGAGATCTCACCAGGAAACACCTTGAGCTCCAAATCTGTAATTTTTCAGCCTAGCTTTCTCCAACCCAGCACACAGGGCAGCCTCACATCAGTTTCTTCTTCCCAGTACAGCACAGGGAAGCAGCGATGCCTTGTCAACCTGCAGCTGTAGCCTCTGGGTTCCAGAACCTATTTCTTTGGTAGGTGTTCCTACAGTGCAATTCAACTTTGAAAGCAAAACCCAGTCCCCATTCCATGCTGCATCTCACACAAACCCGCAGGCTCATCCCACTGCTGTGGGCTGCTGGCCGGGCTCCAGCAGTGCTCCCAGCGAGGCCGAGCGCCTGTCACTGCACCATGTGCTCCTTCTCACTCACTCCCCAAGAGAGGTAATTGTGGATGGAGTGGAAAGCTTTCCCAGTAAGGCTTTTGGATTGTTGTCTGTATACATGTTGCTGTGTGTTTATACTGGGCTGGAGAGGGTGTATTAAAACAGGGGACTATCGCACGCTCTCTGAGCGTGTAATTACTAGGAACGATATTGATACACCAAGAAGAGGAGGCTGTAACGATTCTAGAGGTTGGAGGAAGCCAGGCAGAAGTGTTTTAAGAGCAGCATCTGCCTACTTCAAGCAAGAGGCAGCTAAAGGGAGAGATGACGGCATCCTGCAAATAGCTGGAGTACATAAACACTGCAGAGAGAGGAGGCTAATGCCACGGGCTGCTAAGAGCACAGGGATCATGTTTAAAGAAAACTTAGGCT
The DNA here is from genome assembly GCA_013401255.1 of Urocolius indicus. Classification (NCBI taxonomy): domain Eukaryota; kingdom Metazoa; phylum Chordata; class Aves; order Coliiformes; family Coliidae; genus Urocolius; species Urocolius indicus. The sequence continues at coordinate 103,518 of WBNH01009949.1, read as the reverse complement.
GAATACTGTTAAACTTCCTGACGGTGAAGTTACTTTGAGATACTATCTCCCTCAGGGAAAGCCTTGTGAGGGGGGATATTCTGAGGTTTGCTGAGCAGTGTACCACGTCTTTGGTGCAAGTGTCAGCTAGGACGAGAGAGCTGCCTCCCTGGGCAGGGGGGCTGCAGGTCCAGGAGGGAGCAGGGGGGGTCAGAAGTGCCCCTCGTCTGCTGCAGACAGTGGGGGTTGGTTTTTATGACTAAAGTAATAATCTGAGTTGATGGCATAGAGTGGGACTATCATGGCAAGGTGTGGAAGGATGCTCTGTTCCTTCTGCAGGCTCACTTGAGATCCCATGGTCATCACTGCCAGGACACCTCTTGCATCTCTTTGGCACATAAGAAGCTTTCTCTCAGCGTGAGGCTTTGCTACTGGCTGGGCATTAGTAACATCCATCTCCCTTGGAGCTCCTAAGGAAGGGTAAAGCTAGGCCATGGCTTTTATGAGCAGTCAAGAGCTCCTTTCTTTCTCTCTTCACTCAAGCTGCCCCTTTTATAAGAAGGAGTAAGAGTCTAATTATCTTCCACTCTTCTAGGCTGCTGAGGGTTTTGTTCCAAGTCTGCCCATTGACTCAATAGATGTGCAGAGGCACAGAGAAAGGGAAGAGCCAGGGCTGAGAGTGCTGGAGGGAGGGAGGGAGGAGGATGCTGGTCCCAGGCAACAGCCCATGGGGAATGCAGGTAGAATTGTGAGTGTTTGAAGACCTGGGGGCTGCAGTGAGCACATTCTCTTTCTCTTTGGCTGACTCTCTTTGGGATTTTCAGTCCCAAAAATATTTCAGTAAGTTACAAGTTCAATTAAAAAATAAAATCACAATGACAGGGAAGCCTTTGCACTTTTGGATCAGAGAATCCCCATCACTTCCCAGGGGCAGTACATGGAAATGAGCAATGAGAAAATGCTCCCAGCAGCAAGCCCCACGTTAACCCAGCACCCTGAGCTGCTGTCTTTCTGCTTTGCAACCCTGAACAAACTCTTTAACCACCTTTAAGAGCAGGCCCTGCTGCAGCAGCACTGATTGCACCAAGGATGGACCCTGTTAGGTAAATAGAGGGGAAGCAGCCAGTCATAAGTGGGCAATAAAAAAAGCATCAAATGATTTTTTTCATAGTTCGAGCTATCAGACTTCCCGTTCATCCCAGCACAAGCACTGCTCCTTGATGGTGGAAAGGGGGTTTGGAGAGGAGAGACAGCTGCTGTCTTTCACACTGAATTATGAAGATGGGTTAAGAATTAATCAGGTAAAGGGAGGGATGTGAAAACAATCAGGACCAGGAACTACTAAGTTTATCCCTTAAAATAAGCAGCTACTGAATCTTGTGAGAGACCCAACACATACATCCCCTGCAAATCCACAGCTCCCAAAATGCTGTTTTCCAGCTCAATCTCTAACCCTAGACACATAAGTATAGAGCATGAGTGAAACTGAAATGAGGCTACACAGTCAGGAAGAGCTCACAGGGAAAGCTGTAAGGCAGGGGAAGGTCACTCACCCCCCGCCCTGTGGAGCAGCAACAGTGGGAGATGCTCAGGCAGGGAAGGAAGGACAGGGACGTTCTCAGGAGGTGACAGTTCATCTGTGCCAGCTCTGGCCTTTGCCACAGCCATGGGAGAAACGGGGGTGAGAAAGGATTCCAATGCCTCCTTCCAGGAGGAACATCCTGTATCCAAAGGGATCCTGATGCTCCTTACTCAGTCACCACATCACATGAGCACTGCGTCCTCTCCCACGTGTGGGAGGTGATGCCTGCAGCTCCCTTGTGTATTCACTGTGGGCATTGCCAGCTGCAGTGTGAAAACTGCTCTTCCCCAGCCAAAGTGCCACGAAAGCCAAACAAAATCTCAATCAGCAGCAGCAAAGAATCAACCCCCATCTAACTGGCAACAGCACTCAGGAGCTGCTGATCTCTGAGATGGGATTGATAAGATCCCTGGGAGACACTGCAAGATGGGAAGTCTGCATGCCAAACACAGCCAATTAATGTCAGCCCTTTTTCCATGCCAACCAATTAAGCTGTGTGTACTTGTCACCAGCAATGGGGAAGGAGGTGGAGGGTAGAGAGGACACCATTTCAGGGAAGCCTTGAAGATATAAAACCTGCTTAATTTATGGAAAAGAGGGTGGACGCATAGACACCCTGCAAAAATGGGACCTGATTAATGTCTCAGCTAATTTAGGAGCCATTTGGCTCCAGTGACCTGGTGAGGCTTCATTTCACAGGAACCAGGCTGGCATGGGATGCAGAGAGCAGCTTAACAATGTAAGGAGCAACAGATGGGGTCTCTAGATGCCCTGCCAAGCACCAAAACTGTGTTCTGAGTACTTTCTCTTAAAGCTCCTCCAAAAGGGAAAGAGTAATAATCACAAGCATAAGAATGTGTGGCTTGCCCCCTAAGCAGGCAGGAGGTACAGCTTCTGTGCCCCAGCAGTGGCCAAGGGCTCCTTGGCTGGGAAATGATGCCCTGGCAGCAAGAGCTATGCTGAGCTACCTCCAGCACTGCTCCTTCTCACCCACCACATCTGCAGGACCACAGCAGGAGGAAAGAGCCTTTGACCTACCTAAACCATGAAAAAAATCTTGGTTTGTTTTTGAGGCAGAGGAGAGGAAAACAGACTGAAACACTGAGAGAGGGATCTCATGGCATCAGAGGGGGTGGGTCTTGGGCATGAAGGTGCACTGACAAAGCTGCTGTCCTGGAAGACAGTCAGTCTCTCTCCTGACATAAACAATGCTTCAAGCTGCAAGGAGTGACTTGGAACCACTTGCAGGAAAATATTTCCCTGATAGCTTTGGGGATTTTCCCAATATCCAGAAAACCCTCTTCTTGAGGGCAAATCATCTCCAGCTGCCTCCCCAGACATGCTGCTATGGGCTTGCCTAATTGCATGGCAAGGAGTCTCAGGGCACAGGCTGGCAGCATGTGGGGGCAAGTTACCTGGCTGGCTCCAAGATAGATGAAAAGATTAAAGCCATGGAGCTGTCAGTTACTAGCAGGAAGAGGTTGGGGGGTAGGCACACAGCAGGCTGGGTGTAGATCCAGGCAAGACCACTTGGAAACACACAAGTGAGGAAAGTCAAGAGCACCAGGGTTAAATGTTGGACAATCCCTTTGCAGGGTGAGCAGAGGTACCAGCCAAGCACTGAACCCAGCCTGGCTGGAGATGGAGCTTCTCAATACAGAAACAGTAAAAAAACAAAGAGCAAAGCAGCCCCAGTAACTCTTGCCAAGGACTTTTCAGAATTGCACCTGGCCAAGGAAAAGCAGCTCAGACACAGCTTCAGTCTCCTCAGAGCCAATGCTTTGAGGAGGAAGGTATCATTCTCTCCTGCACCTCGTATGCCTGGGTGGAGACACAGAACAAATACAATAGTCTCCTTTGTTTTTAAGAAATCTGCCAAGTTCTTCACCCAGCAAACATTGTTTGTCTGCACAGCTCCTGTTGTACATGTCACTGGGATCCGTAGTTTACATCCCAATAAGAACAAGGAGCAGCCCCTGACCATCTCCTCCCTCTCCTGCTTGCATTTGTGAAGAAGTGTAGGTTAGAACCAGCAGATTGTATTTACTGAGATTGCTTGCAAAGCCTTCCTGAAACACCCCTTAGCCTGAGGAGCACAACAACAAAGGCAGTGTTGGGGTCAGGGCAGATCCTCAGGCCTCTATTTGAGCAGTGTGATGGTTTTTGTCTTTGCACATGAATGTTCTGGGACAGACAGGACAATGCCTGACACTTCCAAAGGAGCATCGAGTCCCTTTCAAAGCCCAGTCTGCAGATACCCAAATCTAAGCTAAGTCAAGAAGGGAAAAAAAGAAAAGCTTCCCCTTTTTCCTGGGCTCTAACAGCCCAGCAGAGCCAGGCAGCTCTCTCCAGAGAATCTTGACACAGGGATGCTGCAGCCCCACAGCAGCAGGGAGGGAGCAGGACTCAAGGGCTGACAGGCTGCAGGGAAGCACAGCAAAATCCCCCTGAGCTTCAGTGCCTGAGCTGCTGCTGGGCTCTGCTGAGCACTAGGAACCTGCCCCTTCACAGACCTGCTGCTCAGCCTCCTCGGGACCCCCAGACTCTCCAAACACACCTTCCAGGCTCTTTTCAATCTGCCTTTGGTATTTGCCTCTTCCCTCCACAAATGTAAGTCCTTTGGCCTCCCAGGTCCTGCCACAGCTGCATTTCAAAGGCCTGGCAAAAGTGACAGGCAGCAGCTGGCTCTGCTGGGCTTGCTAAAAGCAGGGAGGGACATTACCTAATCCTAAGTGAGATGTGTTTTTCAGAGCAATGGCAAAAATGCACAGCCCCTTGATCCACTCCCCAGAAAAGGGCTTCATCTGTGCTGGCTGGCTGGCTGGGAGATAAGGCTGCTGTGGAAAGAGAAGGGAGTGCTAGCCAGGAATGAGGAATGGGCTACCCCTTCCTGCTCAGCTCCTAATGGATGAGGAGCAGCTCCTGGCAAAGATGCCCTCCCCATGAGTTACAGGCTTAGCAACAGATTTATACACAGCCTGGACAGCACACACCACCACAGACATACCTGGTGAGTAATTTACAGCAGGAAACAGTCAGAGCACAGCAACAAGCCCCACAAATGAATTTCTGTTCAAGTGGTGCCTGTTCCATCATGAACAGCTTATTAGAGAAGTTGGTGGCACCTCTCAGCACACGTTAAGTTGTTTATTACAAGTGATTTATTAAACTGCTCTAACTTGTCAGCAGCCACTTGAGGCATTCACTTTCCTTTTTTTTTTTCCTCCTTCAAGTTTGCTAATGTCTTGAGAAATAACTGAATAAATACATCTCCAGGACTTGTATCTGACTGTCAGGTATCAAAAACTCAGTCGATATCAGCCCAGGTTAGGAATGAGGTAAGACTGAGCCCTTCCCACTTACCACCAGCCCCCTCAGCTGAGGTAGATTGATGAGAGTGCACTTACAAATAAAAGACACATCTTTTTACCACCTCACAAGAGAGCTGGACTTGACAGTCCCTAATTTCTCCCTGTTATGGCCTGTTGTGTGGGTGGTGGAACCCTAGGTGATTGCTGCTACCAGGAGGCTCCTCTATCTCATGCTTTCAGCCGAGATGTTCATGGACAGACCTTTCTGGCTTCATAATCTACTAAGCAAATGGAGTTGAGATGCTTTCAGCTCAGCTCCTGATAGATTAATTTCTGGCAGGACAGGACCTCTTTCTGTCATTAATTTAACCAGCCTCAGCTCATCAGCCTTAAGTTATTTGCTGCACAGTCACTGTTTTAATGGTTTGCTTTGAGTTGAAATGCTCCTGGCCCCTTCCCGAGGTGTTTTCCCCTGACAAAACGGCTGGAGCACTACTTCTGCTGGTGCCAGCATGCAGAGAGCCCCATCCCAGCTGTTGTCCAACACCTTGCACAAGTCAAGCAGTGTTTAGGATTCTTTCTTCCTCTCCCACAAGAAATCCTGACAGAAAATGCAGTAGGATCACATCCCTGCATGCCCTCATTCCTTCCTAGCTCACCCCTGGCAAGGACAGAGCAGGTGCCCAGAGCCCACTGAGGCCACTCTGGGCTCCCAGCAGTAGGGGAGCATTTCCATGCCTCCACCCATCCTCCTGCCTGGGTAATTGAGCTCAGACTTGCAAACCATATGCTCTGGATGAGCGTCTCTCCCTCTGGCTCTCACTGAAGTCCAGGAAGAATCTCTGGAAGAAGCCACTTTTGATTTGTAATCTGATTAAGCCATTAGAGGCAAATAGAGCAGTAACTAACACAAATTGCCAATCGTTTCCATCGGCAAATCCCCCCAATTAATCCTGAGATTAACCCCGATTACACGCAGTGATGGTGATCAATGCACCCTAATGGGGTAAATCCGCCCACTCCACTTTCTTCCACATCCCAGAACGATCAATTCTAAATCAGCGTGATTTATCTGGCAGGATCCTAGCGAGAGGCCAGCAGTGGAGATGGGGCACTGCCTGCATCTCCAGAAACAATCAGAGGAGCCTTAGCTCATTAAGCTAACTGCCTCCCTTGGGGAAAAAAGAAAACCAAACTTGGGGAAAGAAATAAAAAGCTGGATGCAGTGAAACGGAGAGCAAGGGAATGCAGAGGGCAGTGGGAACGCGAGAGGCTTCATCTGCCTGCTGCACTCGCCATGTCTGAATCCTCCCTTTGCTAAAGAAGCTCCTGTGAGGTGATCAGACCAAACAGCTCAGAGCAAGGCTTCACTTCTCAGGGATTCCTCTGTCAAAGAGAGGAAGTCAGGCTGCAAAAGAGCTGAAAAAAAGCACCCTCCCTACTTTGTGATCCGAGCCTCTGTTCTTTGCTTTGCTGCTAAAATCGGAAGTTACCCCAGGACCATCCATTTCCAAGGATCCCCAAGCACTTTGCAAGCTTCAGAGCTTGGCTTAGTTTTCACTTAGTTCTGTGTTATTTATAGAGAGGCTGATATCCAAACGCTTGCTTCAATGGGGATTCTGCCTTTGTAGGGACTAAGTAAGAACTAAGTCAGAAGCTCAAGATTTGACCTTTGGTATAGAGAAATCAATTCATCCTGCACTCAAATGCAGCCATCTCCAGGGTGAAATGCAGCAGTAGTTTAACAGTGCATGGCAATAAAGCAGGTTGATTTATAGAGCCTTCTCCTCCAGTGCTGCTTCCTCTACTTTAGGAAAGTTTAAGAGGAGAGGAGACAAAGCAAACTGCTGGAAGATGTGCTAAAGTCCCTGCCAAGGGCTCCCACATCTCATGGGGCAGCAGCTCTGTTGCCTCCAGACAGCTTTGTACCCAAAAGCTGGGGCCAGGAGAGGAAAAGCCAGACGAGGGAAGGCTCACAAGGTTTTCATCGCCACAGCAGCATGTTTTGCAGGTTACAGTGCTGTTGGAAGGACCACAAGTTCCTCAGGCTTTGACCCAAACACTGCCCAGGGAGCTTTCCAGTGGATCCCTCCCCGTGTTCCCCAGCAGCTCACTGTGTGCTGAGGCAGTTGCTTCCCTCATCCAGAGCATATGCACCAATCCCCACATCATCTCTTCTCCAGAATTGGCTGGATTTGGGCAACAGGTGAACCCTGCACAAGGGCTGCGCTTCTGTCCAATTCCCTGGAAGCTTTTGAGGCTCAAAGGTTTTAAAAGATCATAAACCATCATTAACACTCAAAATCATTTAAGCCCCAGGTTCAAACTCTGCCTTGCACCCCCAGAAGGGCTGTAAGACATCACAGTCTGGCAGGAGCAAGGATACCTTCCTGTCCTTCATCTGATGGATGAGGGGAGAGATGCAAGGGGACACTAGAGACACTGGAAGGCTGCCACGTCCCCTGCTCAACTCTCCCCATCAGAAATTAGGGAAGTGAGATGGGAGCTGCTCTGAAGCCTGATGTACTCCAAAGCTGTCCTCTCAAGATCTAGCCACACAAAACCTGAGCTGTGCTTTCCAGGGGAGCAAAAAGACTGTTGCATCTAGGTCCCAAAAAGCTGGAGATGTTGGAAACAGTCCTGGCACACTTTCACAGTGTGTCTGGAGCTGCCTAATGGGCAGGACTGCACTGAAGAGACAGTGCACAGCTCCTGTGGCTCTGTTCCCATTGCAGGACACACACCTTGCTGCACAAACCCTGCTTCTCAGTCCTTTCCCTGGGGAAAGCAGGGTTCCTCTCCTCTCAGCTACCCCAGTGGGGAGCTGTGTTGAGGCTGGGGCTCAGGAGAAGCATTTGTTTGTTCAGCAGCATCCTCTGCCCACACTGCCTGCCACAGAAACACTGTCAGAGAGGAGAGAAAAAAAACACAGCAAGAGGCTGCCTAAGTATCAATCAGCAGTACAGTCCCCTAGGGAGGAAAGGTTTAGTTCCCCTGCAGCAACAGCGGTCAATAAACATGGCACATGCTTTATCTCCTGTCAAGGCTGCCGTCTCCTATCGACAGAGCTGACACCAGCCCTGAGACAGGAGCCTGGAGCCCATCAGCAGTGAACCATTCCACCTTCTTTTAGTGGGAATGAGTTGCAAGCAGGTCCTGCCTCCTGACATGTCACAGGGAGGAGATGTCTGTCCTGCACATGGGAAGTGACCAAGCATATCCCCAAGCTGACACAGCTCAAGGGTGCCCTGGAAGACAGGACACCTGGAGCAGCCCAGTGTCAGCTGGGCAGGGCACAGTCTCAGACCAGACAGTTTTAGGGCCTTCAGTAATGCAGAGGGGCTTTCTTAGCCTTTTCCTCTTGCCAAGCTAAAAAGTGTGAGGCACCTAAGCATTGTCTGCACAGAACACAGGGAAAACGGTAGCTTTGATGTTCAATAATTCAGTATAACAGATGCGGGCACGGTGACATCTCAGCCCAGGGCTGGTGTCCTGCTCAGCCACGCCCCGCGTTCTCCAAAACCTACACAGCCTTGGAATTTTGGGTTAAGTTGTCAGTACAGATGGATTCATCCAGTTCCAGGGGTAGGATCCTGTAGCCCCCTTGCCCAGAGGGACCTTCCAGCTAAGGAGCAGACAGACCTGGCCAAAAGTCAGGTACCCACGTTGTCACTCGATGAGACACACATTTCTGCTGAGCCCTGTCTCCATGGGCTGGGGCTACTCTTCCTACCAGCAGCCTGGGGTGAGACCTGCACAAAGCCAGGGGGATTTTTCCAGCCAGCACTGCCACATGTCACCCAGGGCATGGATCAGACCCCAGGTACACATGCTGCCCATGGCAGGCAATTTTCCACCGCTCTCCTACGAGGTGTATTGAAGCACATGTGTTTCAGGGTGAGGTGTGGGGGCCCAGTCCTTCAGCCAGCCCCTCTTCCCCCTGACTCCTGCAGCCTCACCAAGAGGCTCTTGCTCTCCTTTGATGTGCAGATGAATCAAGCCTCAGCCATGAGAAGCCCCGTGGATTTATGAACTCCTCTATGATGTCTTTCCAACAGTATCCCCCAGAAGAGCATTTGCTCTCCCCTTCCTGCCCAGCTCCACAGAGCCAAGCATTCCTTTCTCCTCCTCCATCCCAGGCCCCTCTCCATCGGCCTGGGGAGCGATGCTGCTCACCCCCAGCACATGCTTTGGAGGAAAAGCTGAACTCTGCAAACTGGGCCACTTGTCAGCTCACTTTATGTATTCCAACAGGTTTGGTGGCTCCTTGCTGTTAGCCCCACAGAAGGTAACACAGACTTATTCAACAGTCAGAGATGAAATACTGCAATTCAGTCCACTCCCATCCCAAATCATGCGAGGTCTGCAGTTCTATAGAAGTTGCCAGTTGACTTGAAAAGAAAGGGACAAATAACTGATGCAAATCATTCACTGGAGGCTTCCAGGGGAAATCATACACCAGCATGGGGAAAAAGGATCATTAGGAGGTGACAGGAGAAAACATTTGCATTGCAAGTCAAACCAGCTGGAGGCTAGGAGGGAAGCACTGTGGTCATTGCCCTCCCCAGTCTGATTCAATCAACTCCAACAATTGGTAAACTCTCTAAGACAGGCCCTTTAGCTATTTGACCAAGATCCCTCAAACACAAAAGTCAACCTCTGCCTATAAGCCGAAGTGGAGGGTTGCAAAGGTCCCCCAAAGTTCACCTTCTGCATTAAACTCAAGCAGAAAAAAACACCCCTATGAGTCTGTCTCCTTTTTAGCAGTCACCTCCACCCCAACAGCTTCTGAGAGCCATAACTGCATGGGGAGATTGCTTTGCTTGGCAAACAAACTGAGATTAAAGTGAGTTCACTGGGAACATCTCTATTTAGTTTCTAGGCTGAGCATGCTGATAATGCAATGGCACATTTAACTTTTCACTGCTTGAAACAAAGCAAAAAGAGATAGAGGAGATGTAAAAAGAAAGGGGAATTTATCTCTGGTCTGAGCATCTCACCAAAAATCCCTGTCCCTAAACACAACCCAGGGGGAAAAACTGGAAACACGGGGGTCCTACACCAGAGTGAGAAGGGAGGGGAGGGCCAAACAGGCTCCAGCAGCAAGAGGGAAACACACTTCCCTAGGAAAGCAATCCCTCACACCCCAGCCCTCATGTTCCTGCCAGAGCATTACCACAGACTTCCACAAACCCCTTGAGAGGCAGCTGGAGGAATGGGCGTGATGAAAGAGGGGCTGAAAAGAGCCATCTCCCCACCAGCTGCAGCGAGGGCTCCCCATCAGCCCCCAGGAACAGCCACCCTCTCACTGCAGCCACACACAGAATGTGCTCAGAAGCTTCTCCTGGCATTTGTACATCAGCTTGAGGCAAAAGTGCTCAATTTGCTGCTCTGCCTTCCAGTCTCAGACTTTGGCTATTAAACACAGGGTGGAAGTTTGCAAAAGCTGCCTCTAGTATGTCCTCAGCCAGACCAGCAGCACAGAGGGCATGGCCAGAGCATTAGCAGTCTCTGCACAGCCAGGCCAGCCTGGAAGAGACAGTTCTCCCCAGTGGGCAAATAACTGGAGAGGGAGGAAGTAATATACTCGAGTGACATTTGCGCCCGGGTGCAATGATGTGTCACTCATCACAGCCAGACCAAATAGCATCTCTGGGGCACCAAAATTACACAGCCAAGTAAATCCTACAAAATCCATCTGCCCTTTTCAATATTTGGAGATAATTAACTCCTCCAAGCCAAGATATTACAAAAGAAAGCTGTTAGTGAATCTGTTCAGCTACAGGTCTGTCTGGACGGGGATCTTGCCAGCACTGGGGATGCTGAAAGGGCAAGGAGGACAATTCACATCTCCCTGCCTTCACACCTCCCTCACAGGAGGATTATAGGGAAACACACATATTACAGTGAGTAAAAAAGAAAGAACTAGGGCAGACTTACCAGAAGAGAGAAGACATCTCTGCCTCTTCATCAGCAACATCTGAACCACAGCCACCCCTGGAGCAGTGGCCAGACCCTGCTCATCCTGCTGCAGGGAGAAACACCAAAAGAAAACCCCAAGCTGAAAAAGCACACTTTACCTAAAGGCAAAGCAAACCAGTCAAATCTTTCTCAGGCAGAGCAGGAGGCAGGAGACCCTCCTCCGAGTGTTGCTCACACTCACCCTGGTCCCAACACTTCACCTGTAGCCAAACCACCCTTCCCCCTCTCCCTGCCATAAATACAAAGCCTGCAGCTGGGACCACTCTCCCATCAGCAAATCCCAATTGGGCTAGTTGATTGCAGCAATCCTTAGCCAGAGGGAGCTAATTAACACTTTCCTTTCCACTGTTTCCCCAGAGCTCAGCACCCACTCCAAGGTGATATCAGGAAGAGCAAACATCTCACAGGGCAGGAGATGCTTGAGGTGTGATGTGCCTGTTGCTGTCTGGAAACTGGCACTGCATGAAGCCGTGGGCTGTTGCAATCCCCTGGGAAGCTGAGCAGATGCCCAGGCTTATCTTTAAATTAAAAATCTAGACACTGGCCAAAAAACAGGGCAGAAGGGAAAAACACAGGAGTGAAGGAGCCAAGGAGAGACGTGTACAGACCAAGAAAGCAAGCAAGAGATGATGAGATGTGCAAAGCTCTCGGTAAACCTGAGGAACATACCCGGCATAGACTTACACATACATCTGCTCTGAGAGCAATACATTGCTTTCCCTGTGCCCAAGGGGTGTGAATCACTTGCAGGTCCAGCTCCAGAGCTGAAGGGAGGACTAATGTACTTTATTAATGCCACTGCTTCACCAGTCCACTGCTGTCCCTATCCAGACCCTGCAACCAGAATCACAGCCTGAAGTCACTAGGAAACAATCTGACTCAGGAGGAAGTCCTCAAACCAGACAGCAAGGTTTTAATACCCTCTGCTAATAGCTGCAGTTGTGCAGAGACTGGAGATTTCCCTGGAGCAAGGCAGATGCCTCCTGCCCCAGTTGCCCCTCAGCAGTGTCCCCCTTTGCTGTCTGGCTGCTTCTGCAGGTCACGGGGCAGTAAATATTTGCACAGGACTGGACAAGGAGAAAGCAAACAGGGTTCCCTTATTTATGGGCCTCGGCAGCAGATTCCTGCATTTCCATCCTGTCTGTGCCCCAGCTGGGGCTCAGCCCCACCAGGAACCATGGCCACTCTGAAGAGAGGTGGGGAACAGGTAGGTGGGATGCAGAGAAGCGGGACAAGGATGTGAGGCCACAGGCAGGGAGGACAGGGAGCAAGTGTGAGTGACAGAGAGAGGGAGAGTGTGAGAGTCTGGATTTGCAGGAGCAAGTGAAGTGACATTGCATGGGTGTTTTTGAAGTTGTGTTTATTTTACCAGCAGGCTCGAAGGAGGGAAGATGGATGTATCTGCTGGTCTGGTCCTCTAGTAGTCCCAGGGGCCCTTTCATGTAGTATGTCAGCGTGGTGAAGCCCCCAGAAGGGTTAAACACCATTGCCAAATCATTCCTTGGAGCAGGGGGAGAGTCCTGGCTCAGAGAGGCTGCCAAGAAGGCCAGTGAGACAGCCTGAGCCTTTCCTGCTTGGACAGACGTGAGCCTGCCAGGACATACACACGTGGGCACACATGGACACATGAGATGGATCATCCACAGACAGAGATTCTCTCCTGCAGCTGCTGCTGCTGCCCCTGGCTCTCTTCCTGGGAGGAGGAAGCCAGGAAGGAGCAGGAGACGTGGGAGTGCTCCAGGGGGCTCTGGGTGGGAGGTCTGTGTCTCCTGCACAACGAGCACCCAGAGCACCCCAGTGCCTGCTCCAGAGACACAAGCCATGAACATACCTTGGAGCAGCTGGGTGTCCCAACGTGCCTCATCTGCTTCCCATCATCCACCCAGAGACGGATGGCAGGAGGCAGAAGTGAAGGAGCCAGGGGATCACTGACCCCTCTTTGTGCTGAGTGTCTGGGTTTAGGAAGGATTCAGACTTATTACAAAACCCCCAGAGTTGTTGATTTCTTGGATTTCTGCAATGACATGGGAAGCTTTCTCTGGGCTGAAAAGGGCAAGTATATGTATCTTATTCCATAAACTCCTCAGAGACAAGGGTAAGCCCATGAGGCCAGGGGTTAAAAAGCCCCAAACCAGACTGGAAATAACAATATGAAGGAAGAGGAAAGGAAGGAGTATGTGAACAATGGGATCCTGATGAGCCTTCAGGAGGATGATGTGTGCTGCTGTGCTAGTGTCCAGCACAAGGAGCTATGCTGAGACAATTTGCTGAGAGGTCAGAGGGATAAACTGTCCCAGCCCGGTTCCTACACCTGGCTGACATCATGCTTCGTTTATAAACCATCACCAACACAGGCACTGGTCAGCCCATTGTTCACCCCAGCAGTACCAGCAAGAGAGTTTCTCCTGACAGAGAGTTTGATGTTCTCTGGCTGGAAGTCTCCTTGTGCTTTAGGGTTCCTCTCCCAGGTATAACGTGGTGCAAACTGACTGTTCCTCAGGCAATCATTACACCAGCCAAGAAACGCACAAGAGTGGGTTTGTGGGAGACAACAGCACCAGGGACACACTGCAGAGAGGAAAAGGGGAAGCTAAAGCAGTGTCCACTCTGCAGTACACGTGGTGAGGTCACCTCACAGCTGTGGTGGGGAGCCCACATCTTCCTCTCATGTGGTTTTGTGCACTGAGGTCCCTATGGACTGCAAGGAGGTGGCAGGTCAGTCCTCTGGGAGTGACCACTCAGTCAAATCTGGAGCAGAAGCCCATGACATGGTCTGTGCTGCTGCATAACCCACAAACAACGCTGCCTTCTGACCTCCTGCTGTCACCCTCCCAGAAGCAGCATCCAGCCAGGGCTGGACCTGCTGGGCAGAGGGCTCAGGGTGTTTGCCATGAGGATGAAGGCTGCTGTGTCCCTCCAGTCTGACGGAGATGACATCCTGAAATAACAGTGGGAGCAGAGCAGGGTGTGACCAGGTTTTGGGCTGGAAAAGGCTCATGTGCAGAACCTCCTGGCAGAGTCTGCCTCTTGCCTCACCCCTGCTGCTGTAATTTATCCCACAACAAAGTGAGACTAAAAGGTTACCAGATGGATTCGATAGCACACTGCACCTGCTTTCCACCCTCCAGAAGCACGTGGCACAGTGTGATGGAGAGGCAGAGCTGTGTGAGAGTCTGCCTGTACCAATCCATCACCCCACCAGCCCTGGCCAGCCTCAGGGAGGCTGCTGCCCAAAACCCCTTCTCGGGGCCAAGCTGGCCAGGGCTGCCAGAGTGGTGCTTTTCCATGATGAGAGACCTGGAGAAACCTGGGAGACCTTATGGAAGTATGTCCAGGACCCAGAGAGGTGATTTCATGCCCCAGGGCACAAACCCTAAGCCTTGCAGAAGTCCCCAAGGACTNCCCCCCCCCCAGCCCTGAGCTGTTAGCCTTGGCTGTGGCATCCCACGGGGACAGGGACTGTTCCTGCAGAGGGAAACCTGCCAGTCTGAGGGGCCAGAGACCCCTTGGCCATCACCAGGAGCAGGCAGCCAAGCACCCCATACCCATTAGGGGAAGAAGGAGGAGGAAAGGAGCTCGGGAGCCATTTGTCTCTTGCAATCTATACATTTTCCTACAGGGAACGTAAATTATTTCCACAAGGAAATAAACTGTCACTGACCTATAGAAACCATCTGACTGAAACGCCAGGAATCTCTGGGATGAGTTTACAGAGCTCTGCATAAACACAGCAGACGAGGCACAGGCTGGGGCAGAGGAGCTGGGGCTCCCAGCGCTGCACTGGGTAGAGATGCCCCTGTTCTAATTGCGTCTCCTTGGCACGGAGGAGTCACTGTGGAACTCACCATCTGCCTCCATGGGTGATGCTGGAGGATCCCAGGAGCAGGGCAGGCTCCTGCCCTGAAGCTGATCCTGCCTGGCCAGGGGACTGTGTGCAGGCTGTGCCGGAGGAGTTTTTGCTGAGTATCACACTTTGGCTGACGCTTTGCAGTTGGAGGTCATTCTTTTGTAAATGTCTTGCACCAAACTGTTTTGCTTAATGCTGAAAAAAAAAAAAAAGAGCCAACAGGCATTTGCCCTCCTGCTACAAGCCCAGGACACTGGCAGTGATGGAGCAACTCCCAGGGCCCTGCTCTGAGGACAGGGCAGGAAGGCAGCAGCACTGGGGTACCCTCAGTCCCAGTGTCAGGCAGCCCCTCGGGCAGTGCTGGGGGCATCTCAGCTGCCCAAGGCTGGGACAACCCTCCTACTACTACCAGGAGCCCTATGCCATGCCTGCCGTCCCTCAGATAGGCTTTTCTTCACACTGCCATGCCCTGGAAGGTGCAGGAAGTGATGGTGTGAGTTAGGTGCTGCTAGGAAGGACTAAACTTTCCATTCCTGCCAACACAGCACCTCCAGCACCCACCACAGGGAACATTCCAGGAGGCTCAAGGGCTCCCAACCCTTCCCAGCAGCTGGTATTGGTATTTTAAAAGCCAGACTGAGGTCAGGAGGGGCTACTGGCCCGAGACACCCCCAGGGCATCTGATGCTCATGCAGGAATGAAGACGTGGATGTTCCTGCTCTGTAGCTGGAGGGAAAACCCTCTGGTATCTCCTGACACCCATTTTCACTTTGTCCCTCCCTGGACACTAAAATATTTATGTCAAAAGGAGACATTAAAATTTCAGGAAAGCCAAATAGATATTAAACTTGTGTATTTTGAGAGGAAATGAGCCCCGTAAGGTGATCGTGCTGCTCTCTGCAGATGATTGATGTCGGTTTATTTATCTGCTACCGCTAAATGCCTGCAGAGGAGAGAAGGAAGCAGCAGAGCCGAGCTCTGCGGGGCAGGCACAGCACCAGCAACCTCAGCAGTGTCCAGAATGAGAGCTGGGCACCCTGATCAGCCACAGCAACCAGCCTGGGCAGCACAAACCTTTTGGAAACTAAGCTTCTGGGCTGCCAAAGCGCCAATCCCTGGCTTCTCCCTGTCCCAGCTGGGTCATGGCTCCTTGGCTCTGAAACCACTCATGAGCATACGGCCAAGGAGAGTCTGTCTTTCTCCTCTCCTCTCCTCTCCTCTCCTTTCCTCTCCTCTCCTCTCCTCTCCTTTCCTCTCCTCTCCTCTCCTCTCCTTTCCTCTCCTCTCCTCTCCTCTCCTTTCCTCTCCTCTCCTCTCCTCTCCTTTCCTCTCCTCTCCTCTCCTCTCCTTTCCTCTCCTCTCCTCTCCTCTCCTTTCCTCTCCTCTCCTCTCCTCTCCTTTCCTCTCCTCTCCTCTCCTCTCCTTTCCTCTCCTCTCCTCTCCTCTCCTTTCCTCTCCTCTCCTCTCCTCTCCTTTCCTCTCCTCTCCTCTCCTCTCCCTCTCATTTTTCCTTCTCTATTTTTTTCTCATCACTGTCAAGAAAATCCTTTAACCACCCAGGGCCCTGATGGCTTCTTTCACAGGCTGTGCCCCTGCTGTGGACAGCACCCCACTCCTCTCTGGCTCTGCCACTGTGCAGGGAATGTCTTGCTCTCTGCTGCCTGGAGAGATGCCGGAGCTGCTTTCGCTGCCTCTGTTCCCCTTTGCTATGAGGCCTTTGCTTTGTTGGCCTGGCTACTATTTGCATAATGGTGCCCATAATCACTTGAGGAGGAAATAACTTCCTTTCACTGGAACTGGGGACCTTTTCATGGCATTTATTTATATATATACATTCCTGAAAGCCACGCACTGACAGACGCAGGGAGCGGCCGCCCCGCGCTGTGCAATCAGCCCCCTCCACCTCCAGCTCGGCCCTGAGCTTCCTTTTCAGTCTCTTTTTTTCCCTTCCAGCAGAACACAAGGATCGCTGATTGCACGGCAGTGCCTCTCCAAGCACCCCTCATTGGGTCCCAGCCATCTGTTAACGTGCTCAAGGTTATCCAGGGGCTGACTCACGCTTGTGTCTCTCTCTCATTCTCTCTCTCTTCAAATCCTGCTCTCGCTTATTTTATACTTCCTTGGAAAGAGATCTGTGACATGGTATGTTTGACACCCAGGAAAGTGTTAGGCATTGCTTACTAGTTGTCTAGGTGACAGTGTGTCCCTGCTGCAGGCTGCACCCGGCCTTGCATGTCCTGGGGCTGCCATGCCTCCTGCTACCAGGAGCCAGGGAGGATCCAGCTCTCCCTCTGCACTTCAACTCAGGGAAGAGCAGCTCTTACCTGACACCATCCTCTTCCAGATTCATTGTTCACCCTGGCTACTGCATCCTGCTGCTCCTGGGACAGTGGAGCAGAGCAGGGGAGCTTAGAGCAGGAGCTGGGATGAACTTTTCCAGCCAAGTGGAGAGAGTTTGGGGTTGAGTTTGTTGGGCTTGTCTATGAAGTGTTTTTTTTTTTTTCCTGGGAAAAAAGCTGATGTATCAAAACCAAGGTTTTGGTTTTTTGTTTTTTTTTTTACAGGAATGTGCTAGTTTTGGACTAACTCTTCACAGCATTTTCTGCTCAAAACTGAGAAACAAGAGAGTGTTCCTGTCCTGTCCTATCACTTTCCATTCCTTCTCCTAAAACTAATCCCCTACCATCCCATCACTTTCCATCCCATCCCATCCCATCCCATCCCATCCCATCCCATCCCATCCCATCGCTGCTGCCCTGCCAACCGTGCTCCCCATGAGCTGCCAGCCAGTGTGGGCTCAGAGCAGGGGGACCTGGGTGAGTCCTGCCTGCATTGGTGCCCTTCTGGCCCTGCTGCAGGGGCATGGGGCTGGGGGCAGGCAAAGGTCTGCTCTCTCCAGATGTGGTTTTGATTAGAAATTCTTTGGAATAAAAGTTTGTGAGTAAAGCACAAAACAGCCTCGTTGACATCACCCTGCACTGCCCTGAAATGTTTCTATTTTGATTAATCAACATTCCTGATGACAATCATCTCCTTCAGCCTCCTGAAAAAGGAAACAGTTGGAGCTGTTCAGCATTGCCCTCACCACAGAGCAGGGCGGTGGGTTTCACCTCCCAGAAGGAAGGTGCAGGTGTCAGCATGTGGCTTTTGTCCAGTGAAATCCAACCCCCACCCCCGCCCCAGCATCTCTGCCCACAGGTCACTGATGCTCTGGATCCCTCACAGCTTGGGGAGCCGGGGCTGCCGCAGCGTGGGCAGCACAGACCGAGTTCAAATGGGTTTTGCCAAGAGTTATTTGCAAAGAGAAGGTTTTGTGGTCAGTCCCAGCAGAGGAGCATCGCAGGGAATTTTGGGAGATGCCCCCCAGCAGCTCTTACCATCTCCCCTTCTCCCTGAGGTCTGGGGGTGAAGGGATCCGTGTGCCCGGCGCTGGGCTGACCGCAGCAGCTTCAGAGGAAACCTGCAGCTCTTCTAACTCCACTTAAGAGACTCAAATCCTATTTAATGAATGATCATTAACTGGGGACATTTCAGATGAGAAAATTGTTTTAGGAACGAGCAATTAAATCCTAATGCTTGGATCACGTAACTCATTTCTAATTAAACTCACTGTAAATTATGGCAAGGGTATTTATTTTTAATGAGAAATAAAACTGAAAAGAAATTGCAGCCCTTCAAAAAAAAAAAAAACACCCGAAGTGTGCAGAGGAGGGGAGGCAGAAAGGGTAAAGCAGCAGAGAGAGAGTTCAAAACCAGGCAGAAAAAGGCTCTTGTTAAAGCTTTCCTCACCAGACCCAGGGATCTCCATTCCCTCTCTGTGCCTGAGGACCTCCTGGCAACAGCTATTTATATGTCTGACCTTTCCCAAAGGTGAGTAAACCTCCGGAGCTCTGACTCTTGGGGGTTTGTCACTGGGAAGCGGACTCTCGTCCCTCTCTCTCCGGCTACAGCTGTGACGTGACAAGGAAAAATGGTGCCCATATGGAGACATGAATGATCAGAGGTTCAAAGCAAGCACGGAGGGATCGACTGCTCTCCGAGCACATATTAATCACATCCATCACAGCATGGCTCTGGGCAGTGGCTGGCAGAGAAGCCCAGCAGCACGATGGGGAAGGGACACCCAGGGAGATGGAGAGGGGTGTAACGTCGTGAGCTTGGCCTTCGGTGGAAGCTGAGCAGAGAAACTTGGGGATTCCTAAGTCTGTGGGTTGAGGACTGTCCTCTCATGGACTCAGAAGTCTCCAGGGTCTTCTCACCTCCCGTGATGTGGGATCTTGTGTGCAGGGCACAGAGTGGGAGGAGGGGAAGCATTGGCAGCTGTGTGTCCATGGCAGGTGGAACCCGCAATTAACTGTGTAGTTAGTGCAGACAGAATACATGGGGAGGGATCACTGCACACTCAGCGAGGACGTGTGGCTGCGTAACAGGCCTCCACGTGTGAGCCTGCATCTGTTGCTCTCTCCAGTAAACAGTCCCTTCCTACCCAGCACCTCAAAGCCCTCTGGGCTGGTTGCACAGCACCATCGCAATCACGCTCCACTGGCATCTTTCACCCAAGGACCTCAAAGCACGTTATAAACAGCAATTAATTCAAATCACTGCCTTTCCGGTACCTCATTTATCCTTCATTTTCAGATTAAGGAAACTGAGGTACAGGGCTGAGGTCTGACTCACACACCTGCACCTGCAGGAACGGGGGAAGAGCCCAAGGTGCTGCCTTGGGCTGGGTGATCCTGCCTTCCTCCAGCAGCCTCCATTCAGGCTCCCACCCAGGGACACCTTACATGCTGCTGTGCCTCTGCCAGCTCTACATAACCATAGCCTCATTCCGTGGGCCAGGAGTTGACTTTCAGTGGGAGACAGGCTGGTGTGCACCCAGTAACAACGGGCTTAATGCCCCCAAAGTCGAGTTCATCCCACACTTGCTTGGAGATTCATCAAAGATTGATGTTCTTCAGCAAAGTTTTCACTCTCTCCAGTGCAGTCTGTGCCTTGCCAGGATGGAGCTGGCAGTGCAGAGAGGTGACCTGGTCACTGGCCCCCTGCTGCAGCTGGACCAGAGGCATATGAGGATTCACCAAGGTCCCCACATGAGTTGAGCCCAGGTGAGCCTTGGGGGAGAGGATCTGGGCTGAGCCCAGTCCCAGCTCCTGGGCCAGGAAGGTGCTGCCCTTGCTGGAGGGGAGATGTGAGTCCTGGATCTCACCCCTGAGTGCTGGTGCTGCAGAAGGGAAGGAGCAACAGCCACTCACCACACATTCACCATCCCATACCTCACCATCACACGCTGGGGCTGTCCTGTTGCATCAACACAGAGGTGAGGGGTGCAGCCCTCCAGTGCAACCCCTCAGGAGTGCAGCACAGGGAAGCAGTCGCCAAGGGCACACCAAAAACAGAGCTCGGAGCAAACAACCCTCGTTCAGCTTCCCAGAAACATTCCCACGAGGCCCCCGGGGAGCGTTTCCTTTCGCACTGGATCTGTTTAAACAAGCTCAATGCCTCGGCACAATGGTGCACGCTCCTTCCCCGAAAGCCTCACTAATGGCTTTTTAGAAGGGGCCCTCTCAGGCTGCTAAGTCAGGGTTGGATTTAGTGTGTGTGGTGTGGCTCTGCAGCTGTCTGCATGCAGAGTTAAATCTGATCGGCGTGGAACAGCGGCAGCTCCGGACAAAAGTCATGATTATTCCCCTCTTCCCGACAAAGCCACTGTGTCTGAAGGCCCTGCTGGCACTGCCTGCCAAATAGCTGTTACTTGGGAGAAGAGATTGACCCTCACTTTTCACTGTGAGGGTGAGGGAGCCCTGGCCCAGGCTGCCCAGGGAAGGTGTGGAGGCTCCTTCCTTGGAAGTCTTCAAGAGTCACCTGGACATGTTCCTGTGTGACCTTATCTAGGTGGTAGCTGCTTCTGCAAGGGGGTTGGACTGGATGATATCTAAAGGTCTCTTCCAACCCCATCATTCTATGATTCTAAGATTCACTTTCATCACCCTTTTCTCCATATTTTCTCCCACCAGAGCTCAGGAGCAGGGTTCTTTCCCCTGTTGTAATGCAGTGGTGCATCCCCACCTGGGACCAGTTGTTTTCTCTTTAGCACTGATGTTTTAGTTATGAGACCATAGTAGACCATCACCTGTAGTAGCTCTTGACTGAACAGTAAAGTCCTCAAGTTTTTCTCACTGCAGCCACATTTTTACTCAAAACTGCCTTCTATTCTGAGCAAGGCAAGATGAGTGTGACCCTCTAATTTCTGTTCCTTCACCTTTGAGCATTGAAGTCCCCCACCCAAAGGCAGTCATCTTCATCTGATGCCCTGTGGGTCATCTCCAGCCCCAGGCACAGCCTTGCCCATGAACAGACCAATGGAGGGAGGACTCTGTGACTCCTTCCTGCACTGCCCCAGAGGCATCACAGAGATCGAGCACACGTGGCCAGACTATCTGGAGCCAGGGCTGTCCCCAGGAGCAAGTGTGTGGGAGGTGGCAGATAGGTGTGAGAGCACCTGGGTCAGGGTGGGTTCAAGTGCATGCAGCATGTGAAGGGAAGCACCACCTCACGATGGGGCTGCTTGAAGAGGAGCATCTCAGCATGACCTGAGCTTCCTCCTCACATGGGAGACTGAGAGTCCTTCCCAAAATCTCCCCTCCAAAGCCTGAAAGCCCATGCTCTCACATGCATCCCTTTAGCACCTGGAGGCCCTTCATGGTGGCTGCACTTTGAACCAGGACCTTCCCAGCAAGCAGAATTCATCCCACTCCTCTTCCTCAGACGGAGGCAGCAGGAGACGCAACAGCCCAGCCTGCAGGGAGGCAGCCGAGTCAGCACTCCAGCTGCCGAATTCAACCCTGCTGAGTCTGTCTGCAATGGCATGTGCACATGGGAGAGGCCCGGCTGCGGGCTGCCCAACCAGGTCAATGTTAAACACATGCCCCTTCACAAAGATTATATGGAGCGTGTTTTCCACGGCCCCGGACAGCTGTGCTCCGGCAGTATCATCTGTCTTTTAATGGTGCCCTGCAGAGCTCTGAAGTTGCCACTATTTAGGCACGAGAGGAAGAAACAAAGCGAGCGAAGGGGAGGGGAGGTGGGAGCTGGAGGAAACCCTGGCCTGGGCCTTTGCGTGGGCAGCCCCCACCCCATGCAGCCCCTGCTGCTGCTTATCAGGGCTGGGATCGGCAGCCTGGTGAGGCAGGTGACAACGGGAAGGGTCATTAGCGAGGGAGTAGGGTTTCTGCCCTTCTCCTGGTTCCCCCCCCGCCCCGACCGGTGCAGAAATGCCCCGCGGAGCAGCCCTCGCCTCCACCAAACACCAGCCCAGCCCTGTAACCAGAGCAGGGGGACAGGTTGGAGCCTAATGACTTCCAACTCCCCAGCTAAGGAAACAGCAATCAAAGGGCTCATTACTGATATAAAGAGCTACTGTGCTGCCCTGACACCTTCAGCTCTTGAACCGCTTCACCATCTGCCTGGGGAGCGAGGAAAGGCTTTGGTACGGTTCTGGCTCACAGGCACTCTGCTGGCCCCGTTAGTGGGATGCAGCCCAACAGTGGGGCATCCTTGTTGGGCTGTGGGCTGCCTCTGCCCTGCCACCAGCCATGAATCAACCAGGGAGGGACTTGGGCAGGACAGAGCTCAGGAGGACTGACCAGGGCAGTGCACAAGTCCCCGAGTAAGCCTATTCTCCTGAGGGTGCTTTCCCTCTGGCTTGTGCATCCAAGCAGCTGGGATGCTGAGGAAGGGGAACACGTGGAAGCAGAGTGATGGGAAGGGGATGAAGCTGTCTAGGGAGCGGCGAGGCAGGAATTCCTCCCTGAATGGATGATGGTATTAGATCCAGATCAACCCAGGAGCTAAAACGTCCACAGCTCGGCCTGCGGTTTGGAGACGGGCCCTGTAGGAGCTGGAGCATTAACACCCACAGCACCGAGCCTGCCCATCCGTATGTCTCCCTGTGAGGAGGCACAAGGGCCTTCCCCAGCTGGACGGAGCTGCCCCAGAAAAATACCCGACAGCTGGAGCAGAGAAAAATGGAGCTGGTTCTCTAACTGCCAGCACGAGCCAATCCATCACGCTGGTCCTGGCACCTCTTTTCGGAAGGGAATCAAAGGACTCCTTAGTGAGAAGGGATGAAATGACAGGTAGAAAGGCCAGAGGATAAATCCTGCTGCCTACTGGGACTGTTAAATATTAGGAGAGATTAGTGTCTGACAGGGGAGAGTAGGGCAGCAGCTCTGCTAAACAGCCAAAGAAATGCGCGGAATTCCTGCTCCTTTGTCAGTGGAAGCACAGAACACTCAGGGTGGAATAAAAGAGAGAAGAAAAAAATATCTTTCCCTGCATTAAATTAAGAAAGGAGCCTGTGCAGAGGCTCTTACCTAGCTCAGCCCTGCCCAGAGTGGTCTGGGACCCTGCAGCAGAGTGCTGGTGAGGAGTAGGCACTGATGGAAGGGGAGCTGAGAGGTGGAGCAGTGCTCCAGCTCCACACCTTCTGCCCAGCATCCTCTCCCCATCCTGCTTCTGCACATCTCCTGCTCAAATCACAGCCCCTCCAAGGAGGTGTCTCTCCGGGAAGGTGCTGACACAAGAAGGGAGAAGGGGAGAATGGATGCAGCAAGTGTGATGTAAAAGGCTACCCAGAGATATCTGCTTCCCTGTCCCTTCTCCTCTCCCTGTCTCCCCAGGTAGCCTTGTGCTTCCCTCCCTCCTCCCCCTCCCAAGAGGCATAAAGATCTCCAAAACCTCTGGGATATTCCCACACTCACCAAAGGCAAGAAGAGCCCAAAGCCACCTTTGCCCAAAGACCCTTTCTGAGGAGCACATGAGCACCTCACAGCATTTTCAGCCCCCTCTCTAGTCTCTTTTAACCCCCATCCTAGGAGTCCTCCCAGGAAGCAATCACTGCTTCTGCTTACAGGGAAATGAAAGCAAGCTGTGCTCACAGGCTGCAAATCAGACACCTCATCACCAGCAG
The DNA here is from genome assembly GCA_013401255.1 of Urocolius indicus. Classification (NCBI taxonomy): domain Eukaryota; kingdom Metazoa; phylum Chordata; class Aves; order Coliiformes; family Coliidae; genus Urocolius; species Urocolius indicus. Next base: position 79,846 of record WBNH01009949.1, on the reverse strand, counting down.
CTCCAACCACTGCCTTTCAGCTGGGGAGGTTTCCTGGTTTCAGCTGGGATGAAGTTAGTTTTCTCCCTGGTAGCTGCTACAGTGCCGTGTTTTGTATTTAACATGAGAATAACGTTGATAACACACTGATGTTTTAGTTGTTGCTGAGTAGTGCTTGACCTAAGTAAAGGGCTTTCCAGCTTCCTAAGCCAGTGAGGAGGTGCACAAGAACCTGGGAGGAAGCATGGCCCCAACTACTCAAAGGGATATTCCATCCCAAGTGAGGTCATGCTCAGTATGGCAACCACACCACAGCATCCACTGGACAAGCCCAAGGACAGGAGGACAGTGAGATAAGTCGGTGAGGGGAGAAACAGGTTGCTCCCACTTTCCTTTCCTTCTGTTCCCAAAGGAACTACACCAAAGGGTGTGATGCAGACAGGATTTCCCCAGTTCTCACATCTTTGTGCACCAACTACTCCATTTCTTTCTGCTCAAGCAGCACACGTGAGGCCAGAGGAGCGAACTCCTGTCAGACGAAGAGAGAGGCCCCCTGCTCCTTGTTCAGGGGCTCCTCTGGCTCCCAGGTTGCCCACCTGCCCTTTCTTTTGGCCGCCATCCCGTCAGGCAGGACCCCCGTGCCTGTGCCATCCATCAGCTGAGGCAGGTGCAGGGGAAGGTGGGTGCTGGGGGGAGGATGAGTCCAGCGGGGATCTCTGGGGGTCAATCCAGCTCAGGCAGATGAGACAAAATGATAGTTTCCATTTCCTTGCTAAGGCATCATAAAAGTGCTTTGCTCAGACCAATGAAGTATATGTGATGGGGCTTAAAACATTAAAAAATTGGCCAATTTTCATTCTTTGGATGTCTGAGTGTCACAGCTCATTAACCAGCCCCAAAGCCTCTGTGTCAGCCATGGGTGAGCTGGGGCTCTGTGTGTCTCTGTGTGTGTGCAGGGCTGCACATGACCTGTGTCTGGGCAGGGAGGAGAAGATGAGCCAGCTGGGAAGGGAGCAGAAGGACTCTGTACCTTCCATGAGTGCAGCGAGTCCTGGGCTGGGGCAGGGACTGAGTCCTTAAGAGGGTCAGAACTGTCAAATTCAGCCCCATCCTGAAATGAAATTCAGAAATCTGTCAGATTCCCATCTTGAACTCGTTATGTTTCTCCCCTCAATTACCCTGCTGGAAAGCAATTTTATAAACTCCCTCATCTGATGATTAGGAGAAACCTCCTTCACTTTTTAGCTGACTTTTATTCATGACAGGTTTCTACCCACTTTTGCTTATGCCAACAGCGTCCTTCCACTTCCAGATTTCTTTGCATTCCTGGGTGTTTCCTCTCCAATGTATTTACAAGCAGCAATCATAAACAGCCTCTGATTTGTATCTAGACTTCACAAGCAAAACTCTTTCAGAACCAGTTGTCCTCTCTGTGCCCACCAAACCACATTTGCTCCTCTATTTGTGGGAAAAAGAAATCCCCAGCTGACTTGTATCAGCCTCAGATCAGTAAATCTTATCCCACCTCCTCATTCTCAATAAAACATCCCCAATCCATTGGCCCAAATACTCTTTTCTAACCAGAAACCATGATATCCACTGCCCTTTTCAAGCAGATTTGATGCAAGAGGAGAGCAGAATAGATCAACCCGAAGGCAGAGTCTGTTTCCAGCAAGATCACAGGGCTGAGCAGGCATTTAGTCTGTTCACATCACAGTAGCCAAGCCCAGCAGGACAAAGGCTCTCTGGGAAAAGATCCCCTCTCCTCTGAGGAAAGGTTGAGAGAATTGGAGTTGTCTAGCCCAGCGAAGAGAAGGCTCCAGGGAGAGCTTGTTGTGTCCTTTCAATACTTCAAGGGAGCTTAAAAGAAAGATAGGGACACATCGTTTATTAGTTACAGGACAAGGGAGAATGGTTTTAAGCCTTATCCCCAGCACTCCCAGTGCTCCCTGCCTCATCCCCAGCATTCCCAGTGCTCCCTGTACCCACGATGAGTGATGGTTGCTGAGAGCACTTGCAGAGGCTGTGCCAAAGCATTTGTCATGGCCACAGACCTGAGACACCGTGTCAGTGTCTCCTTTCCAGTCCCATGAGCTGTCAGAAGCTGCTGGAAGCAGTAAGAAGGCTGCAGGGAGCCCCAGCCCCATTCCAGCCCGCTCTCAGGAAGGAACTTCCCGGTGTTCGGACCTGAATTTCTCAGCGCCCAGAAACCTCTCGAAATATTCCCACCTGCTGGCTCTGTGCTGCAGCGGTTTATGTCACATCTGAGAGAGCAGGTAAAGCCAAGGCATGTCCTGCTCTGCAGCTGGCAGCAGCACCTGCAGCCACAGCAGCACCAGCGGTAGCTGCAGGCTGGCAGGTGCCCCGTCGGCACAGCCTCCACTGCCAATGTTAGCTTTGGATGCAAAACCTGGGGAAAATTGAGTGCTTGGAAGAGGATGGGCTCTCCTGGGTCAAATTAGTCATTCCTTGTTAGAAAAGCCCTGCTGGTGTCTTTGTTTCTCTTGCTCTCTAGTGTACCTAGATAAATACATTTTCTAATTCTCCAAGTCCCACTGAATAGGAGGAAGGCAAGGTGAGAATATTGAAGCTGCAGATTATCAAATACTTCCCGTGGACTGGGACTCCAGCAGAGGAAAGATGGGGAGGGAGGCTCGGAGGTAAACTAGAGACAGGGGGGAGAAAGCTGGGGAGGAGAAGGGGGGAGACAGGGGCAGGAGAAAGAGGAGGATGGAGCGGTGGGAACGCCAGAGGAGAGAGGGCACACGGAAAATGGAGAAGGGAGAAGGTGGCTGGAGGGGAGAGGAAGGGGGAGAGTCGGGCTGCAGAGAGGTTTGGCAGCTGCTGAAAGTGTTACGCATTTCAATTTTTAATGATTCAAAAATACAACCATTAACATGTCAGAGGCAGAGGCAAATGGCCCTAATGTCTTTGAAGAACAAATGCCACATAAAAGGGAGGCTTTTAAAGCATTTTGGCTGGGCCATGCTGCCTGCCCTCCTCCCTTCCAGGGGAGTGCTCCCCCTCCAAAACCATCAACGTTTGCATGGGTTTGCTTTGGTTGTTTCTCCTCCTTTTTATTTTCTCTTCAGTCTCTCTCTGTCTGGGATCTTCCAGTTCAGGACACAAACCTGTGAAATCAGGACCATTCTGCTCTTTGCTCCCAACATCCCCTGGCAAACAGATATGCACCAGGTGCAGACAGTGGCAAACTTTGAGCTGTTGTTCCTGATTTCAGCTGAGAAATTTCCCTTCTGCATGGCAATTTGGTGTGCTGCTCTCTGTGCCTGCTTCTCCCTGGGTCCTCCTTCTTCTCTGCCTTCTCACCCCTTTGCCTTGGCTGTGGAGACACTTGCAAGACTGAGAAGCAAAAAAAAACCAGAAGGCCAAGTTGTCTCTGTACGAAGGGCTATAAGCTTGAGAGGTGGGAAATGTGCTCCAGAAGGGTCTGTCCTGCAGGACTCTCTCTCAGCCTCAGCTCACATCCTCTGCTCTCTGTGATGTATCTGGCTCTGATGCTTATGACTGCATCTTGCAGCGGCTGCAGGAACTGGCAGCCAATGGCAGACACCGGGACAGGTACACAGGTCCTGCAGGGCACTGCCTGGAAACAGGCTTGCACCCAGAGTGGCAGCAGCAGATATTTACCTACAATGTGTTGTGGTGTTCCTGTCTGACCAGAAGGAGTGGGGATGAGATCCAAGTCACGAGGGAGGAGGAAGCGGCAGAGCTGCAGTGCTCACATTAACCCAGCTCTCCGGAGCTGGAAGTAGGAGAGGATGCTGGTTGAGCCAAGTGACTTTGGTTACCTGTGCCACCGTCAGCTCTGGCTCAGCAGGGCATGCAGAGCACCTCTGCCAGCTCCAGGGTATGACTTTCCATGCAAAACAAATGACCTAATGCAGAAAGAAACGAGAACCTGAGAAGTGTAAGACAAGGCAGGAGGCGGCGCGTGCCAATCGTGTGTACACAGCCCCAGCTCCCTGCACTTACCCCGTGATGGAAGCATCAGGCTTTTAGGAGCTGTGCTGTGGCAGTAGCCATGGAACAGGAACATTTTGGATGGGGAAGTTATTAGATTCTGCAAAAAGTCTCCAGGCAACACTGAGGTATGGTGGACATCAGAAAATAGCCCCTGTGCCTGGGCACAGCATCAGACATCCTATCTCCTCCAGGTGCTGCTGACCTGCAGCTGTGCAGATTCCTGATGTACTGGAAGTGACTCACCAGGTCCTAGTGGGCTGTGGGCACCGGTGAGACAACCCGGACATCCCACCCTCTGAGCATGCTGCAGGTCATCAGGACACTTGGCTCAGCATCTGTGCCCAGGCAGACACAGACAAGGATTCATCCACGAAAACACAGATAGGGGGTAGCCCATGCAATGACCTGCTGCTGAGTGGGTACATGGAGGAGCAGGGCCCTCTTGCAGAGGGCAGAGAGGAACACTTCTTGTGCTCCCTCCTCAGCAACAGTTTTTCCACCCTTCCTTCTGCTGATGCTACATTTTCTGTTCCAGCTGGAAGTCTCAAAACAACTTCTAAGGGTTATTCTCACAGCATTCCTGCCCTGCCTAGACACGGGAAGCAAAAGGAGCCTCCAGAGAGAAAACTTCCTGTCCAGAGAGCCCTGCACAGCCTTCCCGACCCCAAGGCTTTCAGAGCAGTCTCCGAGAGAACCCATGGCTGTCCCTCGCAGGGCTGGCAGATGGACAGATGGCTGGGTCTCTGCACCGTTGAGAGGATTTCATCACTCAGGCTTAGACTGAATGCATATTCATCATTTATGGATTTCTTTTTAATGGATAAAATATCTTCTTTTTAAAGAGAAACCCGACTGCTGATGGCACAAACAGCTGTGCAGGGAAACATCGTCAGAACAGACCCAGTCAATATCCCTCCCTGGGCGTCAAGGGGAATCTAACAGCTTTTGACTTTTAAAATGGCTTTGAATGCAAAGGAATTTCAAAGAGAAGACAGAAAACCTTCCCCAGCTGCTCAACCGCATGGGCTGGGCAGCCTTCCCATGCCTCTTCCTGCCCGCCCTGCATTCCTACCCCTCTTCAGTGGGCTCAGGCGCTTTCGCCCCAGGGAAGATGCAGTGGGTGCTCCCGTGTGCTGGGGCAGGGACAGCCATCTCATTTCCACAAGCAGTTGACTTCCAAGTCATGCTACCCAACAGCACCGCACAGAAGGAGCTTCCCCAGCCCCCCACCACTGCCCCTCACGAGCCCTTATTGAGTTTGACGTGTGTTATTCTGCTCCTGATGGATCCTGGCCACTGGAATATCCATCTGATAATCAAATAAAATAGCCAAGCCCACTGCATGCTGCATACTTTATAAGCTGCTCCCTGAATCCTTTTGTTTCACATTGTTTAGACTATTAGTCAGATCAATTTGTCATCCTACCCCTGCTGCCGGGTGGGATCTGGCCTGTTGTGGGAGAACATGAGCCCATTGGCAGCCGCACGCTGCCAGGGAGCAGCGGCCGAGCTCAGCCAGAGCCACGCTGGGATCCACCACAGCTCAAACCCCCTCACATCACAGGCTTGGCATATGAAACCTAGAGAGAGGCTCATTCCCTGCCCTAAAGACCTTGCAAGCCGAGAAAAACAAACTATGTAAGCTTTGGGGTAGGAGATGAGGGAAGGGGGAGGCTGAGGACTATGGGCAGGAGCAGACGCTGGGAGAAGTTGGGAGCTGGCTTCCGAGAGGCAAGACATTGACTGACAAGGGGAGAGAGATGTTTTCTGGCATGGCGTTGCAGGCTGTGGGGGGCTGCTGAGCTCCTGGTGCTGCAGGAACTCCTGTCAGCTCCATTTCTCACTCCTCCTGCTCGGGGTAAGAGTCTGGAGACCGGCTTTGCAGGCAGAGCGAGCAGGCAGCTCCACTGGCTGGGCTCCACGCGCCAGCTTACAGGCAGGAGTTCAAGCCCAAGCAATGGAGCTTCTGTTCCTGTTCCTGCTCAGATCCCTTCAGGGGTTCCTCGCATTATAAACACCTCCTTGGGAGACAGTGATTGCTCTGGCTGCTGTTATTTTGTCTGCCGAGTTGTCCTGTCAGCTCTGCTTTGGTGTCAGGAGAGGTATGGTTCAGGCTGGGAGGGAGTCTGCGGGAGAAGCAGCAGCAGGGAGCAAGAGGCCCACAGTTAAGGAGGGACTCAGGCTGATGAATTGTCCCATCGTGATCTGGTTCCCCTCCCTGGGAGCCAAGAAGGTGATTTCCATGCTTGCACCAGTCCCAGCGTGTCAGCCGGCTGGGCAAGCGGGATGCAGTGGGAGCCACCACTGAAGGAACCTGCTGACCATGGGAGTCCGAGTGCCAAAGCCTGGCTCTAGGTTGCTGAGTTGTCCCAGGGCTCTCTCCAGCCTCACCCTGAGCCCATGTGGCTACCGGAGCCCTCGCATCTCCCATCCCTCCTCCCAGCACAGGCTGAGAAGCCATGGCAGTGCCTCTGTCAGCCCAGGAGCAAAACTCACAGCTGGTTTTCATCCAGGCACTTAAAACCTCCTCCCACATCTTTCCTGGCCTTCACGACACTTGTTGCTGCCTCGGCTCTGCCCATCACCGTGGGCTCTGGCAGGAGAGGGCGGGAGGCTCGGCTGTGTTTGACAGAACCTGTCACCTGCCTGCTCCTGACCTTTGCTGCCGACACGGTGCCGCGTGTCGAGCTGCCAGCACTGAGCCAGGCACCCGCTTCTGCCCTCGTCGGCTGCTCCTCACTTAAACCTCCCGTCTTGGGAAATCACCTCTGGCTGCCAGTCAAGCGTCAGGACCTGTGCTTTGGCTGCCAGACAGGCTGTGTAGGGAAGAGGAGAGCATGAGCCAGGCGGGGAGCTGGTGGGCTCTGGATCCCTGGGGACCAAGGGGCAGCCCCACTGCTTGTTGGGCATCCCACTGAGGATCACTAACCGCCTGCCTGGGCATTGTGTTTTCTCCTCCCAAAAGCTCTGTGGCCCCTGCAGACGTGTCCTGCAGAGCAGAGGGTTGCTCTGAGGCTGGGGCAGGTAGCACGCTGCTTGCCTTGTCTCCCATCAGGCTGATAACAGAGTTCTGGCACCACTACAGTTGTCAGTGATTTATTTCCAGTGCTCAATGGTAATGTGGGAGGAATGACCCTAAATTGCTCAAAAGCACTCGGTGTTACACATGGCTACTACGTGTTCCCCAGCCCGTGCTGGCGGGTGCAGCCATGGGCCAATCTCCAGTGCTGGTCTCCTTAGGGAGGGCAGCCTGGCACCCAGAGCCTGCTGCTCCACAGGGACCTGCCCCATCATCCCCACCAGCCCTGCGCTGGCTCCCAGCCATGATTTGCACGAGCTCCTTCCCATCCCTGCCTGGCAGCTCTTGCCTCCCCACAGCCTCCCCTCTCCCGAGGAGGAGCAGGTTGTGAGGACCTGACTTCTTTCCCAAACATCCATCCTACAGCAAAACCTGCTGTCCAGATGGATCACTTGCAGCTGAGCTTTTCCTTACACGCAGGCACCGTCCTCCCGGGCTGACCCCTTATCTCCAAGCTGCTCATCAAAAGCCAAGTGCAGCATCTCTTGGAGCTGTCTCCTGAAGCAAACTGGAAATTCAGGCCTTGCCTAGGAGGCAGAGCAAATCCCCATAAAACCCCTGAATGGAAACAGAAGTGTGTGTTATTGAAAAAAAAAAAGAAAGAGAGGGAAAAGAAAGAGAGGGAGGGAGGGACCTGCCTCCCCATCCATGCACAAAGATTCATCCCTACACACCAAAAGCCCTCTGTGCCTGCCAGACAGCCCCCTGGCAGTGTGGGCAGGGGGTCTCAGCCACGTCCCCAGCCCAGGTCCTTCCTGAGCGTGGGCATGCTCAGGAACCCACTGCTCCCCTCAGCTCACCCGCGGCAGCTGAAGGGTTAACTCCCAGCAGCTGCTCCCCAGATGCCGGTTCTGGAATTCACATTTGTGTAATAATAAACCTTGGGGAAGGGGTGCTGATGGGGAAGGGGGCGATTTGTGTGTGTGTGTGTGCCCCCCACCTCACTGCCCCAGTCAAGCAAGAGGGGCTGTGGGGAGGGGAAGAGGGGCAGCAGCCCAGGTGCTGCGAGATCCCTTCTGAGGGACTTGCAGGGAGATGGATTTGGGGGCTTCCACAAAAGCCTGGCTGCTTTTCATCCTTCTTTGCCCCCACTGTGCTCGCAGAGGGCTGAGGTGTCCTGGAGGGCCAGTAGACCCCGGGAGAGGCCAAACCTGAGTGGTTCTCCCAGAACGGGGCAGGACCGAAGTGTAATTTGTTTCAGGAGAAAAGAGTGAGGAGAGACAGACATAAATTTTACTTAGAGGCTTTTTCTTTAATGGCTCCCATCGCTGGCAGGGCAGCACACCTGCTTCCAATACCAGCCCCCAAATTCTGCTGCTCACAGGCACGGGGGGGAGAAGGGCTGTTCTGCCACTGGATCTGCCCAGCCATGGGCATCCTGCCTGAGGCAAAGACAGAGGGCTGTCCGTGCTTCAAAAGAGATGGCCATAAACAGCATCAAACCCTGCACTTTTCCCTTTCCTGGTGTGTAAAGATTTCCCTCTTCATCGCAGCTCAGACTCTCCCTCAGGGCTGAGCGAGCTCCTCAGGGCTGGGTGAGCTCCCAGCTCTTGCTCCATGCTGCTCACCCCAGTGGTACTACTGCAGGGCCATGCAGCCAGATCCAAAGGGGTCTCAGACCTCAGGCCAACCCTGAGCCAAGGCGGGCAGGTGGCTCCAAAGCCCTGCCACCCCCATAGACATCTCCGGCTTCACAGTCCCAGCTTGGACCCACGCAAGCCCCCAGAGCTATGCAGAGAGCTGGAGAGAGATCAGAGGCTTTGCTGTGAGCGGGGGCAGTGGCAGGAAGAAGGTTTGTGGGGTACGAATTGAGCCGATCTGTTGCTCCATTTGGTGTGAAACCCTAACCCAGGGCACCTCTCCAGTGAGTGTTTCTGCTGCGGCCACACCGCCTTTCATTCTTTTCCCGGTGCCATATTTCACACAGCGGGAGAGAAGGAAAGTGGCACCCAGGCAGAAAAGACTCCTGCTGACCAGGACTCAGTCCCTGCTGACAGAAGCCCACATGAGTCCTCAGGTGACAGAGAGGTCCCAGCTCAGCCCCCCTCTGCATACCCCTCCTGAGAGCCCCCAGAACTGCCTCTTCTCCTGAGAGGATGAGGACGCAGCCTCAGCCACCACTGGTGCAAGAGAGGGGTGGGCAGAGGATTTCACACCTCTCCCCCAGGGCTTTATTTGCCATCAGAGCTGGGGGGGATCCCCTCCCACCCAAGCTCACCCAGAGGATGGGTGTCAGCTGCGGCGGCCCTGGCGACGTGGGTGGGTTCACAGCCCTCCCGTGGCCCCTCTGATCTCCAGTGCTCCGGCGCATCTCTGCTTCCCCCCACGCAGCCATTGGTGGGGGGGGGGGGGTGTGAGGGTTGGTGGGGGGCTCATCCTCCTGCTTCTGAGCAGCTCTCCGGGGCGGCCTCATCTGTTCCTGCTGTTTGGCAGCTTCGCAGGCAGTGCTCTCCCAGCCCACCCCAAAGGAGCGGGGTGTTGGGGAAGCAGCTGGGGAGAGCGATGGGAGCGGGAGAGCCTTTGAAGCATGAAGAGCCTGTGAGGGCTACGGCGGGGGCAGTTGCTTTTTTGGTGCAGGAACTCCAGCTCTCCAGGAGAGTGGATGTGGAAAGCATCCTGCTTTCCTTCCCAAAGAGCCAAGGAGGATCACAGATCCCGGTCTCTGGCCAGCTGGCACCCACTTCCCTCTCAAAAAGCATCTTCCTGACAATGTCTATAGATAGTCCCAAGTCGCTGAGGATGGAAAAGTGTTCTACTCGTGGGCAGCTTGCATGGGTCTGTGAGCCCTGCTTGTACATCAAGGCTCTGCAGACCTCACAGCCTCTGAGAGGGGATTATTTCCAAACTCATTACCTGAGAGATTTCTGTGCACCCCAAGGAAGCCCCTAGAATTTCTTCCAGCCTGGGTGCAGTCAGCCTAGGAGCACAGCTCTCCATGCTTGGCTGGATGACAGAGGGCTCACAGATTGCTCTGGGAAAACAGCTGGAGCAAAGGAAGGGGCAGGAGGTAACCCACACCTGAACCCCCACTCTAACCCCAACTCTCACCCTGCAGCTGAACTGAGGGCTGCAAAGTTCAAACAGCATCTGAGCTCCCCCTCACCCCACAGTCCCAGCACCCTAAAAGCACGTGCAAACCCGGCTTTGTGGTGCTGAAGAGGGCACAAAGCTCAGAGTCCTGCTGGGACACAGAGCCTGCCGTGGGGGTAAAGAGGGGAAAGCTTTGTGGTGAGCCCCTCGGTGATGCTGCTGTAGAATCTGCTGCTGCTGCCCCTGGGCAAAGTGGTTTCTCCAACAGAAAAATAAATATGTGTGTATATATATATATATTTAAAAACAGCAACCCAAGCCTCTAAACTTATCTCTAAAGGCCTCGTTATGACTGTTTTATTTGCTGGCTTCGGCCCAGCAGCTCACTGGCCAAAGAGCCTTGATTTCTCCCTCCGACTCCAGCTCTTCGGGGGGAGCAGCCTGGCTGGGGTCCCATGCTCTGGATTCAGAGGAGCCCGGGTTTCCTTTGGAAAGCACCGTTAATTGACATGAGAAAATGATCCAAGCCTCTTTCTCTCTCGAGCAGCAATGGTTCTCCTCACAGGACGTCTTGAAAAGCAGCGCTGCTTTTTGGGGACTGTGCAAATGCATCAGTCAAAATAACGCTCCCTGGGCCAAAACCCTTCCCTGGGGCAAGGCCATTGGCTTCAAAACACTTGCTCCGGAGATGCCTGAGGCCTCTCGTTCATCACACTCGCTGTGGACCAGCTCCAGCCCATCAGCCCTCTGTCCCCTTCCGCTCCCCTTCCTGCTCCTGCTGGCACCAACATCCCCTCCCTCCGCTCCCTTGCCCTTCCCCCAGGGTGGGTGCCAGATCCTGCTGCCTTTCCACCCTGGCTCTGAAGTGGCTCTAGGGTGAGCATCCCCAGCGAGCATCCCCAGTGAGCATCCCCAGCATGTGCAGGCTGCCAGCAGCTCTCCATCCCCCACAGACACTCATCGTCACCTCCACCCTGCCCTGTCCAGGTCAACCCACCATGGAAGTCACCAGGAAGGACCCAAGGGAGAGAGAAAGGCAAAAAAAGTCATTTGGGAGAGTGAAACCAGCTGGCAGAAGGAGGGAGGGAGGAAGTGGAAGACCCTGAGAGGGACCCAGGGGGGCAATGAAGCCGAGATCTGCCTGAGGGAGGTTTCTCAAGGCATTTGCTTGTTTGTTGTCTGCCCAGAGTTTGTTGTTCTTACAAACTGTCTTATCTTGCTGGTGCAAAAGCAACAGAGGCGTTTTGCAGGAAAAATAAATCCTCTCTCCTTTCTCTCCGCTGACAGATCTCAAGAACTGTATCAAAAGAGCATGAGGGTCCCAAGATGAGAGCGTGTGGCTGGAAGTACCCAGTGTGGGTTTCCCTACGAGCCTGCCACCCTGTTGCTGCTGTGGGGTCCACAGAGAGCTGGGGTCCCTTCCTGCCAGGAGGAAGAGCACAGGTGAAGAAGCTGATGATGGCTCCCCAGCAGTGTGGACACCTTCCCCGGGATGTTTTCGGGAACCGAGGGCTGAAACCACAGCCAAAAGTGGGAGGAAGAGCTGCCTCTGCCTGCCTCTGCTGTGCAGGGTGGCCTTAGCCTGTGCCCCTTTCACTCCTCCTGGCCCATCACCCCCTTCTCCCTGTTTCCAACCTTAACATGATTCTTGTTAGGCTTCTCCTGTAATTAAGCCCACTTCATGGGCTGGTGAACTGGGACCTGCCTGCCTCAGAGGACACAGATGCTCTGCAGAGCCTGTTGCTGCTCTCAGCTCCTGCTCCAAAACCACACTGCTGACTCCTGCATCACAGAGTGGTGGGATGGGAAGGGCTCTCCAGAGCTCATCCAGCCCATATCCCTGCTAAAGCTGGTTCCTCTCTCTCAGGAGGCACAGGAACATGTCCAGGTAGGTTTGGAAACCTCCCGAGCAGGAGCCTCCACACCTTCCCTGGGCAGCCTGGGCCAGGGCTCCCTCACCTCAGCACCAAAAAACTTTTCTTCCCTGGCACAACAGCATCCCACGGCCCAGTGGAGACCCGGGGTGTGCTGGGAGCTTCCAGTTCAGGGTGGTAGAACCTGCAGCAGGGAGCTCTGCAGCGCTGGAGATGAGTAGGGGGCTCTGCCATTATCGCTGCGGGATGGGAATTGCCACCAGCAGTAACATTTGCTTTCACGTTTGTACAAAATGCACTTAAGTGCAGGCTAAATGCAGGGAGAATGAGAGGAGAATTGCAAATGGAGTGGATGCCATATTGATTATTGAGGATTTATTCCCTGAGGTTTAGGAGGTTTGCCATAGACACAGATCTCTCTGCACATGTCTGTCGTTAACACTCATGAAATCAGCTATTAATAGTTAATGGGTAATTTAATAATTAATTAGTATTTAACCAGCGGAGAGCAGGGGAGCAGCCTGTCTGCCACCGAAACGGAATGATGGGGAAAAAGTTTACAGTCCTGCCAACCAAGTGATTTTTTTCTGCTTGTTTGTTTTGTTGGACTCTGAGGCTACTGCAAAGAGGGCTGCGGGAGCCCATTGCCTCCAGCTCACCCCACTGTTACTCCTCCCAGGTTGTTTTGGGACTCCCTGTGACCTGGCCAGGCTTGCAGTGACCAAGGGCACCCAAAGCAAGGTGCCCCAGGCTGCTGCCAGCCCCTCTCCCTGAACCCATGAATACTTCATGATTACAAATGTGTACAGCATCTCGCTGCCGTGTGCTCGCTAATTGCTGCAATCGGATATTAAACAGGCACTAATCATTTCATTAATATTGATATTTGCAGAGCAGGAGGGGTGGCTCCAGGGAAGCTGCGCCACCACACAGAGGGCCAGCACCCACCAGGGACCCCTATCCCACCCCCTGCATCCAGCAGCGAGCTCCTAGAGCCACATTCAGGTCTCTGGAGAGCAATGGAGACTGTCCATCCCTCATTCCCTTCCAGGAGGAGGATTGATGGGTTTTGGGGTTGAGGAGGGTCTCCCAGCAGGTCTTGTGATGGGCATAGCACCAGCCCCTGTGCCACAAGACGTGGCAGCTTTGAGCCAGCCTTGGGCAATTGTAAATTAAAGGCTTATTATTAGCAGTACTCGAGATGTACATGTTCCGTCTCCCTGGGGATGTTCATTTCGTGCTGATTATCATATTTTTTTTTTAAATGTAATGAATTTATGGAGATAATTCAATCCCACTGACTAGGAATGTGTCTTACTTCTGCCACAAGTGAAGCTGCTGCGTGTGTGAAAATGGAAATTGCTGCGGCACTCTCCACGTCTTTTGCCTTGCCTTCCCCTACCAAAGGATCCCAAAATGCTTTGCAGACCCTATCTGGTGGTTAGATCGACCAGAAGCACATCACTTGGCAGAAACGTCGTCACCTCTGGGCTGGAACACAGAAACTCTTTAACTAGAAGCAGAAATGTAATCAGATTAATTAAGTAAGTACAATTCCAAGGCGAGAAAGTCAATTAAACGAATCATACGTCAATATGTAAATAAAAGGAGCTGACTTTGAAGCAGGATTAGAGATAGCAAGAATGAAGAGAAATACTTCTTCCAGAACTTGTTCAAACATCCTCCAAGAGTCACTTCTCCACGTTTCTCCCAGCAGGAGACAGCACCCAGCAGCAGTGCCAGGCTGCCTGCAGACAGGGATGGGCTCCAAGCAAGTACCAAAACGCGTGTTTACTGTGTTCAGTGTTGGCCCCCTCGCTACAAGAAAGACACTGAGGTGCTGGAGCATGTCCAAAGAAGGTCAATGGAGCTGGGGAAGAGTCTGGAGCACAAGTCTGACTGGGACCAGCTGAGGAAATGGAGGTGTTCAGCCTGGAGAAGAGGAGGCTGAAGGGAGACAGGAGCACTGTCTGCAACTTCCTGACAGGAGGCTGCAGTGAGCTGGGAGTTGGTCTCTGCTCCCCAGTAACTGATGATAGGACAAGGGATAATGGGCTCAAGTTGCCTCATGGAAGGTTTAGATTGGAGCTTTTCTCCTGAGAGGGGTGTCAGCCCCTGTGCCAGGCTGCCCAGGGAGCTGGAGGAATGCCCAGCCCTGGAGGGATCCCAAAGCCATGGAGCTGAGGTGCTGAGGGCCGTGGGGTAACGGTGGGCTGGGCAGGGTGAAGGGAGGGCTGGGACTGCAGCAGCTTCAAGGGCTTTACCAAGTGAAATAATTCCATGATTCTATACACAAAGTGCACACTGAGCCCACCACAGCAGCCTTAACATCTCTCTGGGATGTGTCCACGGGGCTGCTGGTGTTGGAAGGCACTCAAGGGTGTCTGTGCTCCCTCAATGCATTTATGCCCACCTGAGACTGGGAGCTTTCCGTGCCCATGCATGTGTCCATGTCCATGTGAGAGTAAGGGTCATCTTGCAGAGGAACAAGATTATCCTTGCAGACCTTCCTTGTCCTTGCAGAGGAACAACAGCCCTGGGTGACTCTCCTCCATGGTGCCTCGCCGCTCTCCATTCACAGGTCTGGGTATCCTTTGCTTTTCCAGCACGTTTCCTTTCCCTCCTTCCTTCCTTTCTGCCAGCGAAGACTCCCTGCCATGGATGTCTGTCTTCCTGCACCCATAAATCTTTTGCAGGGGCTGAAATAGTGTCATTGAAGAAAGATCTTTTTTTGTGCAAATTTCAATAAATGCCACAGGAACAAGGCAGTAAATGATCCTGAAAATACAAGAGCAAAAAAGGGAGAAAGAAATGGCAGCCGAGGGGGAAAGAGAGGGAATCGTCTGGATTTAAGGCTGCCAAACAATGCATTTAAATAATTCAATTTGCAAAAGCGGAGAAGAAAGGGAAGAGGAAAGAAAAGGGGAGGAAAAAAAGCCCCCAGCTTGTGTAGCAACTCAATAAATAACCTCAGAGAGCGTGAGGCTGGGAAAGCAGGAGCAAGATGGGCCTTCTCCTGTTTGCAAAGAGTCTGCAGCAAAATGCCAGCAAAAATAAACCCCAAACACAACAAAAAAACCCCAAACCTGAATGTTGATAGATTAAGGTTGTAATTTCACATTTAATTCCTGAAATCCCCACAGAGCCACGGTCGTGTCATCTTCCAGCCTGTGCCTGGGCTCTCAGGTCTCTGCCCCTCGCCCTGCCCTTGGGAACTCTCAGCAAGGCTCCTGGGATAATTGGAGGGCTTGAGAGCATCAGGAGAGCTCCTGCTCCAGCCGGGCAGGTACTCAGCAGTTGCAAACGTTGGAGCCTCGTTAGGCAGCAGTTACAAATCCTCCTGTAATGAGCAGCATTTCATAGAAGTAGGGACACACTTGCTGACCTGCAGCTCTAGTGGGTTTGACATGAGGCACCTGGGGTGTGCAGGAAGCCCATCATCCCTCCAGCAGTGCCCAAATGACACTTCCCCTTGTGACTGATGGTCTTCTTCAGGCCTCCCTCTTACTGCCCCTTAGTTACCACAGCTCAGCACTGGGACTAACTAGCTACCTGAATCTGCAAACATCTCTGGGAAAGAGCCTTTCCCTCCTGCCAATACTTAAGGCTATAAATCCTTATTTATGCCAGTGGAGCTGGGAGAATGAATCCAAACACCTTTAACCTGTGAGCGTGGTCTCAGAGCATCATCAGGCAGGTCAAAGATTGAATGGAAAATCAAGCAAGAACATCACGAAACAGGCTGAGGGACTGGAGAGGTCTGTGTGAGGTCTGCCCTGTGCTAGATCAGCATTGCCAGGGAATCCACTGCTCTGTGGGAAAACCAGTGTGTTACCTGGTCCCTGTTTTGGTGTTTGTTGCTGGAATCTGCCTGCTCTGCTCCCTGCATCGCTGAAGACTGCTCTGAGCCAGCCTGTGCCCTCCTTGGAGCAGCGTCTCACACCCTCCAGCCCTGCAAAAGCCCTGTCCTGTGTGTCCAGTGCCAGGCAGGGCAGGAGGGGGGAATCTCTCAGGTGCGGTTTGGGTTCTTCAGTGGGATCAGCAGTTCCAGGGGTTTGCATCTCTTTGCCTGATGCTGCCTGCGAGAAGGGAGGTTTGGGGGGCCAAGCCAGCCCGAGCCATGCCCAGCCTCCTGCAGAGCGCTCCCTGAAGAGACCAAAAGGCTTTTAAACTTAGAAAAGCCACATTTTATGTGAACACAGACGAGAGGCCTCCCTTTTCAAAGGGAGAAAACTCAAAGCAACTAGGGAACAGAAGAGAAATAAAGCGCTCTCCCCCTTGCCCGCCGCATGGGTGAGGGCAGAGCCTGCCTTCCACACTTGGATTCAATTAGCTCTGTGACTTGCAGAGCTGCAGCAAACTGCCAAAAGCCCTCTGGCTGCTGGGACCTCCCCTCTGTCCGTGAGGCTCCCAGTTCCTGCATCCTCAGCACCTCTGTGCCTCCTGAGCCCCTGCCATGGCAGCAGCCCCAGCAGCACCATGCACCTCACCTGGGCTCGTTCAAAGCAAGTAAAAATAACCAGCACAGAGTGCGTGGCAGCAGGGGCTGTGGTGTGGTGTGGCAGGGCAAGGCAGCCATCCCAGGGCTTGGCCAAGAGCATGTTGGCAGAAATGGGCCAGTTCAGTGGCATCTCCCATCCCAGGTCCCAGCCTTGGGCCACCACAAAGCTGATGATGCTCCAGCCTGTTGCAGCCCGGCTTTGAGCCCAACAAGCCAAGCAGAGGACCTGCTGGGGGGGTTATCTCTTGCCTTGTCCTTGGGAAGCTCAGGGACAGGCATGTGTCCCACGGGTCCCTGGGAGACAAACACAGCCTGGCCACAGCAGGAGCTTCCCCCAAGCAGATGCTGGGCTCGGGTGCTGGTTTCAAAGGGTGAGGAGAGACTATTTCTGGAGAGGACAAAGTGCCGTTTCCTGATTTATTTGCGGTTGAAGTGGGTCTGCAAAGTCCCTTTTCGAGGTTGATGGGGAGGGCAGAGGGATTAGCCCACAAACAGCTGTGGTGCCTTCAATCCTAAAATACTCTCTGAAAGGGGATCCCAGCCCTATGGCTGAGCTCAGCAAAGAGTTTCCCACTTATTGTTCTTTTTTAAAGCACCTGTGCTGTCAAATGTCACTTGTCTGTGTCGAGGGGACGAAGCAGCATGATTTAGGTCCCCAGTGCCGGGCAGAGAAGGGGCCCTGCACATCCCTTGATCCCCACCAGGCACAGGTGCAGCTCAGAAGCGATTCCCAGCATCGGCATCAAGTGGAGTGGCCCTGACATGGACAGAAAAAGGGGCCAAGCCCTCCTGATGCTCAGAGGGGCTGTAAGCAGGGCAGAGCAATGCTCCTGCTGCAGGGGGGCAGTGGGGGCATCCGCTCTGCCCAGTACATCCCCAGCAATCCCCCACGGTCAACTTCCTAAAGCCCTTCCACACTGCAAGCACCCTGAGTGCCCCTGGTTATGCTGTGGGCAATGGGCAGGAGTCAGAGTACTGAATGGTCCCATTCAGCACAGCCCAGTCACCTAGCAGAAGGGTTTTGGGGGGCTGCCAGGCACCTTCCCCCCTAAAGCAGCCTGGGCTCAGGCTCCAGCCCCAGCCAGCATACTGCAGGGGAAGTTTCTAGCTCCAGAAGGGCTTCACAGCAGTGGAAGTGAAGGAGAGACTTCAGAGGCAATGGCTGAATCATCCCCTACAAAAACCAGAGTCAAGATGTGCCACCACTGGAGCCCTTACTCAGAGGGCAGTTAGTCTGGGGTTAGATTTCAGCAAATGGTTATGGAGATGATTCAGTCCCAGATGTTAATTCATGTCTTTTCTTCCCTGTGTATTTTCTCATGGGATCCTTAAGCTCCAGAGCTTGAGGGAGTCCCTGTCATTGAAGGGAGAGATATGAAAAAGGATGTGTGAGCTCTTTTTGTCCTATAGAAAGGTCCTGCAACTCCTGTTCTTGTCTCTGAGTCATCAGGGAGGTGTTCATTCCCACAGGCACCCAAGAAGGAACTTGCACATCAGCTTTGCACAAAGAAGAAAGCAATGCTGTCCTGCTTTCCACGCAGCTCACTTTCCTCAGACTCAAGACGGGGAGCATATACTCACTTTTCTTCCCAAAAAGCTCCAAAGCTTGGGTTTCAGGATTAATTAACTGCCTTTCCTTCAGCAGAAGCATTAATGGGGTTCCTCATGGGGCCAGGGCATGTTACAGCCCAGCCCTCCTGAGAACTTCTTGAACATCAAAGCCCTGATGGTCGGTCTTGCCATTGCCTGCATCTGGGTGACCACAGCCCTGGCTGGTGGGTCTGAGGCAGGGGAGGAGCAGATGGGAACTGGTCAGGGCCAGGCTGGACAGAACACGACTGCCTGGGTCTGCTGAAGCATCTGGCCTGCAGTTGGCAGACACAACACTCAGCAACTTTCTCTGAGCTGAGGAAATAATAACGATGGAGTAAAAAATAGTCCCGGTCCCCCGTGAGCCTCGTTCATTAAAAGACAACAACATGTTTTACAGCTCACGCGTTCATCTCGCAGCAGTTTCCCCACAACGGGACCCAGCCAGATAATAACTGAGGCTCCACAACCCTCCAAAAGCATCTCCCAGCCCCCGCGTGCAGGGCTGTAACTCAGCCTCTGTCAGCGGCTCCATCAGGCCCACCCCGGGACCACCCGAACTGCTCATTTCCCCCCACCCTCTCCCGCTGCTGACCCTCTCCCACCACAGCCCTGGGGAATATGAGCTCACTGATTAGAAATCAATAGGACTTCAGCTCACACCTGAGGCACAAGCACTGCCAGATGAGAGGCTGCTCCCTACCCCATGTGGCCTCCCGGTTGTGCCCGCTCAGCACATTGCAGCAGCCTGGCAAATCAAGCTCTCGCTTAGGGATGGAAAACTCAAGGAGTGCTGCAAAGTGGAACATCAGGGCTCAGTCCCACCACCAGACCCCTCCAAGGTAGGAAGGTTCCTCATACCAAGGCAGCAGCCAACCGCTCCATCCCTCTTCTCAGCTCCACCTTCTCTCAGCATCAGCTTCACCTGCCCTGCTCAGAGATAACACCTGCCCTTAGGCTCAGGCTTCCTTCACATCCAACAGGATTTGCATTCTGGGCTAACGATGTGCCAATTGCTTTCACAACAAATCCTCCCCAGGTCTCCCAGATGGCTGGTTGATTCTCCTAGCTCTGGATGTCACATTATGTAGCTGCTGCTAACCCTTCCATAAATATGTTTTTAATGTTTAGTTTGCTTCTCACTCACATTCAACAACTGGTCTGGGAAATCTAAAGTGCATCTTAAAAAACCGACCCACAATAATTATTGAATATTAGATACCATCATTGGAGTATTAAAAACATATTTCTATATAGGAAATGAGTTTGGATACACAGCATGGGGCTGCACCACACACATTGCATGCTGATCACCAAGAACGTGTCCAGCTTCCTATCACACCAACAGCAGCAGCTGGATTTCAGCTGCGGGGCGGGGGGTGCCCAGAGCACTTTTCCTAAGCTGGCAGTGGAAACCCAGCACCTCTTCTCCCAGACTCAACCTTTCCACCTGCAGTTCGAACAGGAGAGGGATGCAAAGTGGAGAAGCTCTCTGGAAACCCTTGGCACCACTCAGCCATGTTCATCAGCTCCCTGAGTGCAAGGACCACTATCTAAGGCTCTTCCCTTAGAGACCAACCCATGGCAGTACCAACCTTTTAGACTAAGCTGTGGGTAGCCACAAGATGAATTTGCAAGCCCAGGGATGGTACTTGGGTGCGTTAAGCGGATAAACACGTGCTTAAAAGGCCTCTCAGCTCCTTCCCCCCCTCTGTCTGGTTTGCTCTCTCCATCCCAGCAATGGAAGCACAAGCAAATAGGACCTGCAGCTGAGCAGAACCTTTTCAAAGCCAGCCCCAGTTAGGCTTCCTCACAGGATGAGCCTCTGTGTTTTAACCGTGCAGATAAGAATAAACATCAGGAGAATGTGCATTTAGTTTCACCCAGGGCCCTGCAGACACCCAGAATTAGGGAGTTAATGTAAGAACAGAGCACGCCACTATTATTTCCCCATTCTCAAAAGTTGTCTGCTCTGATGGATGTACCTGAGGGAACTGTTTGAGAGCATCTCTGCACGATGCTTTCTCAGTAATTTGGCTGTGAGGTTTTTGCTTCTGTGCTCCCAAGCAGTCAGAAGAGAATCAGCACTTCCCTTGATCATGCCAAACTTTGATATCACCTGGCAGAACTGCCTCACACCTCCAAGACCTGCATGTTTTATGGTCACGGAGGTGGAGATCACAGACCTCATCAACCGAGGAGCAGTGCTAAGCAGAGGGGATGCTGTGATCTGTCACTGGAGTCCTCTCAGACACCGTGAATGTTTTACAAGCAAGCAGGCACGAGGCACTGAGTGAGTACTCAGTCTGAATGGCTCTTCCTAAGGCCAGAGCCATCTGCAGGGAGCTGATCCTGGCTCAGTCTCTGAGCTGGAACATGATTTTGAGCAATCTATTTCGTATTGCTTTCCCCCCATTCCATGTGGGCAACCTGACAGGTCTGTTTCTATGTGTGCATTTCTCTGTTTTGCCTTACCTGGGTTAGAAGCAAGCTTGTTTCCCAGAAGAAGGCACTGTAGTGTAGGGCAGTGAAGGATCTAAACAGTAGTCCCTTTTCCCCTTTCAAGGACTGAGCTGGAAACCCCAAGTTTCTCCAGAGTCCAGGAAGGTTAATAAACCAGTTTTTTCTCACAAAGGCAAGATCATCCTTTGTGATTTATAGCCACGGGCTTTAGCAGCATCACAGCCATAGTCAGGCTCAGGTGGGTGCTAGGCAGCCTCCTGCAAGAGCAATCCACCCCAGGCTGTGAGGTGTACCGAGCTGGATACTTCCTCTGCTCAGCAAGTCCCAAAATCAGAAGGTGAAAGAGAGGAGCTCATCCTACTCCACCTGATTTCTGTGTTATCTCTGAATTGCCCCTCAGGCTGTGTGGCAGATGAAGGGTGGGCAAAGGGGGCCCATGGACTGACCCAGCAGCTGCATTTGCATCATCCTGGAAAAAAATCAGGCATGACATACAGAGGTGTTCGCGGAGCATGGCAGGGCTGGTTCCCAGCAGGGAATGACCCACATCCTACTGTGTGGCAGTATCTTTATTCCCCAGCCCTCCCCAAACCGAAGGTCAAGGTGAGACTGGGAGCAGCACAGCACAGCACAGCACAGCCCCTCTGGCCCTGGCAGCCCACAGAGGCAGGCTGGCACTCAGAGGGGAAGCAGCAACTTCTGTGCTATTTCAGTCCCAGCAAGAGCTGCAAAAAAAATCACAAAGAAACAGAAATACATGTCAGGGAAAAACAAAACTCCGGTTGCTGCAGGCTGCCTCGAGGCTGGGTGTGATGCCCGTGGCTGGCCACGCTGCTCAGCCCTTGCCACACCTCTTGGAGAGCCAGGAGCTGCAGCTGCAGCCCCTCTGCCAGGACCAGCCCTGTCCCTCGCCAGCCCCACGCCAGGCACAGGCAGCTCCAGAGCTGACGGCATGTCATAGCAGGCTGTCGGAGCCGGTCTGCAGAGCTGTCAGGGAATCTGAGAAATCCAAGTGTAAAATCAGCATGTTTTGTGGGACAGTGGGCACAGACTGCCCATATGTTACCCACACACATCACCAGTCATCTGGGAAATGCACACATGTTAAAGGCTTTCATTTTGCCATTTTTCCCTGTTGGACTTGTCAGAGAGATTTCACTGCCAGCCCATATACCTCTGCAAAAAACACAGGGCTCGATCTTTCACAGATGGACTTCCCTCACGTCTGGGCTTTGATCAAGGAAAGAAAGCAGCGGGGAGGGGATTATTACCTCGAAATGTGTCTGTGGAAGCATTTGTGCATGCAGCCGCGCTCCCGGGGCCTCCTGCGTGGTGGTTCCTCCGTGTGTGTGTCTGTGCTGGGTGGCAGCTCAGCCCAGTCCTGGGGCTACTGCCCAGGGCAAAACCTCCAGAGCATCTGAAGGGATCTTCTACCCAAACAGTCATCCATGGCCACAGCACCAACTTGCGGCATCCATGCCAGGGTTTGGTGAGGTGTGGGGAGGCAGCGGGGTTGGGGTGCTGGGAGGAGGAGAGCACTGGGGGACTGGAGCTGGGGCCAAGCCACACTGTTGGTGGTTCTGAGGAAGCACAGACAGTAACTGTCTTTTGCAGGTTATTCCCCACTCATCACTGCAAGGGAAGGAAGCACATTGGAAGGAACAGGGTGAGGATTTTGCCAGAAAGATGTTAGAAATAATGATCTTCTCGGATGGTCTTCTGCTCAGGGGCCTGAAACAACCCACCTCCTTTTTACTCCTCTCATCTTTGCTTCATGAGGTGGCGAGGATGAGAATTTTCAGTGTGGTGCTTTCCCTGGGCTCCTCAGAGCCCTCCTGAGTGGGCTCATCAGTTTGCCTTTGTCTGTGTGCTCGGAATTAAATCTGTCAAGAGAAACACTTTTAATTCCGACCACCAGCGCTGGAGGAAAAGCTCAGACCCCTCCCAGGCTGGGGGGGGAACCTGGAAAGGAGGCAGCTGGGTTGGTACCCGGTGGGTATAAAGGGAGACGATGCTGAAAGGGATGGAAACATGGGTGGGTCTAAACCACAGAACTTGGATGCAGAGCAGCTGGTTAGATCTGGGGAGAAGCTGCTTTGTTTTGCTGGTTGAAAGGGGAACACATCATGCCAAGCAGGAAAGCTGGTGAAAGCAGCAGGGAGAGGGGAGCAGTTCACCGAGCACAACTAAGCTTGCTTTAACTTTCCCAGAGGCCTGAGCAGAGGCTGGAACTGGGTTGTTTATCAGCAACTCTTTCAAAGGTGAACCCTCCCTGGCTG
This sequence comes from Urocolius indicus, assembly GCA_013401255.1. Lineage (NCBI taxonomy): Eukaryota > Metazoa > Chordata > Aves > Coliiformes > Coliidae > Urocolius > Urocolius indicus. The sequence goes on along the minus strand of WBNH01009949.1, from coordinate 57,067 downwards.
GTGCCAGGCAAGTTCTGGCAGCAGTGACACTGGTGTGACACCCCACGACACAAGGGCAGCCGGGAGTTGGCAGAAGCACCTGCCTGCTGATGGGGAGAGGGTCTCTCTCCATCTTGGGAGGGTGCAGGGCTCCAAGGCTCCTTCAGGTCCTGGCAGGGGGAACTGCCACGCTGCACAGACTGTGCAGAGTGAGGCAGGCTGCTGGCAGGCAGCTCTGCTCAGCCGAGCGGTGCCGGGGCTGCCAGCTCAGCAGATCTGGCACCTGCTGAAGGCAAGGGCAGCACCGGCCCGTTGGACATGCAGCGAATGGAAAACCAGCCGGAAACTGGAGCTTCGAGACAGGACTGTGTTCAGAACAACAACAACAACAACAACAAGAAACTGAGGGTTGATGAGAGCCTGTGGGCAAAGCAGCTGAAGTAAAACCCAGTGCACGCTGCTGAGCCAAGGCCTTGGGTGCTCAGACCTCCTGCTCCTTCCCCTCTCCCACCTCTGAATGGGTTTGCTGCACAGCTTCAGCAACCACTCCCTCATCCTAGGCTTTCCTGCCCATCTCAGCCCCACAGGCAGCCAGGCAGAGCAGATTGGGCAGGGTGAGAAGGCAGGAGCCAGGAGAATACACTCAGTACTGTGCACGGGGATGGGCACAGATGGCACGTGTGCTCCTCCATCTCTCTGATGCCATCCTGTGCCTCAAAAGTGCCCACAACTCATCCTTCCATGCCCGTCTCCAGTCTGACATCTCAGCTCATTCATTTCCCCCATCTGAGGCTCTGGAGGGAGCTGAGGAACCCGCCTGGGATTTTTCTTCCTGGTTTTTAGCCCCTGAGCACATGTGAGAAGGAGCAAGCGCAGCCGCCCCTTGCTGCATCCCTCATCACCAGCGTTGGGCTCTGACCTTCCTGCTTTCTACATAACATTAAAACATAACATTAAAAATTTGTCCCTGGCCTCCCTGTCACTGCTCAGCCCTGACCCACTTGAGAAGGATGGTTTGCAGAGCCAAAGCAACCACTGTGCGTGGGACCTACCCAAGCAACACCAGAGCTGCTCGCTCGCTCAGCCCATCCGTCCTGCCTGACAGGAGCAGCTCCCAAAGCAGCCTGGGGAGAGAAAACGTCCCCGGGAAATTCCCTGCAACATGAATTCTTACATGTTGCCGCCTCCAGGATAAATGAGATAACTGGGGAAACCCTGTTTTCCACAGGGAGCTTGGGCTCAGTGTAAGGAGCCACTCATCAGCGGGGCAATGGGGAGCCCTGGAGACACATGGGTCCCACGGGGATGTGTCCTGGTGGCCCTGGGACCAAGGTCCAGCTGCCCGTCCCACATCCCCAACCTTGACAGCCCAACACAACCCCAGCCTTGCCAATGCAGCCCACGGCCCACCCCAATGCCCCACTCACCGCTGGGTCATGGCCTCATCTAGGGCAAACTGGGAGGAGATGGAGCCCCAGACCGAAATGTGCAGCAGCCGAGTTCCCCGTGCAGAGGACGGACAGTGGGAACAAGGGGGTGGCAGTTCCAGGCTTCTCTTTGCCCTATGGTGTGATCACAGGCTGATAATTCCCTTCTTGCCCCATTTCTTAGTCATTGAAATGGGGGTGGATTTGCATCCCTGGGACTAGCATTGTTGGTACATTGGGGAACTCTTTACTGTTTTATTTAGAGAAAGCTGTGGAGAGTCCCCTGGGAGGGCTGGCATACTGTTCTGCCACCTGGCCCGGCTGTTCCTTTCCTCTCACCCATCACACAGCCTGTGTGGGCACCTTGGAGGCTGCAGACAAGCTCCCTGCCCACCATGCCACTGTCCTGACATTCCTTCTCCCCACCATCGCCTTGTCTCACCATCCCACCACCAACCGCCTGCCCTCCACCTGCACACACCAGCCCAGCCCACCCTGCCCAAAAGCCCCAAGACCATCCCCAGCACAGCTCCCCCAGCCCCTCACCCTCCCCTGGGCGAGAGACAGTAATTGGAGCCTGACATCCCATCTGGAGCCGATCAGCGCTGGCTGACTCGGGGATGTTGCTAATGGAAACTTCAATGTTTTATTTCCAGGGGCTTCTGTCGCTTCCTCCTTCCAGAAGCGATAACCGCTCTGCAGAGGGGCTGTGGGGCGGCCCCAGCCAGCCCTCAGCAGTAGCAGCTTGCTGAAAACATCTGGGATGCTCAAACACAGAGAGCCCTGAGACACACTGAAGCCTCCCAGCCCCTTGTAATTAGCAGCACAAAGGGTTAACACAGCTCCTACGGCCCTTTGCAATGCTGGGCTTCACAGCTCCAATCCCCTGGCCCCTCTGCTGCCTCTCCTGCCCCTGCTTTGGACTCAGACTGCCTTTGTCGGGCACACACACAGACATGCACACGCTGTCCTGAAGTATCCAAGTCTCGGAGATTAAAAGGCACCATTATGGGAGTCAAACATAAATTCTCCTTTTATTAAGCAGAGTAAATGTCATCAGTGAAAAAAAGCAGAGTAGGATGGAGGGGAGGGTTTTATTCCAACTTCCTTTTACTTTTGTTCCTGCTCCTGGCCCTGGCTCTGTGCAGTTATTTATTTAAAAGCCCAATAGGGAAAGCTTATATCTTACCTGCTCCCTGTGGGGATTTTCTGCACCATTACCATAAGGAGTAGCAGAGACTGTGTCTGCACAGTTTGGCTGGGAACTGGCTGCTGAAGGCCTTGTTGCTGGCTCAGTATGGACTGGCACGGCTGAGAGACCTTGTGATGGGAGCACGAGGGTGAGTCGCTGCCGCTCGTGCTCACAGTGGGCACCTGTGGGCACTCTTCAGTGGGTGTAAGGGGCTGCCACGACCCCAAAGTGCCCCCTGCCAGCTCCTGAGGCTGCAGACCCCAGCAAAAGCACCTCCCATCACCTGCATCTCCTCAGCTACATCCCAGGAGCAGAGGCAGTAGCTTGGACGGGGCTGCAGCAGGGCAGAGGGGATGCCCCTCAGCTCCCACCTACCTCAGGGCATCCAGAAGGTTTCTTGGCAGGCAGGCAAGTCCTGCAGTGCTGGAACTGCTGCCTGCAGGTGAAAGCCAGCAGCTAAAGGCTGCAGTGGACAAATGCCTCCTGGTTTCCAGGGATGGCCAGGCAGCAGCAGCTCCTATGGCCACAGCAGCCCTGGCTGGCTGATGGGGGAGGCAGTAGGGATGCAGGTACACCTCCAGTTCAGCTGCACCATCAGTATCTTGGGCCTGGGGCTCCTGAGAAATAGTTGTGGTTCAAAGGCCAAACCCCCACCAGGTGAGCTGAAAAGCTTCCCTTAACTTGATGAGACAGACCCAAATTTGTGTCACATGCTCACCTCCCCTAATTGCCCCAGTGAGGCAGCTCTCTGCAGGCCCTGGAGCTAGCACAGGGCTAGGAGACCCTCACAGGCACGACATGCCTGGACAGGATGGTTCTGCAGGTCCCAATACTCCCCAGGCCTGATCTGTGCCTTCAGGAGGGGCAGGGTTTGGGATGGGGCACACACCATGATGCCTGAGGACAGCTGAGGCACAGGAGCACTCGCCTTTGGTGTCACTAAGCGTCTGTCAAGGCACAAAACCGGGAGACTGAGAGCTCATGGGAGATGTTTTTCCTCCTTTCAGGTATAGTTTTTCTGTCAGGCACTTGTCTGAGACGGTTTTATTCACACAGGGCAGCAGAGAAATGGCTGAACAAAAGGGGCTCCTTTCTCTGTACTTGTTATCTTTGCAGTCTCAGGAATGTGGCTGAAGTTAATGGCTGCATTACCCAGTACCCGACCTGCCAAGGGGAGCAGGAGGCTGTGGAGCTCAGGGGAATTGCTGCACACAGAGGTAACCACTCAATGCCTAAGTGGGCTTCATGATGTGGGGGGAGCACTCAGGACACAAACACATAACTACCGAGCACAGCAAATCTGCTGGGGAATGGCTTTACTTCACTGCCAGCTGCTTCCTACAGAAGAGATTTTCATCCTCCTGCGTTTAACTCCGGTGCCCTGCAATCTGGGAGAGGCAGATTTTGTAGCTGTGGCGATCTTTCCCCTAAATATCTTTCCTTAGGAAATGTAATATGAGCCCAGAGACTGGCTCTGGTCATCGGGACATCAGGACACCTGCACTTAGCTTTCTCTGTTTCATGCCCCAACCTCTTGCTGTATCCCCAAGCTCAAGGTGTCTAGTGACAGGAGCTGAGCAGGTACAGGCTCTGTTCCGTGGCATCAGCCTCCCTGGAAGCTTTGCCCAGCACTCAGAAGCATGCAATAAATAAACAGATAAATCATGCACCGTGGAGGATGACCTATTCCCTGACCTCTGAGTAAATCACCTTATTCTCTGCGTGGTGACACCTGATCCCTGCTGCTGCGGTGTGCACTCCAGCAGCGATGCAGCAGACACGTTCCAGGTCGTGCTCACCCAACCAGCCTGTCTTGCTGGCAAGGCCTCCCAAAAAAAAAAGCCCCAGAGAGGGCTCTTCACCAGGACTTGAGAGGGGATCATCTCTCACGCTGAAGCTGTGTCCTGTTGTTGGACCGTGTGCTGTGGCTGCTCATGGCTCAAAGCGAAGACACCAAGTTTGTCCTTTTGGCTCAACAGCCCAGGGGAGCAAAAAATCCTCTGTGCATCTTTACCTTCCCCTAATGAATTCCCCCAGCACTCACTCCCTCTCCTTGCTGCCCACTCCCCTCCTCATTTCTCTATCACACACGTACAGCCTCCTTCTGTTATCTTTGTCAGCAAAGAGAACCTGATCCAGTCCATTAGCTCAGCCCCGCTCCCCTGATGTCCCCCCCACTGACAGAGAACATGACACTGCACCGCCAAGCACAGATGCAAACTCTCCATCCTGACAAACATGTGTTGAGAAAGCATTTTTGACCAAGTTCCATATCCAAGGCTAGTGTCAGACAGCAGAGGTGGAATGAAAGGACCTCTTGGCTGGAGACGCTGGAGATAAGCAGCAACAGGAAGCCTGCGAGTGAAAAAAAAAAGATGCTAGCCCCAGAAATTTTAGAGGGGAGAGCAGTGACACAAAATAATTGCTGAAAGAATGCAGCTTGATTGCAGACAGCGGGGAGAGTCTCAAATCCTGCACGGAATGAAAGACCAGAATGATGGCTTAAGGGAGAGAAAAGTTATCAGGCTAGAAAGAGTGATTTATTCAATGAAGGGGATTAAGAGTCCAAAAGTTAATGTACATAATGTAAAACAGGATGGCTGAGGACTCTGGGAAGGGAGATGGAGGTGGGAGAGGGGCACACATAGTGCTGAGCCCTCAGCACCCACCACAGGGCTCTCTGCACCCCTGCTGCGGGCAGGCTGCCGAGGGGAGAAGCCATCCTGCAGGGATGCAGCCGGGTGTGCAACGAACCTGGGAGTCAGGACCTGCAGGTCTGGGCACTCCCTGATGCCAGCAGGAATTTGGCTGCTGGGAAGTTTTCATAGAATCACAGCAGGGTTTGTGTTGGGAAGGACCTTTAAAGGTCACCAAGTCCAGCTCCCTGCAATGAGCAGGGGCATCTTCAATCAGATCAAGTTACTCGGAGCCCTGTCCAACCTGACCTTGAACGTTTCCAGGGATGGGGCATCAACCTCTTCTCTGGGAAAAGTGGTTCAGGGCTTTGGTGGTCCAGTGGCTTCATAGGGAGACACCCCCAAGGCCAGGGTCCCAGCTGCAGGTAGCCTGAGGGGTGCCAGGCACCATAACAGCCCGTGAAGCGAGGCAATGCCTCACCACGTCTGGAGGACAGATGATTCCTCCCCTCTGCTACACATGTGGCTGGAAATACAGAGCCATAACCCCAGTACCAGCGGATGCTCTTTCCCCAAGGTCATGCTAAGAGGCTGTGGAATGAGGTCAGGATTGTGGAGGTGTCCTGATGCACAGAGCCAAGGACTGTGGAACAGAGCCCCCAGAATGGAACCCCAGAAACCCCCCACGCTCTGCTCTGCTCCTTCATCCCTCCGCAGGCTGTCAGTGATGGGCCAAATCCTCTGCCGGCTCAGCCCTCTGGAGCCAGTGGAGCTCTGCCAGCAGCCAGGACAGCGTCCCCACATTGTTCATTTAGTCCTTCCTCTATTCATCCCTCCTCTCCTGCCAGGTGCCTCGCCAGAGAAGGAGGGAATCCTGTCAATTGCTAACAAAAATACTGTGCAAATCATATTAAAATAAAAGGCTCTTGTAATTTTTAGTGTTTATTGAAGTGGTTTCTCTTTATTCCTCTTTCTTTTGGCTCCTTGAACATTTTGGAGTACAGCTGCCAAAAATGAAATGTTTGACCAGCCCCAGCGACGCTTCTATTGGCCTCTTTCCCTCCTTTCTCTCTTCCTGAGCTTCCAAATCTCTCGTTTACACTGTGCTTCTTTCCCACCGCCTCCTGCTCGTCCTTCCCCTGCAGTTCCCCTGTCCTGCTGGGGATGGAATTACCCTTTTGCTATTTTTGCAATCCAGCTACTCCTGATGAAATCTTCCTTAAAGCACCTCACCCAAAACCCCTGCCTCTTCCTCCTGCCCAGCCTCTGGTTTCTCCTGTTCCTCTAGTTTGATGGGGTAAGGGTGGGGGGGAGACAAGAAGCAGGGGCTAAGAGCCCTTTGCTGTGGCAAGGGTGAAGGGGAGGACTTGCTGTAGGGGTCAGCAAGGTGAGAGGATGCCCCATGCGTGGCTATAGCTCTAGAGGAGAAGTGAGCAGAGGGGAGCAAGTAGCTATCTTTCCCATTGGTGGGGGGGAAACAGAGATTATCACCAAGTTTGTCATCAGAAAATGAGTGATATGGATCAGTGAAGGCCAGGACTGCTGAGAAAAAAACAGCTTCCCTCTGCCCAGGAGATATGCAGCCCCATCACTGAGGCACAGCCTGGGCAGCCTAGGCCCTCTCAGGGAAAAAGTTCTTCCTCATCTCTCATCTAAACCTCCCCTGGGGCAACTTGAGCCCAATTTCCCTTGTCCTATCATCCATTACTGGGGAGAAGAGACTGAGCTCCACCTTGCTACAACCTCCTGTCAGGTAGATGGCTGAGAGCAAGAGTCCTCTTGTTCCTCCCCAGTCCTCTCCTCCAGCACGTGCCCACCAATTGATTCCTGTGTTCTTACCGATAACATCATTGCTATCTTGCTCTCCTGGACTTATTCTCATCAGGAGGCTTCAGCAGATGCAGACCCAATGTCTTTATGCCCATTTTACAGATGAGGAAACTGAGGCTTGGCAAAAGCATTGACCCCAAAGCTGTTTCTCCTCATCCTCTGTCCCATGGCCCCTCTGGCGGGGCACCCACCAGCCTGTGCGTTCAGGTCTGCCCTGTCCCCTGGGCCACACGCAGCCTGGCATGGTGCAGGGCTGCAAGAGGACACGAGGCTTCACCATGCCAGTGCATCTGTCCCTGCCCAGCCTGGCTCCTTCCCACTTCGTTGGCACCGTGTGACAGATCCGCACGCGCTCGTCTGCTCCGCTGCAGAGAGCGCCGGGTGCCAGGGCTGCTGCTGCACTTCATGCACTTAATGGTATTAATTCCCTGTCACATTAAAGAGTGCAAATATGTCGCTGGTTCGGTTTTGAGGAGGAGGGGGTTGTACCTCTCCATCCCCCACCCTTTTATCCTGGTAAAGACACTGGAGCGATTGTTAGCAGAGAGGAGAATTGCAGCATTTATACAGATACAAAAAAAACCCCACAACCCAAAAAGGCAGAATATTTCTCAAAAACAAAACAAAACAAAAAAAAGCCACAAAAAAAAAAAAACCTCCTCTTTTTCTTGCAAACAAGCTGCCTTCTCTCTGGGAAGCAGCTCTCATCGCTCAGCCCAGCATAGGGGGAAGACAAAAGCCCTTCCCAGTGGGGCAGCAGGGCCCGGAGCTCGCAGCACCCGCAGCACGGGGCCGAGCACAGCTCACATTTCAAAGCTCTTGTTTGGAAACTCAGTGTCCTTTTGTGTGTGTGTGTGTGTGAGTTTGAGTGTGTGTGTGTTTTTTAATGCATATATGTATTCAAAGTGAAGTTATGATAAAAATCTGACACAGAGCTGAAAGCGAAGGGTTGAGTTGCATTTTGGCACAGATGGGGCTCATCCCTTCTGTGGGAGGCTCCTTGCCAAAAGACATCTAAGAGTGGAAGGAATTCGAGAAATCAGGGGTTTTGCATATTATTGGGCTTTATTTGTCCCATTGAGGGAGGTGAGAGGAAGAGTGAAGGGTTTGAGTGTAAAAAAAATCTGGTCTGGGATTTACCTGCGACTGAGGCAGGTGAAAAGTGTTGGATGATGGATCCTTCCCGGTGAATGAAGAGACAAAGGGGAGTCTCTTCACTGTCTGACACATTGGTAGGAGCATATTTTCAGGCAGAGGAGAAGTGAAAAATCTGGTCTGGATCAGTGTGCTTGTACCTCTTTGGAGGGGCTCTGCGATGCCATTGCAGACAAAGGTGGTTTGCAACAAGCACCTGTAGGAGACACAGAGTGTGAAACCTCCCCCTGTTGCTGGTGCTGTTTGTTGGAGATACCAGCTCACTCTAGATCATTGGCCACACCTGACTCACTGCCCGGGAGAGGATTTTATCCTCATGTTTGTTGTCTTAGGCTCTTTTTTCATCACTTGCAGCTCACGAGCTGAATGCTTCCAAAGCTTCTCCCTGGGATCTTTGGGTTACATGCCCCTGCCATCCCAGGAGATGGTCTGTTGAGCCCAGATTCACACCTCTCATTCTTATAAATTTCCAGGAAATGGCTATTGGAGCTGCATTTGAATTCAAGCACTTGTGCCTGCATCACTCAGGCAGAGAAGGAAAGGTATGACCTGTTCCTTGGCTGCCTATTAAAACTAACCAATCCTAATCGGATTCTCAAACACTGGAGGTTTATAGGAAGTATGGACAAATGCATGGTGATGATCTGTTAACCATGCTCAGAGATGCAGAGTCCCTAATTAATGTATTCATAAAAACCACACACGGTGCAGGTTGCAGATAGAAAAACAGGTGGAACACAGCGATTTCATTAGTTATGAATTCCTGGTCCCAGGCTCCCCAAAGCACCGATGTCTCTACCCTTCACACCTGACTCAGCTCCCTTTGTCTGCCAGTGGTGGGAAATGAAGGGTTGTGAGGGCGAGCTGCTCCTCCTCACCTCATCCTTCCCTGGCATTTGTGCCAGCTCAGGTGTGGACACAGCCATCCTGATTGTCCCTGAAATCCCACATCCTAAAACTCCAGATTAGCTCTAGAATACTGCAGCAGGTCTGAATGCACAAGGGATCTGGCACCTGCTCCTGCTATGGAGAAAAGAGTGGGGACATAAGACTAAGTGCAGCATGTGCCATAGCTTCTTTGAATGGGACAAAAACAGCTATTCTGGAAAGATGAAAGAGTGAGTGGGAAGTTGCCTGAACACAAAGCAGAGAGAGGTAGATGGGGCTGTCCCTGTGGAGCACAGGCGTGTGCCGTTTGGGTATGGCCAGGGTGCCAGATGGTGAGCATCTCAAAGAATCTCTTCTCGGACCTCAAAGCAACTCAGAGGGATGCTATATTTCAGAGGAAGATGCTGAGGGGCTCGGGCTGGGGATGCAGGAGGGGAAGGTGATCCCGCAGTCCCTCCTGCTGTCACCTTCATCCCATGTCAGATTCAAGCTCTTGGGGAGTAGCCACCACAAAACCCTCTCCAAAGTCCTTCTGTTACAGGACAACCTAATGCTGTATCCAAGGGCCCAGGGGAAGGTCAGTAAAGTGCATCACAGCTGCAGCTTTTACTTGACACCGTTTCCATGAGGATTTTGCTCACAGTTGTTTGCTGAGACTGTGGATTGCACCAGCCTCATGGTTACAGCAGATCTGAATTGCTGGTTTGTACAGAAATAATAGAATCACAGAATCATTGAGGATGGAAAAGAGCCAGCACCAACCACAGCCACTGTTAAGGTCAGGATCTCAGTTACCCTTGAGGGTCCAGACTACTGCAGTGCAATGGGAAAACCAAGCCTGGCCGAAGACTCTCACACCACAGCACACTGCCTGTGGGACGAACACTGCCCACAGCCTGCAGCTGGCATGAGGATCATCAGTGTGGGAGCTGAAATGCAGAGAATCCACTCCAGCAGGTCTGAGACAAGTGAAGGTGAACAAGAAAGGAGGTAGCCTCTAATAGACAGATCCCAGGCACTTCCCTAGCTGGGAGGACCTTGTTAATTGTTCTTTAACATGGGTATTCCTTCCTTTTCATGACCTTTATGACGTGAGTTCTTCCCTTTTTTGTAGAGGAAAAGGATTTTCCAATGTGTGTAGCTGAGAGCAGTGATCTCTCAGCCAGGCTGTTTGGGGCAGCTGAGCAAGGAGAGCCAGAGAAGGTCAGTGGTTTTGGAGAACACCCTTAGCATCTTTTCTCTTTGCAGAGCAAACAGGGCAAACAGTGGGGAAGGAAGAGGGGAAAAGATCTTTCCAGGAAAGTCCTCCAAAAAAACAACTTCCATGACACTGTGCATTCAAGGCTGGCTATGCAGCAAAAAACAGATCAACAAAACACACCTAGAAGGAGCTGATCTGTCTCCCAGACAATTAAGGCTTTGGGAAATCTATTTCTATTAACCTGCCAAAGGATCTGAGCAGGAGGGAGAGAGCAGGAGCAGATATCTAAGTGACACTGCACTGTGAGTATATCCTGCATGCTTGAGTTACTGGCTGTGATTAAAGTCCCAAGTCCTTTCCTGAAGACTTAATTTGGGTTCAGACAGCCAACTTTGCCCTCAGTTCGCTCTGTGGGGAGGCAGAAGAGAATCGGAGTCACAAGGAGTCCCAAGCCAGGCAAGAATTAAAAGCCAGGGTGGCAAATGTCACAGGTAAAGATGCCCTTTGCTTTCTCTTCGCGTAGAAAGAGAAACAGAGAAGCATCAAGGTGGTCATCTCAGAAACACTTGCAGGAAGGTCATCAATGCAATGCCTGAGAGAAAAGGATGTGGGATTGGGTGGTCTTCAAAGGACTCTTTTGGAGGCTCTGCATCAGAACAAGCATGAAAGAAGCCGCTTCCTCTTTGACTCATCTGTATCTTAACCAGTGGACATTTGTTTCATGTGAAGTGAAATTTGACATCATTTCATTCTATGACACAAGGAAAGAAACTCATCTCACCTAACTTTAGAATATCCATCTAACTTTCAGATGGCAGAGAGTCAGCCAACTGTGTTCCAAAGTCAATGGTAGAACAGAAGCTCTCAGGGTCGCTCCCAGACTTGGTCAGGAGCAGGTGACACAAATGACATTTCCTGAAGGCCACCACACAGCAAGCAGAAGCAAGGTCTTTTTGCACAAAAGCTTTTTTGCAATGGCTTCTTTTGTTTTTGTTTTTTTTTCAGATCTCAGCAATGGTAGAACTTGAAACCAGCTCCCAAAAGCAGACGTTGCCATGACATACAAGCTGGGGGGATGAGGGAGGGGTGTTGTCTTTTGAGTTGGTGTAGCTGAGTCCACGGAATAAAGGACAATTTAATTACTGTTGTAATAAATAGGATTGTGGAGGCATGTTATAGACATTTATTTCACACGGCAATACGTTCAGTAAACACTCCTTGCTCGACATCCTGCTTCAGTTGTACTCATTAGCAGACTGAGTTAACAGCCACCACAGGCACGGGGTGACTTCAGTCCAATCCCCCAAACTGAAACTGCAGAAAACTTTCCTTGCACTTTCCCATTCCGCTCTCCACCGGAGGAGATCATCTCTGTGAAACATTAATGAGCAGCTTTAAAATAATAAAAAATTAAACAACCTTTGCTATAAGGGATGAAATATTTACCATGCTGCTGTAAGCTAATTGCATATGGAAACGACCCAGTGCCTGGGCTATAGGTAAAGTGGCAGCACCAGCAGCCCATGGGCACAGCACATCCTTCACAGAAATCCAGAGATGTGGGGGTTGGAAGGGACCTTTAGAGCTGCTCCAGCCCCAGCCCCTGCACAAGCAGGTTCCCCTCACTCAGGGGGCACAGGAATGTGTCCAGGTGGGGTTGGAAACCTCCCAAGAAGGAGCCTCCACATCCTCCCTGGGCAGCCTGGGCCAGGGCTCCCTCACCTCAGCACCAAAGGAGCTTCTCCCTATGTTTAAGTGGAACATTTTGTGTTCCAGATGATATCCATCACCCTATCTGTCCATCACCCTGCTGTGGCACTGGTTCCTCCACTCGACAGACTGGGAAGAGGAATGGTGGTGGGAGGAGAGAAGCCACCAGCCATTGGGGTTTCCTCATCATCCCCTACCAGTGACAGCCCCAGGGCAGCCAGGGCTGCTGGAACAGGGTTGGCTGAGGCTGGGGTGTGTGGCCGTGGTGTGTCCGAAGGCATTAGCTGCAGCAGACTGCACGCTCAGCAAACGCTCCTCCAGCCAGCGTCTCATCACACTTTGTCACTTCTCCTTCTCACCCCAGTTGCAACCCTGAAGTGCACTAATGGAAAATAGCAGAGCCAGCTGAACAAGTCAGAGCCAATGATATATATGACAAATTAAGCCTCCAATTCCGTTCACTTTAATCATTGCAATTTCCTCCAGTTTCTCGCGTTGTTTGGAAGGATTTAAATATCATTAGGAAGGAGACTTTTTCTCTTCCTCTAGATTACAAACAGCTCGCTGTGGGTGCTCGGTATTCAAGCTGTGTTTTAGCTGGAATCACAAGTGATGGGATCAGTCACCTGCTGCCAGGGGTTGGCTGCCGAGGAACCACAGCCCAGGTAAAGCCCAACTCCATCTCCAGCAGTCGCCTCGGCAGAGGGACCCAAACATGCTCCCGTTGAGACAGATAAAGAGCAAACACATGAATGTTTGCAAAAAGCAAGTAGTACATGAGTGGGATGTGTCCAGAGATAAGGATTGCCCACAAACCCTTTTCCTCCCCAAAACCAGGCGTGCCTGTCTCTGCCAGCACTCCTGCCTCCCCTCCTACCCAGGGCTGCACCTGCAGCAGCACAGCCCCAGTGCCACCAGGTCCAAAAAGCCTCCGTTCACACAGTTTTCATCAGAGAGGATAAAACCCCTCGATCCTTTGGGCCATTAAAAGGTCATTTGGCTCCCTGATGCCACAGCTGGGATCCGAGAGAGCAGAACCACCGAGGAAGAAAGAAATAAACAACAGGCACAGAAAGTATCTGTTCTTTCCATTATTATAGGATTTATCTTCCTAATATACAGGGAGTGTTGCCTGGCAACACCATCTCTCCCGACCTCTGCCATCTCTCCCCAACACAGCCCAAAGGAGCTCGAACTGCGTGGAGCCTTCTCTGGCACAATCACTGGCTGATTTACATGGGCCTCGTGAGTCCCCTGAAAGCACATTGTCCGTCTCTCCATCGCCAGCTCTTCCTTTCTCCTCTCTGGTGGCACACACCTCACAGGGAGGGATGTGGCTCAGGGCTGGTCAGGAGGGAGGACCAGCACTGCTTCTTCACTGGGGCTTCTCTGTACTTTAGAGCCTGACCATGAGGCTCAGCTGCTCCTGGAGCTCATCAGCGAACTCCAGGCAGCATCTGTGCCTTCAGACTCACTTATCCCTTGCTAAAAACTCACAGACAGCTTCAGCAGAAGCCTTGACCTCACTGATAATGCATCCACGGTTGTTAGAGCTACTCCCAGAGCCTACCAATACCCTTCCAACAGCATCTGTACCTTCAAACACATCCAGCCTTTGGAAAAAGCAGAAGCCACTAATTGTGCATCCATGGATGTTCATCCAGGATCTGCTTGTGTCACTTAAAGTTCTCCACAGCACTTAGCAGAGATGGTCCAGGAGATGCTCCCAAAAGGTGGTAACAGGGCAGGTCTCGCTCTCCCAGCCCTGAGGAGTCCTGGCATGCACGATCCTCGTTGCACCCAGGCAGGATCCATCCCAGCTGCAGCATCGGGTGGGAATACAGACTAATGTTTCCATAGAGCTCGAGCCCTCTCCTGTCTCTGTTCACCAGCAGCCAGTTCTGTTCCACTGATACCTTACAAGTGAAGTGATTAGTTCAGAAGGTGGGGAAATCCTGCAGGTATTTATTAGAGGGAGAGAGAAATGAAAACACCCCGACTCAGGTGAGTCTGCAGTGGGGCAGCTGCATTGGCTTTTACAGACCTCCTTCCAAAATTCCTCATGTCTCGGTAACACAGGAATACCCTCGGGTGGGGAGGTGGGCTTGAATGTGATTTACCCCTCCTTGTGTCCCACTTGCCTATCAAACCACCACTGCCCCTTCCCACCGGTCTGCATTTGCAGAGTGCAGATGCCATGGTTACTATCTGCCCAGCCTGGATGGGGACTGTTCCTGTTCCCCTGACAATAGCAGCGACTGAAACTTTATTCTTCGCTTGGGACAGCATTAATCACTCCCACATCAGCAGAGAAAAGGGGGCTCTGGCAGAGGGGACGTTCACCCTCCCGCTCCGGCGAGAGCCGAGCGCTGAAGACAAACTGCTGCTGTTGCGGAAATGTTTGTAAATTGCATTTTCACTAACCATGACTGTGCCTTGTTTCACACATTTGACCCACTCTGAGATTTCAAACAAAAGAGCAAGCAGTCCTTAATGACAGTGGGGAAAAAAAACCCGTGTGCCCAGAGCCACGGTGCGAGGTGCGCAGCACAGCCCTGCCAGCAGCGTCTGCATCGCAGCAAAAATCAGCCCCATGGATGCTGAAGTGCCACTGGCAAGGCTTGGCTGAGGCAAGAGGGAAGTGGGAAAGGGAGGGGGTAAGAGGAAAAAAGGGAAGAGTGAGGGTTTGACTCGTGGGTTTATTCCCAGTCGTGACTTTTGCGAACTCCTCCAGCTGAAGCTCTCGCGTCGGATGGCAACCTGCCGCCCAGAGAGGCCGCAGGGCAGGTCCGTGCTGACAAGAGAGCAGTCCTCTTCCAACTCAGAGACTTTTACTTCAGCACAGACACACGCCTCTGCTCTCGCCTTCTTTTACAGTAACAGCACAGCAAGGTGCATAAAGAACCAACCAGCCCCCTCCCCTCCACCCTCCCTTGCAGATGGCGGGGAGGACACGCAGAGAGGAGCAGGCGTGGTGCTGGCGGAGAACAAGGAGCTCGCACAGACACTATGGTGACGAGCATTGTGTGGAGACCTGAATAGACCAGAATAGACAAAACCAAACTTCAACAGTATCAGAGGCAGGATCCAGCACAGCTCCGGGAGCGCCAGCCACTGCCTGCACTTGTAACCTTGAGGGTAGGCTGCTGCTATTGTGAAGAGAGGAGAGGTGGGGACGGGAGCACCGGGGTGATGGAGAGAATTCAGGTGAAAAAAGGTTAAGTGCAGCCAGATATTGAAGTGAGACGGAGTTGCCCATGAGAGCAATGCAAACAGTTCTCTGCAAGGAAACCTGATCCAAGGCCATTCACAGCACAAACCCGGAGACCGGCAAGTGCCCCCTCCCCTCACACTCCATGGGAGCTGGCAAGGACAGTGCTGGCTCAGAGTTCATAAATTCTTCAGCAGAAAATACTTAGATACTTAATCAAGGGCTCCTCTGTTACTCCAGAACAAGTTTACATTATTAGAGGGAAGAGAAAAAAAAAACCCCACACAACAAAGCACAACCCACAACAGCAACCCCTCACCCAAACAAAAAGGGTCCTAAATAAAGAGATAAAGCAGTATGACAGAACAGCAGTAATAGCTTTCAGGTGTATGTTCTGCATAAGATTTCCAGGCAGTTAGGTTAGTTAATGGATTCTCTTAATCTTTCAGCTGTCAGCATGCAATCTATAGTCTACTGTTTCTTCCACACCGTATTTATAAGGACAAATTCAAACTTGTATAAACAGACAGGAGTATGTATTGTTGTGCAAGAGCAGGACACAAAGGGAGCTTGTCACCGATACATCACAGCTGTCTTGAGAGCAGTGCCTGGAGAAGGGGAGTTGGGGGAAAGGCAAAACAGGAGCCTTGGAGGATGCAGAGGTGTTGGGGAGTGTGGGAACCAGGGCATGGAGGGCTGGGAGGGGGCGGACGGGGAGGCGGGCGAGGGCTGCTCATTGGAATGGCACACAGAGATTTAAGCTGCTTCTGGAGGCTCTTTGGGATGCTGAGAGTTTGCAGAAGCTCTGCCCTCCTGCTGCAAGCCTGGGGGGAAAACTAGAAACTTAACTAAACAATAGAAGCTGACTTGTAGCTTGGGTTTTCTAAGCTGGTTCGTAATCAGATTGTGGAGGGCAAAGATGGAGGTGAGATGGTGGTGAAAGAGGATGATAAAAATAAACGATGCTTGTGCAGGGAGCAAGTCCTGGGAGCAGCAGCACAGCAAGGGAAGGGGATGCCCAGCAGACACATTGCCTATGGTTTGGAGTCCACATGTCCAGCCCTCTGAGCAAAAATCCCTTCACACTGCTGGAACTGGGGTAAGTCTGTAATAACTGGTGTGGTGAAAAGAGCCACAAACCTGCAACAGCTGTGCTGGGCTTGCAGGAGCCTTGACTTTAACAGGAAACACCTCCCAGGATGGGCAGCTCGGTTCCTGCCCTTTCCAACCCTCTGTCACAGTGTCAGTGGCTGCTTTGACAGAGCCCTTGGCATCGAGGTCACTGCCCATCGCCAGGAGCTTCTCAGGATCCACACCTGGGGAAACATCACCCAAACCTGGGGACAGCTATCAGAGCCAAGCCAGCAAGAGGTGATGGTAAGACGACAAGGCACAGAACTGGAGCAATGGGATGCCCAGATAAGAGGGAGAAAGCAGAGGAAGGTGAGGCAAGGGAGGAATCTCGCCATGCCCCGCAGCAAACCCACGCCTGGCACCAGTGGAAACACAAACAACCAAGAGCAACAGCAGCAGATAAGTTTGTGCTGTAAAAGTTGGACTGAGCCTGCTGAAGGATGCACAGCCATCCCAGATATGGCTATTGGCAAAATGCGGAACAGGGAAGATAAGGACTAACTCCTTGTGCTGTTCTGGTTTGTGTACTCAAGCACACAGAGCAAATGCATGTGAAAGAGTTTCCCTACAAACCCATCCCTGTTTGCTTATTTAAAAGCAAGGCTTTGCAGAAATGGTCCCTCCTGCCTCTCTGCTATCCCTGCAGGGTTTCTCTGGGCAGGCACAGGGGGGTTCAGCTGGAGCTGATCCAGCCTGCCCCAGTTTCTCAGCTGGGAAACCATTCCTGCTGCTACTGCTGCTCCTCCTCAGCTCTCTGGCTCACGGAGCAGCATCCCTCCAGCAGCCATGCTGGCAGGTCTCTGCTTGTGGAGGGGTCTGGCACAGCCTTGGGCCCTGGGGCAGCACTGGGGCCACCTCTTAGGCACTGTACATGGGGCCTTTGGGTAGTTCTGGACTGCTGCATGGGTGAGCCCCAGGGGAGCCAGCACTGCTCTCTACCTCTGGCTGCTCCCCAGCCAGGTCCTGCCTCTGCCTTCAGAAACGCTCAGCCCTGTCAGCTGCCAGAGAGCCAGGAGTTGGCATCATCAATAGGCACCTTCCACCTGGATGAGCAGGGCTGGATTGATGAAGAACACGGTGCCTTCACCCAGCAGGAGCCCAGCACGTCCCAGCAGTGACTTCCCTTGCCCCAGCACCCACCTCCCTGGCTGGGGGTCTGAGAGGACTGGGAGGAATAAGCAGTGGATGGCAGCCTTCAGCTCCCACATTGCTGCAGTGAATATACATTGAAAAGCTTCCCAGTGCATTAAAGAGTCAGGAGGGTGGCAGAGAGACAGCATGGGGGGACGAGCAGAGCTGCTGAGGTGGCAGGAACGATGACACACGCAGCACTCACCGCTGCCTCTCCGCAGCAGAGGAACCCTCCGGGACGTGCAGGGTGGAGCGAGCAGCAGCCCAGGCAGTGCTGGGAGGCAGGAGGACATGGTCAGGAGGAGAAGGAGAGCTTCATGCAACAGGAGGGAACAGGATGCTCATTGCTGGAGGGGCAGCTAATGGTTTATTAAGAGGAAAGGGGTCAGTAAGGCATCATCAAGCCCCGGTGCAATTATGCAACGTATCCAGTTCTGGCTCTTCCGGACACGACTCATCTCTCTCCAGGGTAATGCAGGCCGCCTCCTGCACCTGATCCCCGCATTAACACTGTCACAAGCTGATGATATTATCAAGTGAAGCGTAGCCTCCAGGGGAGACAGGCTTTAACCCTTCCCACACTGGCAGTGCAGGGTGGACGAACCCTGGGCCGTGGTGAACAAAGGTGAAAAGGGACCTTTTAAGGGCCAGTTGAGTTTGCACAGAGATGTTTTGGTGGGGAGGAGGACCTTGAGGCCACAGGACCTTGAGGCCAAAACCAAGCAGCATGTGTGGCTGCAGCAGGGGCACAGAGATGCTGCAAAAGCCTCATCCTGCCAGGTAGCAGCATGCCCAGCCCTGCCATGCTCCTCTCCCCTCTCCAGCCCTGCCGAGCATCCTCCAGCTCCCTGCTCCACAGGGACCCTGCTCCACTTCCCAGATTTGCTGCAAAAGTTTACATCGTGCTCTTCAGATCTCCCAGGTAAGAAATGCAGGAGGAGGCAAGTGCCCCACCTGGGAAGCTGAGCAGTTGGTTTAAGTCAGCATTCCCAGTGGAATAGTTGCTTTATTTGAGCTGTAACAGGTAACTCCAGCACAAAATGAAAAAGCGGGTGCCAGAGTATGTGCCAGGGCCGTGTTCTGGAGGCAGCCCCGTGCTTCAGGCTGCTCATCCTTAGTCATCACCAACTCTGGAGGCAGCGTCTCCAAATCTCTCTAAATCCCCATTCTCTCTCTCCTTGATTTCCCTCCCGTCCTGGATCGCTGAAGTCTGCAAACAACTCACTTCAATCCATTCCTGCACCGTCCATTAAGCCTTTAACGCTGCTGCATTTCCCGACAGTGACGCAGGTTATATTACAGCTCCTTAAACGCTGAGTTTTATTGATTCTACATATATGCATAAAAATACACACGGGCACACAAACATGCAGCCATAGATGGAGAGATGTATTGACAGCCAGAGAGTGGTTCCCGGAGGCGGAGGGTACCGGGGGCTGATTGCTGCTCCTCCAGGAAACAGGGGAATCCTTGCCAGGAGGAAAACAGAGGGCAAATGCAAGAGCAGTTTCATCAGCAATAACTTCTGAAGCAAAGTGCTTTTCCTTGGGGCGTACTCAAGGTAAAGGACTGCAGGTAGCTGCTGGGCTGGCTTGTATCTGAGATGGTCGAGTAGTTTCTCACCCTATATTGAGTTTCACCGGTGCTTTCATGGGCTTCAGGAGATCAGCAAAGCGTGATGGGTGCTTGGGCACTGGTTGGGACCTGGGTAGGGACCAGTCTGTTATTCTTCAGCAGATGATGCTCTGAAATGTCTCTGAAGGTTTCAGCAATGGCCAAGAGGGCTGGATTAAGTACCTGGGAGTCAGGAGCAGTGTTCTGAGGAGGATGTTCTGGGAGAAGCAGTGTTCTGGGGAGTTGCTCCCCTGACACAACTTGAGGCTGTTTCCTCTTCTGCTATTACTTTGAAGAAGAGACTGACCCTCACCTCACTCCGGCCTCCTGTCAGGGAATTGCAGAGCGTGCTCATGTCTCCCCTCAGCCTCTTTTTCTCCAGGTCCCTCAGCTGCTCCTCACCAGACTTGTCCTCCAGACCCTTGCCCAGCTCCAGTGCCCATCATAAACTGCAGGCAAGCCTTAAGTAATTTGCCATGGTTTTTCATTCACTTGAAGCTGGTGCTCACAGCACGGGACAGCTGAAGAGCTGGGAGATGCCTCCAGGATGGATCTCTGAGCCCCACAGAGGAGGAGGAGAGGGGGGTCTCCCCAGGCAGGGGCTTGGCTGGCTCGGGGATTACCGGGGTTGTTGGGCGACGTGTCACGGTCACGGCAGAAAAGAAGAACTGAGAAGCCAAAGGGTTTTGCTAATCCTCTTGCTTTGATTTAACAGCACCAAGCGTTTGCAAACACAGCTTTAATCTCCACTGCTGATTTCCAGAGTGAGGAGCTTGCGCTCGGCTAAAGAGAACAGGAAATGAGGATGCTCAGATCAAAACGGTTCGGCAGAACAGGCTGAGGGAGATCTCGCTTGGCACAGACTGAGGGTCTTCACAGAGATGATGGACTTTGTTAGCCAGTCCTGCAACCTCAGAGCTGCTCAGTGAGTGTGTGCCGTTGCTGATCACCATTGCTGAAACTCTTTCCCATCCCCTTTAACTGGAGGAAACACCTGCAATTGGCTCAGAGCTGCTCATGGAGAGCAGCTGTGTGACCTGACACAGGGCAAAAGCTGCAAGAAGAGGACTTTGCAAGGAGGAAGAACCTGGTGCTTTTATTTATATCAGTATGAGAGGGGACACGAAGGAGACACAGGGTCCTGTGTAGTCTCTGGGATTTTAAGAGCAAAGCCAGCAGGTCTGGGAAGCTGAATTTTTAGCTGCCATCAGTTTTCTACTGCATCAGCCCCATCCAAGCACTCTGTGCACACATCTTCCTGCAGCTCAGGGGTCAGGATCCAAGATAACTTTTTCAGGCTTGTCCTCAGGGGCAACGGGACACCAGGAGAGGAGCAAACAGCCCAGCAGTGCAGAGGAGATGCTGCTGAGGAGTGGGATGATGCTTGGCTGGTGCTGCTGAGGGGTGGGATGTTGTCCAGCAGCCAGGGCAGGTGTGTGGTGGGGAGAGATGACCAGGCAGACATCTACCAACACTTCCAGCCAATACCACAGGGGGAAACACTGTGTGTGTGTCCCACCAAAGGACAGAAGTGTTTGGGAAGCATGTGAGGTCGCGAAGAATTTCCTCTCACTAAAAGCTCGTGGAGAGGGCAGATTGTCTCTCAAGGCGAGGCACCACAAACCTCAGCCCCACTCCCTGAGCTGCTGTGCAGCACGGACAGACGGTGGCTGCAGCAGCACTGGGGCAGGTCAGAGGTCCTGAGTGAAGGACCATGCACAAGGCAAAGGAAAAGGTTCCTCTCGCCCTTCTCCACTCGTCTCCAGCTCATCCAGCACATCACAAGCGCATTAGCACAGGGTAATTATTAAAGATCAAAGGCAGACGTTGGCAAAGGTTACTCAGGCAGTGAAGCCCAGACACATGCTTGGAGAGAGGCTGTGCCTTTGTGCCGGGCTCGGGGAGGGTGTTGTGAAGTGCTGACGAGACGCTTCCACCGCGCTTCGCAGTCGCTGTTGCTGCGGCTGGTTTAAAACTTGACCCACTTTTATTTTCCATATTGGCATATTTTATCATCTTCTTTTTTTTTTGTTTTGATTTAAAAGTGCAGAATAATCGAGCACACCCAGCAAAAATTTGCAACAAATGTTTTGCTTGAGACCAATCTGCATTTTTTTTTTCAAGGAAGAAAAGCAGCTGGCAAAAGGTTTTTTTGTCCCAGAATGAGAGTGAAGGAGACTGAGCACATGCACCCCCAACTCACTAAGTGACCTGCCCAAACCCAGGCTGCCCACACCAAGGTCCTACTTGCAGCCTCTCACTGGAAGAAGGAGACCCCCTTAGGAATGAGTTTTGTCCTGACTTAGTGATCAGACATGGATGATCCAGCAGACAGTGGCACTGCCTGGCAGTTGGGAGTGGCAAAGGGGAGCAATGGCCTCTCTGTTCCTCCCCAGAGCTCCTGCTTGTGGTAAGAGATTTATTGCACTGAGGAGCTGGGCCACACCTTCACCACAGTCCACACCTTCACCACAATCCACACCAACGACAAGAGGAGCAATGAGCCATGTCCAGTGGGAGAAAGAATCGCTCCTCATCTGCTTTCACTGTGTGGGATGTGCCCCTCCTCTCATATGGTTATTTTGCCCTCAGGGCATGAAAGTGAAGAGGTTTTGTTGTTTTTTTTCCCCTAATAGAAATTTTCAAACACAGAGTAAAAAGTGCCCCAAGTGAAGGTAAAGTGGGGGAGCAACCAATGGAGAGTGCTCTGGGGTTGCAGGGAGGAGCTCTGGGCACACTTAGACATGAGATAAGCAAATACGTCAGGAAGAGAAAATAAAGGGCTGAAGTGTGGCAGTTTAGGTCTTTTCTGAGGAGCCTCTGGGAAGGAGAAGGACCCTGGAATGGGAGGAGGAAGCACAGGTATAGTGCTTTGCCCCTTTGGGTTGATGTCCCCACCAGGGATGCTCCTGGGACCACAGCCTCTCACAGGAAGGAAGGCAGAGATGGGCAGCAGCTTCTATCCTCCTCAGGCTGAAACAGCCCTCTCCCCTGGCAGCCTTGCTGACACCATTTGTTCCCTGTCAAGGCCAGGAGACACCTCTCCATCCAATGTCTGCCAACACCAGTGACGCCATGCACAGGGAGAGCTCCTGAAGCCAGGCAAGCTGGGCACAGCACCGTGATGCTCCGTGGAAATGTCCCTCCAAGGAGCAGGAGATGGCCACGCACAGCACATGCCAGATGCTGCTGGGCAGAGCCCAAGCCCTGGCACATCAGCAACGACATGGAACAGGCCAGGACTTGCCTCTGCTCCCCCCTTCCCTACACATACACCCCCTTGCAAGAGACAGAGCTGGCTGCTGCCATGGCTGCTGCTTTTGAGGGGATTTAGTCTTCTCTAAGTAAACATGGAGGCAGTTGATACACACCTTATAATTACACTGCTCCACTCTGCAATTATTACATTTTCCAAGCTACAGCTGCTTCCTACTCATTATCAGGTTAAGGAACTTCTCCTGATAGTAACATCACATTAACCCTGTAATTAAGAGGCAGACCACCCAGCGACTGGCTGCTGAGAGGGGCTTCTCCCAGCAAGGAGCGGCCATGCCTGAGCTTGGAGGTGGCTTTCTGTGATGCAGAGGCACTTCTCTATCACCCAAGCAGCTTCCCTGCCCCCCTCCCCCCTTTATTTTTCCTGTAAATGCCATGACAGGAGCATCCTCACCACCTTGCCACCACAGAGGAGCTCAGCTGGGTGCCCTGAGCCAGGGGATGTGCTGAGCCCTGCGTTTCGGTGGGCAGGAACAGCAGAGTTCCCCAGGCACCCCACTCCCAGCTCCAGCAAACAATTTATCTGATGAATTTGGAATTTCCATTCACAAGCATGGATTTCTTTAAACAAAATCCATTGTCCTTGGAAACAGCCATTTCCTGTACCCCTGCCCGTGGGCTGCCAGCCACAGTGCCTGGGTCAGATGCTGCTGTTTGTGCCTCCATCAGGACAAGGGATTGTTTCTGAAAGACAAGTATGTCACATGAAGCAAAATGGAAAGATAGCAGGAGGGCTGTGATGGTGCCCAGTCACAGCCCCTGCAGTGCCCATCCGTGTTTCCAGCCCTGGGATGCAGCACATGCTCTGGGTACCGACCTTGCAGGGAGAGGAGCTGCTGGAACAGCTCAGCACTTATGGGCTGAGCAGCTGCTGTTTGAGGGGCTTATCCAGAGAGGACAAGGTGTCAGGGCTGCAGATGAGCCTGAGCTTTCCTAACCCTGAGTTATCCTAACCCTGAGTCTCCTCAGCTGGGACACTTGTCATTTGTTTTGGACCTGTTTATTAGAAAAGGGCACTTCTGAGCCCCAGAGATTCAGAGCATCATCACTCCCTCGCCATGTGGAGGCTGCAGTTTCGTGGCACTCCAAGGTCTGGACAATTTAATGTACTTCAAGAACTTAGCTGCTACTGCTGAAATCAGACCGTGGCATAACCTGACACCTCTAATTACAGGAAGCAGAGCTGGGCTGCAGACAGAGCAGCGTATCTGGAGTGAGATCGCATCAGTGCAATCAAATCTGGGGCCAGGAGCCAAAGGCTGGAGGAGCAGTGACAAGGGTAACAGACGCACACCCAGAACTTCCCTATATTTCTTTTCATGTTCACATGCAGAAAATCCAGTGGCCCCAAGCACTTTCTGAGGCGTGACCCCGTGGCTGCCTTCTCCAACCTGCTCCCCAGAAAGGATGGAGAGTCTCCTGGCTCAGGATGCACCAACCCCCCCAACACCTTCTCCTTCTCTCACAGAGGAGCACAGGGAAGGCTCAGGGTAGGAGTGGAGTACCAAGGGGTGCAATGAGCCCAGCCCCAGGAATATCCCCACGGGGGCCCTTGCTCAGGCTGTGGCCATGGGGGGCTTTGGGAGGCCAGTGAAAGCAGCACTTGCTCCAGAAGCTCCCCCTCTAATGGGACATTTCCCGTGTTATCCCAACAGCTCTGGTTTCCAGACAGTTTATCACCCACCTAAAAATCGATGACAAGCCAGAGTGAACCCCTGACCTGGAAGTATAAATTGCCCCTAATTATCACAGTGGCTCGTCATGCGCTGGGTGCTTTGACCGAGGCCCTGAGCTGGGAGCAGTCATGCCCTCTGACCCCACTGCATTTCTCTTGGTTTAAGGGCTTTTCTCCCCATCCCAGCTTGTGATTCCCCTGCCCAACTACTTTCCTGAGCCTCTCTGACACATCTGGGACTGCTGAGTACGGGGAGGGGGGTAGGGGGGAAGACAGACCATTAAAGTACCATCTCCCCCCCGCCCCCGGCTTTTATTCCCAGTCCTCAGAAACGGCTGCTCATTGTCTCTGCCTTTGGCCAGTCCATCTTTGAAATGGGGGCAAAGCATCCCCCTCAGAGGAATCTTTAATTAAAGTTTGCAAGATGCTTGAGTAGCGTTAGATTAATAAAGAAGGGCCACAATTGCACAGAAGTATCCCCAGGAGTGATGGGCTCCCAGGGAACCAAGGCAGGTTCCCGGGGCAGACCCCAGGGAATGCAGCAGTTTCTCCCCCATCTCCTTCTCAGGGCCTTGGCATTTGTTTAGCCCCAGGCTCTATCCAAGGTAAACGGGGGCAGCCCGACCCTGCCACCTCTTCCCACTCCAGTTGCCAGGGGCTGCTGAGTGCCCTGGCAGTTGAGCAGCCCTTGAAAGGCTCCTTTCACTGTAATTAGACATGTAAAAATGAAAAACCTCAGGAAAAGAATTTATGCATCTTCTAATAGCCCTCAAGTGTCCATCCAGCCACAGCCTTTTTTCTCCCTGGGCTTTTATTTGGAGAGTTGCTATAATTTATGTCATGCAATTAGGTTTTTGTCTGTAGGCTCTGGGAGGGAATGTGAGTGCAGAGCAGGGACAGGAGCCCCGAGCCTGGCGAAGGGGCAGCAGCTCCAGCATCTGCTCTTGTCCTCATCCCAGAGAGCCCTAGAGAGACAGGACTCAGCCCAGGACTGACCACTTCACCGGGCAGCAAACAGGTCTGAAACAGCCCAAAAGCACAGGCCAGAGCAATGATAAAACAAGAGGAGAGTAGGGAGGGAATCCCCCAACGGAGCCTGATTCTGATGGGAACTGTGTCCAGAAAACCCACAGGGAGGCTGGTGCTGGTGCAGTTGCTAAGTAACAGTGTCCTGTCCTCCTGTCCTCAGCATCACTGTCTGCCTGTCAGAGCACAGCATGGGGTGGGAACAGTCCCTCCTGCCTAGCTGGAGTATGCAGGGGGAGAGGAGAGACCCACCGAGGAAGGGAGTGGTGAGAGTATCCCAGAGTGATGGGATGGCAGAGCCGTTGCAGCTGCTGTCACCAATACCCAGCACCCAGGGGTTGCTCCTCTCCTCATTCCTCCAGACAAGGCCTCTCCAAACACAACAAGGCTGTGTTTTTCAGAGCACCAGCCCGCATGCAGCAGGATAAACCCAGCAGATAGAGCCAAACACAGAGCAGCACACGCTTCCTGTGACTATTTGTTTAAAGTCATGTGAAATTGGGATTCAGAAGCACCCACAGTGCACTGACTCTTCCTCTGCACAAGGACAAAATCCTTGAGCTTGAGTCTCCAAAAGACGAGTTTTAGCTCAATGTCCTCTTTGTGCCCATCTCAGTGCCCACAGGCTCAGTGCTGGCAGGTCAGGCTGGCCACACGCTGCTCCCCCAGCCCCATGCTGCCCCACATCTGCAAGGAATTCCCCCCCCCCCACCCCGGCTGCAGAGAGTGGCCGCAGCCTCACGCTGCCTGGGGCTGCCTGCTGGGGAGGCTAGGGGAGGCTCAACAATCAGAGGTGGGGAAAAAAAACCCAGAAACAGGCAGAAACTGTGCTGCCAAAACATGCACATTCAGCACAGGCTGTATCTGGGGTATCAGCAAAAGTAATCACAGCCCAGATTGTGCCGGGCCAGGCAGATCCCAGGGTGCAGGAGGCCCCTTATCTCCTCTCAAACTGCTGAGTGACTGACAAAACGTGGGCCCCCGTTTCCCCCTGAGCAGCCAATTCCTCCCCCTGCACATGCAGGACTTTCTCCTCCACAGCCAGGTCCCAGCCCCCGTCCCGGTGCAGCTGTGCCCAGCCCTGGCAGATGTGAAAGCCAGATGATGCTCCTGTCTCTCCCTCAACTCACCGTCAGAGGAAAAGCATCACCTAATCCCCCACGCAGATGGTGCCAGTGGGTTTCCCCTGGCACCTCCAAGGACTTCCCCATTCTCACAAGTTACTGGCACTGGTGGGGGGCAGGAGCTGCCATGCTGGAGCTGCTGTGACCAGGTGGAAATGCTGAAGGGACGGTCAAAGCCTCTCCTGACACCCAGGGCAGGTGAGACAAACGCAGCTCCCGTGCAGCACTGCTCCCACACCTCCCAGGGCTCCAGTCCTGGGGAGGAAAACAGGAATTGGGTCGTATCCCCTTGATTGTCTGAGTAAATGGGACAGTGTGTACGTTTCATTTACCTTCCTACAGGGCAAATGTAGTGAGCATGTAATAAATCATTTCTGCAGCTGCTGGGCAAGCCTCCTGCTGCAAACCCAGCAAAATCCGTGCATACTAAACCTGCCCTAATTACAGTTCCCTCTCCTCTTCCATTCCTCCCAGCTCCTTCTTACATATCCACTTGCTCACTTGTCACTCTCTGCCTTGCTCCTCCTTTCTCCCCTTCTGCTCCTTCTTTCCCCTTTGCTAATTACAGAGGAACTCCCTGGTCACCACCAGCACAGCTCCTGCCCTCAGGAGCACGTGCTTTAGCTCCAGTTTGGGTAACATCAGTTGGGATGTGACTGCCAACAGCTGAGATCTGGAGGTCTGGAAACCTTTGGGTCCTACTGGAAGCACACAGGTTAACTGACACAACGAAACTTTCCTCTTGGCTGTTTGACCTTGAGGTTTCCTCTTCTTCAAGTCAGAGCTGAGGAATCCTCCCTGTTGGTCTGGGATGGCAGCAGGATGGGGCAGGAGCTCCTTGGGAGGTCACCTCCCAGCACTGCTCCCATAGGCAGCACCAGATATGGTTCAGACCTAAGGTTTGTCACAGCACTTCCAACGTTAGAGAAAACAAGCTGTGGGTACAAATGGCAATAGTCTTAAATTGCAGCAAAAAAAAAAACAAACCACCCAGAAAGATGGAGAGTGGTGTGTACAAAAGCCTTTCTAAGGACAGCAAATTGCTGGGGCAGATTGCCTGGGGCAGTGCCAGACTCCCTAGCACTGGATCTTGCGGGAGTGTCAGATAAAGAGCTGTTGGGAACCAACCCTGAGGAGCTGGTCCTGCCTGGAAGAGGGCAGTGGGACAAGGACATGGCCCCGAGCACCCAGCTCACGCCACGGTGGGTTCTGAGGCAGCTGCACTGAGCAAACATTGTTTATCCAGCAATGCTTTCTCCAAAGGAAACGCAACTGCAGATGTGCTGAGAGCCCCTGATCCATCAGAAGAGAAGGGAACAGCACATCTCTTTGGTGAGCGAGGTAAGGAGGCAACAGAGGAAAGGAGGATATGATCTTCTCCCCCCACCCCGCCCCATTTCTCTGGCATCAGTGCTGTGGCTCTCAGCTGTCAGTGAGAGGAACAGCCGTGCACCACATGTGCCGGGCCTGCCTCTTGCTGTGAGGACCTCGAGGTCCTTAAAATAATCCCAAAGAAATAAACAAACAAACAAACACCAAAAAATAATGCCAAAAGCAAATACAGAACAGGCTTATTCCAGTCATTTTCTCCAGCAGAGTCTATTCAAAGACCGGAGAGAGGATGACACGCTGGGCCAAGCTAAACACCCCTGCAACACATCGCAAACAATAGCTTCACAGAGCACGAAGCCAGAGGGAACCGTTGTGGTCATTTGCTCTGATTTTCTGCAGAACATATGCCATGGCACTTCCCAGAATTCATTGTTTAAACTAGGCAAGGCTCGCAGAAAAACACTCGCTCTCGACTTCAGCTTTTCCAGAGTGGGTGGATGCACTGCAGGACGGCACCAGGGAAGAGGGGGAACGTTCTTCCTTTAACCAGTCTGAGGACTCTCTGTAACTGGGATGAAAATTCCATTGACTGGAAATGGCAGTTCCAGGGAGATGGAAACTATTTGCAAGTTTGGGCTAAGACCAGACTTCACTGAGCTGGGCATTTCCAGCACAAAGTGCTTGGACTTCTCATCCCAAGATTAATCCTTCTCCGGAGAGGGAAGGAGGCCAAAGCAAAACTGCCACCACCTAACACATAAAACAAACACTCAGTTTGAGTTTGGGGGGCTGCCCCCTCCCTATGCTTTGCTTTAAAATCTGCCAAGCTACCTTGCTTTTAGCCTAGGGCAAGGGAAGGGCATTTGACTCACTAGAAATACTTGCCTGCCTTCCCCGACTCTCCTCAGCCGTGACGCCAACTAATCATTTTTGTTGCACTCTTCATTTCAACACTCCATTTTCTAATCCTCTTCCTTGACTGTCATCTCTGGTCAACAAATATGGCTAATGCTGGAAAAGGACACTTTATCTGACAGAAGCAGTCTCTGCCGTGGAAATACCGACCCTTTGCCCAGAGTTACATGAACCAAGCTCTGCCCTCGCTTCCAGCCAACAGCCTCATCCAGACTGAGATCCAGCCAAAATATTCCTTCAGCTGAGAGGGTAGAGGAATTTCTCCTGCATCTCAGGAATCTGGACATTGCTCTGCAGCACAGGGCTTCTCCAGAGCTGAACAAGACACGGCACGATGAGCTGGAGAAGCCGACTCCACCGAGCACTTGTGTCAGGGCTGAGCAGTGCTGCGTGCCATGGGGTGAGCAGTCCCACTCACATCATGAGATGCACACGAGGCTTTCTGGGCTGCATTTTGGATCCCCTCCTCCTCTTCCTCCAAACTGCAACTACTATGAGCAACGTGCTCATCCCCCACTTCTGCACAGCAGGGTCAGAAACGGGAAAGAAGCCAGTTTCCCTTCCAGTGTGCCTAGTCACATGGAAACGAAGGAAAACCAGAGGAGGAGAAAAATAAAGGACACAGGGAAGCTCCAACAAATGAAAGGGCAAAGAGTGGGCAAGAGTAGAGAGGCTGGGAAATCAGGAGGTTATAAAGCTGTTGCCAAACTGCTGCAAACCCAGCAGTGAGACTACACTTGGATGAGGCCCCTGGAAAAACCAGCTGAAGGAGGGAGGCAAATCTGGCCAGGGATTAATGAGGTTGAAATCCACTTCCACTGACAGTGCCCAGTGGCTGCTGGAGACGACAGGCAGGCCTGAGTCAATGTGCTTGGAGAGGTGCAGCCACTAATCCAGTGGCATGGAGGCCTGGAGCGAGGCAGACAGACAGACAGACGTCATCCAAACCACAGGACACTCCCCAAGCCTGTTCCAACCACAGCTCAGGAACCTGCTGGCCTTCGTGCCCTGAGGCTGAGCTGACCCCAAGCCCAGCAGGAAGGGGAAGGGGGTGGTTTAAGGTTGGCAGGAGCAGAGCCAAGAATGTGGCTCGGCAGGAATAGCGATGGGCACAAGGCATAACTCTATCTGAGAGCAGCTCACAGCTTGTGTGCGTCCATGCGTGCACAGGGAGGGCAAACAGTGCAGGAGAGCTGGGATGTAGGAACTCCCTGCTAAAGCTGAGGATGAAGCCCGTGTCACTGGGTACCAGGGAGCCTGGGTCTCCCAGAGGAAAGGGAGCACTGATGGGAAGAGCATTGTGGTTTTCCCCTGAAGCAGCAGCTCTGGTGTGCATCAGTAAGATGCACACGAAAGCCTCTCTTCCTCAACACCCCAAGTCCCAGCGAGCCCCTGCATCATCCCAGCCTGGATGCAGAAGAGTTTCTGAGAGGCAGTGAGGACCAAGTGCCTTTGGAAGAGAAAAACAAGAAGATCAGCAGGTTCTGGGGGAGGCCAGTCTCCAGCCAGGACCCAGCTCTGTTGAGGGGAGAGCCCACACATGCAGGAGTGGCTTCTCAGAAGGGTTGACTCATGGGCTGGGAAGAACACAGCTACTGCAGCTGCCCTGGAGAGACTGAACCCAGGAGGTCCTGTGAACAGCCTTTGAGGACAGACAAGTTTTGAAGGATGCAAAGGCCAGGCCTAGCAGCAATTCCTCAGCAATAACAGCCTTGCAGCAGGAAAACTCTCAGTTATTAAGGGAAAACCACTAAACAGAAGCACTGGTTTCAGAGAAATAACCATTCAAAGTCCAGCACAGCCAAGGAAGCCAAAGGCCTTCGCTGCAAGCCCTGGGCTGCTTCCAGCAGGCTGATGGGTGTCAGATGCCCGTCCCCTTTGCAGACACGTTGAGGTCTCATTTTAAAGACAGCGATTCCCGAACCTTGGGTGAGAAACATCAACATCAGAGCTTCCTTCCTCAGCCTGATGAAAGGGGAACAGATCTGTTACTATTTTTTCAGTAAATGTTTTTGCTGGCTACGGGACCCACTGGCTGGCCAAAGGCAAGTGAGAATTTTGTTCCATCAAACAAATACCATTACTGATGGAAAGTTACTTGAACCCGCTTCTCCTCCCATCTTCCCTCTCTGGATCATCCATTTCCCCTGTGTGCTCCCCTGCAGCTCCACTCACAGGTGTCACTCCCCTCTCAGAAAACTCATCTTTCCAGTTGTGCTATTTCTGCCAAGCAGACCTGACACACACATCCTGACCCTGAGGACCCACCAGCCCTTTTTGAGTTCCTCATTTCTAGCAAAACAGCTCTTCTGGAAACCACCTGGCTATCACAATCCTTCTTTCACAGCTGGCAGAGCAGAGCTGGAGAGAGGTAAACTTGGCCCAAGCAAAGTCAGCCAGCGACAGTGAGAGAAGCAATGGTGATGCCAGTCCCTGGACCAGTGCTCTATGCATCAAGTTGTGCAGAGCAGCAAGTATCTGCTCATCCCTCTGCCTGGTTATTCAGCTGCAGGTGAAGTGCAGGGAAATGAAAAGATTTGTCCATGGAAGCCAAAGGCTGATTTGCCCAAAAAGCCATAGTAAGCCTATGGCAGAGCTGACATCCCTTGAGCCTTGACTGCAAAAGCATCCTGGATGCATCTCACACTCCTGAATATTCATGAGAAACCACTGTTAACAGCTCAGCTCAGTTAAAGGTCTACCCAGAGGCTTTGCATCCTGGCCGAGTATCCACATGGGGCTGCTCTGAGAGAGCATGATGAAGAAAATTAAATGAAACCTCAGCCGAGGAAGCTGACAGTGGCCTAATTTGGCTGGGCACCAGGCCCCAGGCCCTGCCTGAGGCACTGCCAGAGCAAAGCTTTCTAAACGTTGGAAAAACCCCTCAATTCTGCTCCCTGGCCCCAGGAGACTCCAAACCCCAGGAGGGTCTCCGAGTGCTTCCCAGGGATGTGTCTCAGCACGGGACAGGGGGAGCAGACTGAGGGCTGAGCTGCACATCACTCCCAGCTAATTGCTTCTGATGAATCCGTGCACAAGGGCTCAATCAATCAATCAGTCCCTGGGGCATACGTGAGGCAGAGTGGATCTGCATCCCCAGGCACCCACCTGGGACAGTCCTTAAGCTACATTTCCTTGTGCGACTTGTGCACTTGGATGATTCTGCTGGTTCTGCCTCACTCTCTGCAGCCCTTTGGGTCTCATCTGTTAGCTCTCCTACCAGCCATCCACATGCACTGTGTCCTCCCCCTGCCTGTTAACCTTGTGCATATTTTTAAACGGTGCCATTTCCTTTGGCTTGCACAGCATTTTATTTGTTCTTTATAGCACCGGTCTCACACAGGGTGGATGTTGCTTGGAGAGAAATAGATGCTGCTGCTGGCTGCGGGGTGGAGAGGACAGGCTGGCTCCTGAGGCTACATCCCTCCCTTTGACATTGACTCACTGCAGGCCGGTTGCCCCCTCTCTGCCTGTAAAACAGGGCCGACAACATTCACCTGGCTGCTGGAGGAGGTGAGGGGTGCATTAACCACCAAAAGAAAAAGCCCTTTTCTACCAGGTGACACTGCAAGTGCAGGGGTCAGGAGGAGATGTACTTTATAGATGCTCACACTGTGATCACATCTTGGGGTAGGCAATGCTCCCGTGCCTCTGGGCCAGCTCTGATGCGTAATACAGACACCAATTGGGAAGCCCAAGGCAGAATGGAGAGTGCTCCACTTCCAGGGGTCTCAAACATTTGGCTAAATTCAGGCTAACCTCAATTTACACATCTGATCCCAGCAGGGCTGTGTCCCAGCACTGCTCCCACGCCAGCCAGGACAAGGGACCAACCCAACACCCTGGACTTCACCATTCTCCCTTGAAAGAAAGTTGCAAGAGGCAAAAGATGCTGCTCTTTCACACTTGGTGATAAAGAGGTGAGGAAAACAGGCTGCTCCTGCCAGTGCCCAGACTTTCCCCCAAGTCTCTGCTCCCCTACACCACCCCTTCACACAGCCTTTCTGCTTCCCCAGGGGCACTGCCTGCCCCACGGCTCCATCCCTCCACGCCTGCCCTGCCAGAGCAGGCAGCTGGTGGCAAGGGGCAGCCCCATCTCTATCACCCCTGCAGGAGCCCCACAGCAAAGGAGGGAATGTGCAGCTCGCTATGGTGCTTCCAGGATTGCTCTGCTCAGAGTTGTTCCCACCTCACAGCCCTTGCTGTGGCTCAGCAAGCTGCCCTGCATAGGGGGCACGATGTTGGCCAGGGCTGTTCCTCCCTGGCACAGGCCCTGCAGAGATGCCAGCACACCTTCCACACTGCTGTGACTCCTTCCTTTGCACAGCACCAAACTCTACTGGCCCCTTTGCCAAATGGGTTGTCGCTGCAGCCCTTGCAACACCCACCCTGGCTTCACGTGAGTTGCCCCACACTTCAGGGGTGTGGGGAGGGAAATGAGCCCTTCTCCCACCTCCAGCCACGGGGCTGGGGAGGCACAAAGGAGCTCTGCACCCATCCAGCAACCTATGAGCACTGACCCAGGCCAAGGCAGTCCCCAGAAGAGCTGCTGTGGTTAATTACAAGGCAATCCTCACCCAGACAGCTCTTTACAGTCCAAGACAAGCCCTGAACCCAGACCCAAGACTTGTAAGGCCTCTTGCCCCTCGAGCCTTGTTTTCATCACAGCACTAGCTAGCAGACAGCTTTCTACTGGATTATTAATTGTATTTCTCTATACAGCTTTACATCTCTGCCTGCAAGTTGCTGTGTTGTGAAATATGATTAGGCTTTTGTGATCCTGTCCTGACAGTTCCCTTTGCACCTCCCCCTCCAGCCAAAAAACAGGGTTATGGAAGGGGTTTGGGGCTAAATGCAGCACACCCCTTCCCAGGGCAGAAACTGATAGATTTCTCCATGGTGGCAGATCCCAAAAAGCAGATCTGGAGTCAGCCCAAGCCAGCTGGCCTGGCAGAGGAGGAAGAGGAGTTAATGGATCCCACTGCTCTCTCTCAGCAACAAGCAGCAGCTATTAAGGACAAAGTGCTCAGCAACAAACAGCAGCAATTAAGGACAAAGTGCGAGAGACTAATTGGACATTTAACCCAATGCTGGCACTAGAGGCCTTGTGCTGTAGCTGAAGAGAGAGAAGAAAGATTCACTCCCAGCTGCAGGCTCATCTAATAAGCCCTTTGGTGTAACCAGATACACCCCGTCTTCCTCCAGATAGTTTCCCTCAGAGGGTTGCTCACTGGAGGGCAGTGCTCAGGATGGGTGTGGGAAGGAGAGCAGAGAGAAGCCTGATGAAAGTGGATGCAAACAAAAGCATTCCTCAATCTGCTCCTGTTCCTTTTCCTTTTGATTTGCTAGCTTTTCCCCTGGTTTTAGGGTTTCCTTTTTTAAAGTCTTGGAGCAGGACAGGTTTTTGAAAGCTTTCAGCTATCCCCACAGTGCCTGACACACCGACCAAGACAGCAGCACCCACATCTCACTGCCAAAACAACCACTCAAGCAGCAAAAACGCAGGAAGCAAATGCAACTGCTGTTTCTTGCTTGCCCACGGTTGTGCACCAAGCCATGTGTGTGCCCAGGAGCCAGCCTCAGCCAGGCCCAGCTCCCACCAAACTTCACCAGAGCTTTGCCCGAGTAAACACTCAGGCCCCTAATTAGAAAGGCATCTCCACTGAAAATGCAACACATACTGTCCCAAATCCCCATGTTTAGCACAGCAGACAGTTCCTCCCCTGAACAGGGTGGTTTTGGCTGTGCCTAAGTTATCTGCAAACTGCTTGATTTTATGCCATTGCCCGTTGTTCAGAGCAAATCAGTGGCTGCAAACATGGGAGATCCATAGAAGCTACAGGGCCACAGCAGCTCTGCCCACAACACTCACAGCAGATGCCACACGGACAGTCACATGAGTCTGATGGTCCCGGACTGGATCATTCCCAAATCCCTGAGCACTCTCTGGAGAGCCACTCCAGCATTCCCACCATAAATAAGCATTCAGGAGAGCAGCATTCTTGTCCCTTCCTGTTTATCAGCATCAACTGATGAATTTCTATTAGGGCACATGCCCACAGGGAGCATTTAGCTCATCTTCCCATGGGCCTTTCTCTTCCCAAAGCATCCTCTGCCACCTGCCATCTCCTCAGCTCTTCCCTCACTGCTTTAACCCAACAGGCAGAGCTCAGCTTTGCTCCAGCCCTCGCACACGCTGGGTGACAGGACAGATGTTTCCAGATGAGCACTGGGCATAAATGGGGGTTTCCAGGGTTTCACTGGCTCAGTTTCACGGCTGCCAGCCAGGACCACTGCAGCAGAGAGCCTTCCAGCCTCAGCCATGCTTTACAACAAGTTTCAACCTCCCTTGCAAAGCAAGACCTGGATTTTTTTCCCTAACTCAGTCTCCAACCAAGGCATGGGATGGGAGCAGCCTGCACACACCCCCAGGTGCAGGAGAGTTTTGGTTGCATTTGCTGTTTTCAGGCTTCCAGCTGAGCTGACAGGATTGAGAGCTGGAGACTACCCACAGCTCTGGCTCTGGGAAACACTCTCCTGACGGGTTACTCCGACGCTTCTGGCTCCTTGAAGCGATGTCTGCTCAGGCTCAGGGCACTGCCTCCGAGAACCATCAGCCAGGGTGGGTTCCCCAGCGCTTCTGTTCCTCATCTCAGTAGCCAGCCCAAAGCACAGTCTGGGATTGATTAAAAAACACCGAGTGGTTCAGGGCAGGGATAAAAACTTGCAGACAACACAAAGAAGGGCCAGAAGGAGAATCCAGCCCTCCCTTATCCAGATAAGGTGCTCAGCTGTCCCAGGTATGGAGTCATGATTCCTTAATGCTTCGCAGACTTCCCGGGTCCATATATCAGCACGCCTTGCCAAGGGAGCTTGGCTAATAAGGGTGATTTATGCAGCGGTCACTAATGGTTGACCTGGGCTTCCATCAATCTCTCCTGGAGGTTTCTGAGGATCAAGGGAGATTACAGCTTTACTGCCATAAATATGGGAAGTGGTGCAGTGCCAGCATCCCCGCTCCAAGGAGAGGAGAGGAGGCACACAAAGCCTTGCCAGCCAGGAGCTGAGCTGCAGGCCAGAGCACCCAAGCTCAGTTGCACCAGCTCCACCAGCAGCTGTGATGCCTCCACACATGGTACCCAGCCTGGACAGGGAAACAGGACACATCTTGAGAAGCAGCAGCAAGAGCCAGGGCTGAAGACACCCCAGGGCATCTCTGGCCTCCCACTGGCACATTGCCATGATGCACAGCAGCTCTCTCCCTCTGCTTTTAAACTCAGACTCTTCATCTGCTCCACAGCAAGCTGAATCCTCGGGAGTGAAACCTCTGGGCTGTCCCCCATCAGCCCCTCATGAGTATCCCACAGCAGCTCTCCTGGCAGAGACACAGCCAGAGATGTGCAATGTAGCC
Source organism: Urocolius indicus (assembly GCA_013401255.1). Classification (NCBI taxonomy): domain Eukaryota; kingdom Metazoa; phylum Chordata; class Aves; order Coliiformes; family Coliidae; genus Urocolius; species Urocolius indicus. The sequence continues at coordinate 21,200 of WBNH01009949.1, read as the reverse complement.
AGGGAACTACCCAAGGTAGCCAACCAGCCTACAATGGTTTGGCTTTCAGAAAGCATCCTAAGACGTCGGGATCTTTTACAAACAGTAAAGGAAGGGTTAACCCAACCACAGCCCAGACAAGAAAAAAAGGTGGAAACGGAGATACAGGAGGATAAAAGGGCTCTCAGGAGGGGTCAGCTTGAGAGGAAGAGAAAGAAGAGAGAAAAGGAATTTGCTTCCACAGAAACCCCAAAGGGTTGAAAGAATTTGTGAATCAAACAGCCAAAAGGAAGGGACACAACCTGGCTCAGGAGATCATACCACCCAGACACAGCCCTGGATGGGGAGTGCTGGGGGACAGCCTATTCCTGGCAAAAGGAGGTGCTTAAACAGGAGGAGGCTAACCTCATCAGTGGGGCAGAGCAGGGGGTAAGCAAGTCTGCAGGAGGCAGAAGGCTCCAGCAACATCTGAGCAACAGCAGCAGCAGCTTTCTCCTTGGGCTGTGATCATCAGTCAGTACATTGGCTCAAAAAACGAAACCGAGGGCATTTAGGATGCTCCCAGCTCCTGTCTTTTCATCTCCACTTAAGGGTGACTCTTCAGCTTGTTGCTATGGGGAGGAAAATAAATGGTGCCCTAGATGGATGGGGAGGAGATGTGCTCTGCTCCTCACAGCAGCATTCAATTCAGCCTGACAGACTGGGAACAGATGAGACTCCGGGGACACAGAGCTCTGCTTTCAAGGTGATGCCTCTACCCTTGAGCACAACAGTTGCTCGAGATCTCCTGCTGCTGAGAGAGCAGGTCCCAGCTCACCACAAGTGTCTGGGGCATCAGCGAGAAACAGCAAGGACAAACATGAGCACAACCCCCCAGGCAGCTGGGAGAGCTGCAGCCCCTCTGTCCAAGCCTCTTTTCTCAGCTGAGCACCACGGGCACGGGCCAGCAGCCACCCTGGCACCACTGTCTCCCCTTGGCATCACCACCCTGCCCGTAAAGCTCATAAAACACTGAGCAGAGCTCTGGAGCTGCCACCTCCACCCCAGGCAGCAGCCTCAGCCATCCCTTCCCTGGCATCGAGCAGGGGGAAATATGCATCGAGGAGAGGAACAGCTCCAAAAGGAAAGACAGAGAGACAACTTTGTTGTCCCAGCCAAATTCCAGCCTGCCAAATCCTGCTTGTCTCCAACGCTGCCAGTATTTGCAACAAACAACAACAACAACAAGCCATCAAACCACATCCCGACGCCTCACGCTTCCTCCCGAAGCTCTGGCAGGGGCTGTGCAGGCACCTGCCACCGCCACCCCGGCAGCAGCCGCTGCCATTGTCGGCGGAATTGATCTTCAAGTGTAGCTTGCACATTTGTCTGTAAAGCTCATTAAGATCCGGCGAGATGAAAGGCTGCTCAGAAATGTAAGATCATTATCGGTATCAAAAGAAACACAGAAAACTGCTGCTATAGAGGCAGATTTGTTTCCATATAGAAAAGCTGTTCAAAGTTCTCCGAGAAGCTCTTTAATAAGATGGCTGTTACATGAATAAACTTCAAGAGCTTCTCTCACGCTGGGGGAAAACTTCCAAGGGCCCCTTTGCCTTTCACGTCTGTGGCGCAGATTTTCCCCCTGTCATTTCTGACACAGCCAAGGTAATTTGGGAAGAGGGACGGGGAATCTTGTCCCCCAGCCCCTCCCCAGTGGGACGCTGCTCAAGTCACCACGCACAGCAGCAATGGTTGGGGTAGCACAGGGATGGGACAGGCAGTCAGGAGACATGACCACAGGCATCTCCCAGCTCACCCCCTTCCAGGGCTGGGAAAGGGGCTCTGCCCAAGGAGTGAGCCCTGGAAGAGGCACCCACACATGGGATAGGGCACAGTGCTCACCCCCAAGTGCTCAGCAGTGAGAGGCACCAGCAGCCTTCCAGAGAATAACAGTTTGGGGTTAAATACTGTAAATCCCATCCCCAGCAGACATTCCCTATCAGGCAGCCTCAGTGGGCACTGCCATTAGCCATGGGGTCAGGTTCAGCCCCTCACATGCAGGGCAAAGACACCCACAGCCAGTGCCAGACAGGCAATGGTATCATCTCCTGCCTCCCACCAGTGCATCCCAGTCACAGTGCCAGAGACCTCCATGCGTGGAGCCCCATCTGCCACGGATGCTCCAGGAGCCTCCTGGCAGGGGCTTTGCCCCGGATCACAACCCCCCAGGCCTGCAGCCCGTGAAGAGGAACTCACTGCTTTAAAACAAGCTTCAGCTCCTGCACTGGGAGGTTGCCAGTGCCAAGCCTCAGGCTCGGAGCTGGCTGATAGAAATTTGGATGCAGCAAATCTGTTCCTGCCTGGAGGAAGCAGAAGAGTTAAACTTGCTCAAGGCACCATATTTTTCCAAGAAGAATCAGTTCTTCCCACACAGGGTCATTTCTTTTTTGAAACCAGCCTCCCTTTTATCCACAAGAAAATCTGCTCATAATTATAAACCAAGGAAGAAGAGGTTTCTGGAAATATTCCTTTGCAGCTGAGCCATTCTCACCCTGGCACAGGGAGAGCGAGCCTTCCTCACTCCCATCTGTTGCCTCCGGAGCGCGGCGGCAGCTCTGCCAGCCGGGCTCTGCCAGCCAGGCAGCGCTTGGGAGGGGGGAACGTGACACCATGGTGAGACCAGGAGAGGAGGGGAGGGCCACCACCAAACTGGGCAGGACTGGAAGCTCACATCCTGCCCAAGATGTTCGCCTTGCACATGAACAGCTTGGCACCGCAAGGGGCAGGGAGAAGGAGGAGGAGCAGTGCGAGCGTCAGCTCAGCTCTGAGAGGGAAAAGACGAAGTGGGAGTCTGATGGTGTTGAGTTTGATGGTCTGGGCCCTGACTCTGTGGATCCCATCTCTACAGGCAATGTCTGTGGCCCTGACAGCAGCAATCCAGAGCAGAAAATGCCCCTTGGGACAGAGCCTAGAGTTCCCCTGCCTGCTCTGGACCTCCTCCAGGCAATGGGGTCCTTGCTCCTTCTGCAGGGAGACGTCTACAGCTTCTCCCTATCACATCTCTCTCCCTCTTCCTTAGCTGCATCCCATTTACATTTCCACCAATAAATCAATCTGCTTCTTGGTGCCTACACCTTCAAATATTTATAGACTGTTATTATACTTCTCACTCCCTCCCTATACACACATGCCCTTTCCTTTAAATGTCTCTCCCAACTATGTATATTTAGTTCTTTTAATCCCTCCCCATAAATCTGCCTTGGTCCACTCCCTGCACCGTATCCATTTGTTTCTGCTAACGAGAAGCACAGCAGAGCTCACCATGGTGGATGGTCACAGCAGAGCTGTCCAGGAAGGGGCTGTTGTCACCTCCTTCCACAGCACATTGCTTGGGGATCCATGGCTTGGGACTGCTCAGAGTATCTCCAGGGTACCTACTGTCACACACAGCCCTGAGCTCCAGCCATGCTTTTGCTTTCTGCCCTCTTTGGATTTTTGCATTTCCTTCCTTCTGTTCCCCCACTCCCCTCCCTCCCTCCCTCCTCCCAACTGCAAACGACAAAATTGTGAGCAGCTCCCAGACAACTTGCAAACCCAGAAAACCAGCTATTTCTGGTGAGTGGATTTAAACTTCCTCTCTCACTTGCCAATTGCCTGTGAGCAGCTTGCAAGTGGCAGGGAAACCAGAAGTCAGAGAAGGTTGTACGTTTAGGTTTGGATGCACACACCACGTGGGATCCTTCCTGGGTCTGGCAAGCTCGGAGCCATCAGGAGCAGCAGCTCCAAGGCCTCCAAGCTCAACATCCCCATTTGGTAATTGGCCTCTGGCCTCTCCTGGAGCTCAGCCCTTGCCTTGGGCACACCAAGATGCTGCAGAGCAAGCACCCAGAGAGCAGGAGACCCAGGGAGGGGAGGGGAGAAGAGTGGCTGAGCTCCAGGGATGTCCCTTGCCCTGCAACACCCCAGTGGCATCACTCCCCACTCTCTGTGGTCAAGGGCTCGTGAGCCAGGCTGGGCACTGAGCCCCACTGTGTGTGTGGGGAAGGGAAGTGCTCAGCCTGGCAGCCCTGCCACAGCCAGTGCTGCTCGGGTTGTTGAATAGGAAAACACAGTTCATCTTCAGAAAGAGAATAAAAGCAGGAAGAAAGATCCTGCTGAGGGCAGCGTGTCAGCTGGTGCCAGGAGAGCCACAAGCAAGAGCTGCAAAGTCGACTCGAGTCTATCATTCGCTCTAATGAAGCTGCTTCAGACAACCAACCCTCAAATGGCCATGGCTGACAGAGCTGGTGATGGGCCAGTGACATAGAGCACTGGGATTGCAGCCTGCCCACTGAGTTCTGTCTCCCCACCAGCACAACCCACGAGAGATCCACAAAACACGACCGATTAAGCAGCCTCACAAAGCCACCGTGAGCCATTGTAAAGTCTGAAGGGATCCAGTGAGATCACGGCAGGTGTTTCAGTCAACAGCTCAGATAAATGCACTTACCCACCCAACCACATGCCACTCCACCAGCAGCCCTGTGGCTTTGGAACCCGCTAAGGACAGAAGAGCTCAGTTGCCACTTATGGTCCTGGAGAAGACAGATAAAACTACTCAACTTGGGAAAGAAAAATGGAACTGAATCNCAGCCAGTGCTGCTCGGGTTGTTGAATAGGAAAACACAGTTCATCTTCAGAAAGAGAATAAAAGCAGGAAGAAAGATCCTGCTGAGGGCAGCGTGTCAGCTGGTGCCAGGAGAGCCACAAGCAAGAGCTGCAAAGTCGACTTGAGTCTATCATTCGCTCTAATGAAGCTGCTTCAGACAACCAACCCTCAAATGGCCATGGCTGACAGAGCTGGTGATGGGCCAGTGACATAGAGCACTGGGATTGCAGCCTGCCCACTGAGTTCTGTCTCCCCACCAGCACAACCCACGAGAGATCCACAAAACACGACCGATTAAGCAGCCTCACAAAGCCACCGTGAGCCATTGTAAAGTCTGAAGGGATCCAGTGAGATCACGGCAGGTGTTTCAGTCAACAGCTCAGATAAATGCACTTACCCACCCAACCACATGCCACTCCACCAGCAGCCCTGTGGCTTTGGAACCCGCTAAGGACAGAAGAGCTCAGTTGCCACTTATGGTCCTGGAGAAGACAGATAAAACTACTCAACTTGGGAAAGAAAAATGGAACTGAATCTGCCTCCAACCAAAACATAACAAGCAAATATCCAGTGGCAACCAACACAGTGTAGGGTGAGTGATGGAAGTGCTCCATCACACTAGAGCATCACTCCCAAGCAGAACCCTCTTCCAAAACCATTAATTTCCTCTAGGAGAAAGGTCCTCAACTCACCTCCAGCTCCTGACCTCATCCTCTCTCTGCAACGAGGAAGAAACAAGCCTCCAGCCTCATTTCTGTGCCAGCTTCTCTTCCCATCCAGCCTCCCAGGATTGGGCCACTTCTCCCTTTCCAACTCTACAGGTGCTGCTTGTCTGGCCGAGCAGCACCCTGCCCAGCTGGAACTCCTCATGAGATTAAACCACTTTCACTCCCATTAACAGCAGTTTCTGTCAGCCTCTGCACCTTCTGGGGCTCCTGTGAGCAGAACCCATGTGAGATAGGCCTTTTGTTCACCTTCAGGGTGGTGCTTCTGCTGCAGAACAAGCACTGCTGGCTGCTGCCATGGTTAACTGGGATCTCTCTTATCTATGTCCCAGGACAGGAGGGATGGACAAGTGTCCTTCAGCAAGGGCTCTATCAGGACAGGAGCTGCTCTCTGGGTTCCAGCCTCCCAACAGTGGGGCTGTAATTATCCTCTGGCCCTCTCACAAGTCGCTCATTTGCCTTTGAACACCGAGTGCTGACTCGCTGGCTCAGTTTGGAACTGGGGCTTAAATCAAATAGCTTCCCTCAAGGGATCTGGGGGAGAAGGAGACAATTAGATTTGAGCCCTGAAGTTTTACAAGTCTAATAAATTTCCTGGTAGCCTCTGGCTGCTGTGTGAGAGCCCTCGGTGAATGAAAGTACTCATGGAGCCAGGAAGACCTAGCAACACAGCACACTGTCAGGGGGCTGAGTCCTCATCAGGGCTGAGCTGTGGGGATGGAGATCCCACATCCTTCATTAAATCATTTCAGTTGGAAAAGCCCTTGAAGCTGCTGCAGCCCCAGCCCTCCCCTCATCCTGCCCAGCCCACCACTAACCCATGGCTTTCAGCTCCAAGGCTTCGGGTTCCGTCCAGGGCTGGGCACTCCCCCAGCTCCCTGGGCAGCCTGGCACAGGGGCTGACACCCCTCTCAGGGAAACAGTTCTGCCTCAGCTCCAATCTCAACCTTCCCTGGGGCAACCTGAGCCTTTTTTTTTTTTGTCCTGTCCCTTGTTAATTGGGAGCAGAGACTGACTCCCACCTCACTCTGGCCTCCTGTCAGAGAGTTGTAGAGAGTGCTCCTGTCTCCTCTCAGCCTCCTCTTCTCCAGGCTATTTAGCCTCAGCTCTCTCAGCAGAGTTGTGCTCCAGCCCCTCCATCCCATCAGGGGCTGCAGCAATGGGCCTGTGTGCAGCCCCACGCAACAGCCCTTGTGTCCTGCATCCCACTTCTTGCTCTGCTCATCCCCGATGGCCTGAGGGCTGGTTGGTGGCAGAGAAGGTCAGAACCAGCAGTGTAGAGGGAAGCAGCTGGCTGCTCGCTGCTGGAGACAGAGAGAAAAGAGCATCTTCTTAATTGTGCATCACACAGCGCTGCTAGAAAAGGCAGAGAGGTCACAGAGGTGTTGGCATCAAAATAGCAGGCACCTGGGGTGAGGGGAACAGGGCATAGCAGCCCTATGAGGGGAAGCTTTACCCCACCAAGCAGGATCACTCCCAAGCTCCAGCTCCCCTTGGAAGGTACAACCTGGCCTGCAGCTGCTCACTATCCAGACAGAGCTGCTCCCTTTCCAACCAGACTATGAAACACACCCTACCTTTGCTTCAGCAATGCTAATGGAGAAGAGGATGGAGAAGGAAGCTCACTCTCCCCAGGAAACTCAACTTCTGAGAGCCCCTGCAGCAAGTCCTCTGCTGCTACTGCCAAACCTGGCCCCTCAGCTGCCCTGGGGAGGGTTTATATCTCCTCCCACGGGCAGGTGAGATGGGAGCAGCTGTGTGAGCTGCTGTGAGCTGTTCCTCAGGCCAGCACGCACCCTGGCACAGCCACCTGCCTGCACTTGCCTGGGCTCTGACCTCTGGTCCTGCTGGCCATATGACCACACAGTGGGGGCTGAGGCAGAGACACAGCCTAGTGAGGAGAGGTCCTGGTCCTACAAGCTCTGACTCAGAGCAGTCACACAGAAAGGTGAAAATGAAGAAGAGCCTGTGGCTGCCAGGGAGATCTGTGTCTGTACTGCCTTGCCACAGACATGGGAGCACTGACTGTCCCCTGGCCCTGCCCTGGCACAGTGATCCCAGTGCCAGCACCTCTCTGGAGAAGGGTAAGAGAATTGCCACTCTCAGCTGTGCCCTTTCTCCATGCACTGGAGGAAAACACACATTTGCTGCTGCGAGGGAAGCTCCCGTGCTCCATCCCTGACTCTCCTGTCTGCCTCTAGTGTTTGTTTAACGTAACATTACTGTAAATCACGTATTCCTCTGATATGACATAAAATATGGTTTATGCTCCCATTTTCCCCCTGTCTTCCTGCTAAACCTTTTTCTTTTTCAATTTGAGCTGGATACACTGTGCTGGGGATTAGCAGAGACTCATTTAAGCAGCCACTCAACTCCAAACCAGCACTCACAAAACCTGGAGGTCTCAGAGAGCCCTTCGTGCCTGTCGCCGGTGGCTGTAAATCCCCGTTTCATGGGGGCCCTTCACTCCCTCCCTCTTTTCTTTGTCTCATCCCTCTGTGCCTTTCCAGGCTGGGTGCCCAGGTGGCCATGGTTTTGGAGGTGCTTCAAGGCAGCAGATACAACCACAAGCATCTGAAACTTCTCCCACTGCAACCCATCACCAGGCTGGGGGCCGTGAGCCCTGAGGAAAGGTGGCAGCTGGGATCCCCTTGTCCCAGGTTTAGGGTAGGCTGGATACAGCCTGCTAGGAGCATGGCCTTGGAGTCACACAGGAGACTGGCTACCAGCCCCACCAGCCCCTGTGCCACACGCCAGCAGCAGCATGCTGGTCACTTGGACCAAGCTGGTTGTGTCAGAGGCAATGGGGAGCAGAGGGACTGGCTGGGGAGGCTTTGATCTCCTCCTTTAAAGCAAGTATTTCCTCTGCAAACTCCTCATCCCAACAGGCTGAATTCCTGCATTCCTGACCTGCAAGGAAAGCTCCAAACTGAGATTTCTCTCTGGAGGGATCTGTGGCACCCGCAGTGGTGCTGGCCCGAGGCAGCCGGCGCTTCGCCCCTGTTTGTATTTTGTCTTGTGTTTCTGGATGGAAACTGAAGTGTTCAGAGCACTGGCAAAGAACAGCATATCCTGAACAAGCAGAGCCTGGGTTGTCTCCAAACTCTCTGGCCAGGATGGGGAGGATCTAGCACAGGCTTTGATAGGAGAGGGTCTGCATCGCCTGGTGACTGCTGAGGAAGGGTCCTTCAGGGCTGATGGGGCTGCCAGCAAGCACCCACCTCCTTCAGGAATGGCCAACGTGCCCTCAATAGCTGGCCCCGAGGGCACGGTGCAATCAGAGATGATGAGAGCACACAGCCCCTCCTGGAGACCCAGGAGGAGGAGGGAAGCAGAAGGAATTTCCAAGTGCACACGTGGAAACATCAGTGCTGGGACCAGCTGCCAGTCAGGACCAGTATGGCTGCACACTGCCAGGGAGTGGGGGCTGAGTCCTGCAGCCCCTTTCCCACCATACACAGCCTTTCCCTTTCAACCATGCTCTCCTGCCTCAGTGACAGCAATAATCCTGACCCAGCCTGGCACTGAGATGGTGCTCACAGCAAAGACTCCACATCCCTCAGCCACTCCCCCAGCACACATGGGCACAGGGGATGCTCTGGCACCAGCCAGGCTCCATATGACATTCCACTGTGGGAAACTCACTGAAGCCTTACGGACTTAGGCTGGGGAAATGGGACCCCTTGTCTGCATGAGAAACAGAGTTGAATCCTGCTGCTGAGGGATGCAACAGGAGGAACTGCTGGCACCCTCCACAGGAGCAGGATAGGACCAGATGGCTTTGGTCTTTGTTTCTTCTAGGTGGTGTTTGGGGTGGTTTTCTCTCCTTTCCTTTCCAAAGGTGTGGTACAGATGAGGAAGGAACAGGTTATGCAAATGCTCCTTGGGCAGCTTCACCTGCTGTCGCCCCAGCAACGCAGCGCAGGCAACAGGATGCAGGCACAGGCAGCCACGGAGCATCACTTCAGCCCTCCAGCCCCCTCCCCGCCTCCCCCAGCCCCACAGTGAGGACAGACAGTTCAGGCAGCCAGGGCAGAGATCAAGGTCGTCTCCTTCCCTGAGCAAGCTGGTCCTTAGTGCCTGGTCAGGCATCCAGGTGCGTGCCCTGACTCCCCAGGACCAAGGGGACAAACACCCAGCGGCAGCTCCATAAGAAAGCAGCAGCTAATGAGGAAATCTTACCACAATTTGCTTTTCATTTTCCAAGTGCACCAAAAGTTATATTGTCCTGGGGACATGTGTAACTAATTAAAAGGTACAGGGAGAAGAAAAACACTCATTTTTTTTAAGAGACTTTGAATTATGTCTGGAGGTGAAGGAGTCAGCAGGCTCAGGGGACAAATAATCACCAGAGGTGAGACGCCCTGGCTTCCTGCACCAGCACATGCTCCCAGTTGCTGGAGCTGTGGGGCACTGGCCACTGCCAGCACTGGGGAGCTGGCATGAAGGTTCTAGGGTGCCTGCAGTGTGCTGGGCAGAGCCACATATCCATGGGGCACAGAGCACTGAACCTTGATGCCAGGTTGGAAGCATCCTTCCCAAGCAGCTGCAAGGAGGCTGACATGGAGCACATCCATCTCTTACTACATATTCCCCTCCACTCAGCCGTCAGAGTCACCCAAATTCCCTCCTTGTGTCCTCAGCAATGAGCCAAACCCCCAGCTCTCACTGCTGCACCCCTGTATGGGAGCACTTCATTTGAAAAGCCTCTAAACATCCCAAACACAGTGATGGTAACAATGTAGGTGAAGGGGCCAACAAGTGCCCAAAGGAAAAGAAAATCTTGGGGTATCTGTTCCAGGAAACACTGAGCTCAGCCCAGAGGAGCAGTGGAGGGTGGTCTGGGGGAGATTCTGCCTGGCTATGGTAAGCACAGCCCTTCCCTAGCCATGGAGGAGCAAGATGATGCATTTGGGGCACGTTGTGGAGCAGCTGGTTGTGAAGTTCAGGAGAGGTCTGTGTGGACCCACATCCACCTCTCCTGCTCTGACATATTCATGTGAAGCTGCCTCATCAGAGGAACAAGGTGAGGTCCAGCCTGGGCTCAGTGCACAGCCACTCATCCCTGTCTCTGGGGAGCATGGTCAGCCTGTGCCCTTGGCTACAGTCAAGCTGATCCTTTCTTCTATCCAAGAGACCAATAGGGAAAGAGGATCCCAACTCCTGAGCTAAGTAAACTGTGGAGAGGGAATGGTTGGCTGCTTCACCCATAGATCTGAGGCATCCCAGGCAGAGGAGGGATGAGCAGCTGCCTGGTACCAAGAGCAAGGGGAGCTCATCCTGACACCATCAACACCAGGCTCCTGCCCCAGCCTGCGCAGACACAGCCCCAGGAGGATCCTGACTGACGCACCATGGGGTGGGCTCTGAAGGCAGCTCTTGCTCCTCTCCTGGGGAGCCTGAACACACATCCCTGTTCCCTGGCAGGGAAGGAAAGCAAAGTTAGTACCTTGAGCTTCTCCACTGTTTCCTCTTCCACCACACAATATCCTCTTGCCACTAAAAGCCCCAAAGAGAAGAAAATCACCCAGCTCACCCCAGCCTGGCCATCACAGGGTGCCTGGCAAGAGAGAAGAGCCAAGGTCTTCCTGCTGCCAGACTTGTCCAGGAGATGCCTTGTCCAGCACAGACTTGGGGTGAGAGATACATCTGGGGTCTGCACCTTGTGAGGGTGGAGGGTGCTGCCTGGGCACAGGGGATGGGCAGCGTGGGCATTTTCACCCCTGAGGAGCGTGGACATTTTTAAGAGGTGACTGAAACCTCCCCTGTGGTCAGGAAATGCTGACTCTGCACATCGAAGGGTTTTGTGGGAACACACTTCATCGACGTGTTTGTGAGTCACGGTGAAAACACACTGCAGGGGCTGGGAGGCTCATTCCAGTGTTTGCATTCTTCCTCTCAGCTGAAACATCAGAATCAAAACAAAATGCTCCGACTGCTTCAGAACCTCCTTGTGAGAGGTTTCGCCCCTTAAAGGTAATTTCTGTAGTTATTAGAGGACAGCTTTCAAAAGGATTTTATGTTCAGGTGAAATTTGAAGGTCTGACCTTCTTCTTCTTCTCCCAGAGAGGGAATAAAGAGCTGTGGGGGCTTCCCAGCTTCACTGTCACTGTGACCCTGACCCTCAGCCCAGCTGACATGGGGATGTTGAGGAAAGGCTTGTGGCCTAATGCATGTTGAAGCACCAGCAGGGTCAGGGTCTGCAGTCTCATATCCTGCATTTATTGCCCTGTCACCCCTCCTGGGACCCTCCTGTGCCTCGTGACTGCTGCTCATATACCACTGTGCCGTGACAACAATACCTCCCAGGAAGGCAGGGCTTTGCCCAGCTTAGCGCCAGGTCTCAGGGGGACAGTGACCTGCCACAGAAGAGGCAAATTGGTGGCCTTTCCAATCCCATCACACCAATCAGACTCCTGCCTGTTTCCCAGCTCAGGAGCAGCAGTGAGCAGGGCTGGAACTTTGGGCCCTTTCAATTAGCATTTTGCTCTCCTGCACTAACAGGCTGTTAGAGGTGTGCCTAACTGGCACTCAGGGGCCCTCCCAGCCCATCTGAAAAACCATTTCCATTTCTGACCAGAGTAATTGATGTCCTATTTTCCCTTCATTCATATGCAGGTGGCATGGGTAGATTGGGAGCAGGATGGAGCAGCAGACTGTCCCTGAGCCCTTGCTACCACCCTGGCTTCACTGGAGCTTTACTGGTTTTGCTCTGCCCCACCATAACCCATAGATGTGGTGTTTGGGGTGCCAGAGCCAGGTTGGCGAGTTCTCCACCCTGGAGGGATGCCCACTTAAACATTCAGCTCAGCCACAGTGAGAAATTGATGTCTGCCATCCATCGCAGTCCCTGCAGGGAGTATTTGTCTGTGCTGCTCTTGGTACTCATCAGAGGGGTTTTCAGGGTGTGTGTCTGCGTGGCAGCCCCCCACGCTGGCCCCTGACAGCAGCAGGAGCACCAGGGAGCAGGGACCCCACTTCTGGGGCAGCCCCCCAGGGCACACAGCCTGCACACAGCCCACACACAGTGTGTGAGCCCATGCAAAGGTCCTTTCTTGGCCTCCAGCTGCTGGGGCAGGTTGAGGAGCTGCCTATGCTTGGGGTGACACCTCCAAAGGGATAGAGGCAGGATGGGGGCAGGATGCAGGATGCACAGAGCAACAGGGCTTGGCTGCCTGCTCGTGTACTCCCAGTCCCACTGATCAGCCCTTTCCCTCACAGAGATGCCCTCAGCTTTTCCAAGCATTCTCACCTCTGTTCTTCACAGCAAATCCCTTTCCCCACTGCCAGGATGGTGCTGGGCAGAAGCCCAGCCAAGCTGGACAGAGCAGGGATGAGCCTCAGCGCTGGAGCAGAGGCATGGGGAGACCTAGAGCCCCTTCCCCTCTGCTCCCAGGGGACGGTGACTGATGGGTGCAGTGGGTTTGAAAGGGAGCAGGTGGCAAATGGGAAGGTCCCAGAGAGCTGTGGCTCAGTGAGACAAGAGAACACTGAGACACTGACAGACCCAAAGCAGACATGAGGCAGCGAGGGAGGAAGAGCAGCAGGGATGCTGCGGGGCTGCCGTGCCATTCCCTGTCTGTGTGTGCGGGGCTCTATCGCCACCGACTTGATTACAGCTGGATCCTTCTCTGTGGACACGTACACAGGCTGGCTCTGCCCCTGGGAGGGCATGTGTGTGCCTGCCTGTGTGCAGCAGGTCTGTCCAGCCCCTGGGCTCCATCTGCTTCACCCAGCCCCACTGTCTGTTGGTGTAGCTGTGAGTCACAACCAGCAGCAGAGCAGGAAGGGCAAGGCTTGGTGTTAACTGCTTTCCCTCCAACGAAACCACACCTGGACAGCTACTGTGGACTTTGCTTCTGAGGTGCCAAGGTATGGAGGCAGAAGAATGTCCCTCAAACAGACCTTCTGATGTTTGTGCCACAGGTGACCAGAAAAAGGCATCCTCACCTCAGCCCTCTCCTCTCCAGCCTGGGGAGCGTGAGTGAGATGGAAATGGAAGAGGAGAACTTTGGCCTCCCACCAAAGCCCCTGGAGCAGCAAAGTGGTCTGTATTCCCTCTGAATTTCCTGCAGCCACACAGCTTCTCCGGGCTCTCCTGGGACCATGAATTTATGTGATGCAATTTCATTTTTGGGATGCTTTTTAAGTAATTAAAAGAGATTAATGAAGAAAAGGCAAAAAAAAATTACAGAAAGGATTACTAGGGCTGCGAGGGAACTCCTCAGGGAGGACATTGCCCCAGTGCAAGAGGGTTAAAACCTTCTCTATACAGAAGTGGCTTTTGCATCAGTTCATCAGAGGCACCAGGCACAAAGCACTGTCAGAGCCTCTCCTTGCACTGGGAGAGGGAGCAAATCCTGCCTGCAGGAAAGAATGCAGGGTGTGGAGCTGAGGAACAAGGATGGGAGCTGAGGCAGCCGTGCTGGTGGGCTCATGCATGGTGAGGTTGGCTGCTCTGGTGGAATTTGGCAGAGCTGCCCAGGAGCACAGAAGTTGCCCCACTTGGACGAGCGTCTGAGATGTGTCTTGGTGACAATCAGTGCAAGGATGGCTCAGACAAATCGTGCTGCTGGGGTCACTGCACAGTCTGTGGCCCGTCTCTTGCCTGGGGATGTGTGCTGAGGAAGCAGAAGTCCCTGGCTGCACTCCAGGGATAGATAAGCTGTTTAGTTATAGGATAACTAGATTAACCAGGCTGTGAGGGGACAACACATCATGACTGCTAAGACAGAGATCTGGGTCTGATATGCCCCTTGGCCTGTTGTGATGGAATAGCAGGTTCAACCTGGAGCCAAAAGAAAGGTAGGAAAAACTTGTGGCCATCAATGTCAGGAGTCACACACATACCCAGGGACTCAGCTGAGGCCTCCTGTGACAGCTCACAAAGACAGAGAGGTGTTGTTGGCGTCATAACACAAGCCATGCCAACCTATCCCATCTCCCTGTCGCTGGCAGGCTGGTGGCCACAGCACAGACCTCCTGAGCATCCCACCGTGCTCACTCTACACTGGGGAGTCTCTAGCAGCTACAGTGTTGTGTGGGAGGGTGAAATCAGGCATCTGCAGCCACACTGACCTTAATGCAGCTCTACCCAGCTCAGATACAGCAGCTCAGGCTGAGCACCCTATGCCACAGCCCTGCCTACAGAACCAACTTGCCAGCCAGCACGGGCCCTGCTCAGGGCTGCCCATGGCTCCACTGATTCAGATTCTCTTGCTGCTTCCCGTTCTCAGCATCTCTCAATCACTTCTCAAACTGCAACTGCCTGTCTCCTGACCTTGCCTCCTCCTGCTCCCTCAGCTGAGCCCTCTCAGCCCAGTCCCTCTGTGGCTGGTGCAACCTCAGCCGCTGGTTTTCAGATACCTCGTGTATTCGCTGACAGTTCTCGGGGCTTCATCTCACCTCCTGGCTGAAGGCTGCTCATTACCTGAGCTATCCCAGCCTTTGCAGCACAGTTGCTGTGTCTCTCTGGGCTGTGAAATCAGTGGCCCAGGTGACCCAGCTGGCTTTGCTGCCGGCCTTGGATAAGGCATTTAATGCCTTTGGCTCTCCACTTGGCCTGAGAGTCCTGGAAACAGCACCACAGATCTAATGGACATGACCTGGTTAGCAAACACTTGGTGTCTGCTTGGTAGGCACCGTTCAAGGTACGTACCTGAAGGACAAGGCTGGGAAAAGATGAGATTTTTCTGACTCATAAGGAGTGAATCTGGGAAGGGAAGAGCCCACAAAAATTCCTACAGCCATGACAGCTTCCTTGGGAATATCTGGGGAAGGGGAAGGCTGTTCATCCCAGGGACAAGCAGCTTATTTGCTACATTAAAGCACCCAGAAGCTGATTTTTAGGGGCATAATTTCTCACTTTGTTACAGACAGTATTTATCCTGCTAATTGCTTGTGCTCAGGGCAAAGCCATGCAGGGTGTTTTCACAGCTCACCAGAGGCCAGGTACTGTGGTGGGGGAGGGGGGGCACACAGGAGCTGAGATCCCTCTTGTGTGGAGTAGGGGCTGAAGGGCTCCTGCCCCGGGACAGAGGAGCATCCACAGTGTGAGCTTCCCTCTCAGTCCTGTGCCAGGGAAGCCAACTGCTCTCAGGACATGGTCTGGCTGGCATGGTTCAGTCCTACCTTGACATCAGGGTCTTTGATGAGAGTCTCTTTTTTCAAGCCATCCCTTTTCCCACTGACTGTACCATGGAGCTTCTCAGGGCCAGGAACCTTTAAACACCTTTTCAAACACTCCTCCTGAGGACACATTCAGCAGTGGGCACTTCCTTCTCCCCCAGGTTTTCAGATGTCCTTCAGCCCAGTGGATTTGTATCTCTTGGTCTCCCCGCTTGCTCCAGGCATGCTGCACCCAGGATCCAGTTTGTCTTAACCTTAGTCTAGGAATGGCTCAGCTTGGCTTTGACAGCAAAGCAATCCCTCATGCCACCACAGAGAGGACAGATCAGAGAAACAGCCATTTCCATCCTTCAGACCATGAGACGCAGAGGAATGGACTTGTGGAGATGGAAGAGGTGTGATGGGATGGGCAGAGACACGGTGCTGGCTCGGCTGGTCCCTGGCCCATCACGTCCAACTCAGTTTTCTGAGCGGGTTCCCTGCTCCCAGCCCCTTCCCCTCTGGCTCTGCAGGATGTTTTCTTTGCACCAAACATGTCTCCACTTTCCCCACAACACGTAATAAGGCAACCACACAAACCAGAGGATGTGAGCCGGAGCGGCTCCGAGCGCATCGGGCAAATCTGATCCTGCCAGATTAGGGGAGGCATTAACGAGGCTTTGAGCCCTCGCCTGGGTCTCGGGTTTATAACATGGCCGCGGTCACCGCTCGGAGAGTGACACTGCAATCCATCACTCCTGCCAGCCGCAGCCCGCAGCCCCCTGGCACCCGGCCAGGCAAAGGTAATTCTGTGCTGAGTGATATCAGAAGTCCAAATGAGCCCCACGTACTTTGTGCAGTTCCCAGAGGCTGTAAAACACCTCGGCCGTCTCCCATCCAACATTTATGTGTTTTGCATTAAACTTCCCCAAATTAGTGCTAAGTGCATTAAAGTTGTAAAAACAGCCTGCACAAAACCCTACTGAATGCTGAAACACACGGACCCAAGGCAGGGGGATCTATAACTCAGGTTTACATCCAGGAGCCCTGTAAAGCCCAGGGTCCTGTGCCGGGAGCAGCCGGGGAGCGCCGCAGCCCTGCGCCATCACAGGAGCCAATTGCCAACCCCACCGACAGCCCCCAGGCAGCTTCTGTCCCGACAGGGGATCCCTTTGAGACGTCAGACATTGCAACTCTATTAATACTCGCTGGAGCATCGGATGCAGACAAGACAGGCAGAGGGAACGGAGAGGAGGAGGGAGGCAAGGAGGAAACAGCCAGGCTTGGGTTGGTGTCCCACTGTCCTGACATGTTGAGGGGACAGCAGGGCAGAGGAATGCTCCAGGGGACACAGGCTGGCCCAGGCCCAGCTATTATCAGGCAGCAGAAATCATGCTTCTGCCCCGGTTGCTCTGGATGAGGCTGCTGCCACGTTTCGGAGGGAGCCCCGAGCGCTGTCAGCACGTTGGCAGGAAGCTGCAAAGGGATCCCCTCACTAGTTGGGTCAGAGGGGCTGGTGGAGATCCTCCCCCAGCAAGGCAGCAGAGGCTGGGGGAGCCTGGATGACCTGAAGCACACTTCCCAATCCCCTCAAAGCCCCTCAGGCATGCTCCTTTCCCCCCAGATGCTCTGCTACACCCACACACCCTGTGCCACCGGGATCCTGGCAGCGAGCCTGCATTTTTCATCTCATCCCATTTCCTCTGGCAACCCCTGTGTGTTTAGTGTTTACATCCCAGGATGCCTGGATACTTACCCTCCTCGACCACACTGGTGGAGCTTCCCAGCATTTCCCATCACCACTGACATCTTCCTTGTGGTGCTGTTCCCACCGCAGCCTTTCCTCTGGAGCTCTCCCAGGAGCCACTGGGCAGCCCCTACAACTCATGCCCAGCCTCAGGTTCAGAGAAGAGACTGTTGCTGAGCTTCTTGGCCACAGCTAGCCCCACTCCCAGCCTGGACAAGCCCAGGGGGCTGCCCCATGCCAGGCAAAGACACACTCCATGCCAGGATCAGGGGGGTCACAGGGCTCTGGGCACACTGCCCTGCTCGCCCCAGAGGGAATCCCTGAGTCGCCAGGCTGGCTACTGCATTTTCTTCTATTTTTGGGCTGCAGAGAACTGTCTGTGTGAACTCTATGATGGCAGAAACATAGCACTGATCTGAAACACAGCACCAATCTGAAGAGGAAATAGCTTTGTCTCTCTGGTGTCTTTTCATAAGGAGTAGACTATCAGCTCAACCTTCATGTCACGGAAAGCAGTCAGAGGACCAGAGCCAGAGGTTTGGTTTCTTTGATCTGGCCAGTCACACTCCAAAGGCTCTGCCCCATTCTCTCCATTGTGCCCCTACCACCAGCACACATCTCTCACTTCCCACTGCTTCCACAGGCCCACTCAGAACTCAGCCTGGTGGAGCAGAACTATCCCATCCCGTCCCATCCCATCCCATCCCATCCCATCCCATCCCATCCCATCTCATTCCATCCTCTTTTCTGTTATTATTATTGGTTTTTTTCCACCCTGTAGCATCTTGCCCTTGCTCTGCTCCTGCAGGTGCAGGTCAGTTCTGGGTGGGCTGGTGGCCATTACATCCCATGCTTCCTCCCAAAGGTACCTGTCCAGTTTTATCACTGTCACTTCCCAACCCTTTGGAAACTTTCCCTAGACGCACTTACAGAATTACTGTTGCCTCTCTAAAGAGAAAACAACTAAAGCCTTGTTATAACTCCTTAATGTTAACATCTGAATGGGGGGATTATCCTCCCTTACAAAAAGCTACATGTTTATTTAACACTGTTTTCACTTCTTTGAAAGTGAATTTTAGAAAGTCTGTTTCCCTCCCTTTGCCTCCTCCCGGCTCCAGCCCTCGGGGTTCCCCCCAGGGATGGAACAAGCCCTCACCACCTGCAGTTTTTTCCTGCTGGAAACACTGATCTCAAAACCAGATTGGGAATTTCATTTGATTTTGCACAAGGTTCCCAGTTCATCTGCACACACACACATGCTCCCAGCCCATCACTGGTTGTACTGGAAGGTCCTGGGGTGAATACAGCACAGAAGCGGTTGCTGCTGCCCCGTGGGCTGTCGGTGCTGCTGATCTGACCGAAATCGAATCCAGAATCACCAGGAGAACTGGGCTGGCCCCCAGGTCAGGGTGGGAGAAATGGCTGCTGCAGAAACAAGACACGGTGCCCTTGCTCCCTGTACCCAGCAGAGTGCCGACAAAACCCAGCCCACAGCCAGGCAGGATTGACATGAGCCAGTCTAGAACAGGCTTCCCTGAAGCCAGGAGCAACTGCAACACAGTTTTCCCCACATTCAGGTCCAGGAAACAGAGAGAGTGGAGAGAAATGGGAAGAAAACTCCTCCAGTTGTGAAAATCCCTCAGCTGGTCCAAGCTGCAGCTGCCACCTCCCTTGCCCCATCCATCCATCCCGCGGGACCTCGGCCTCCGAAGCTTTCTGACCAACTTGGTTGGGTTTTCTTTGCAGCCACGATATTTATAAATGGGTGGTAAAATATTTATGTTACGAGCCAGTTTGCCTTGTTGGTTTGAAAAATTAATACAGCATTAACTCAGAACGTTTAAGGTTTTAAAAATTGAGCTGGAAATTAAACAATCGTTGAATTTGTGGTGGGAGTAATGTGGCAGCAGGGGGATTTATCACATGCAAAGCAAACGGGACGGCCACTTCTCTGCCAAAGACATCAGAATTCAGAAGTATTTTTATGCCCTGAGTAAATAGTCTCAATTTTGGGGGTGGGGGGAATAGTTTAAAAAAAAAAAAACACTAATAGAACCTGGCAGTTAAAGACAATCAAAACAAAGGCAAAGACATTGATGTCATGGTGAAAAAAAACACAGAGACGTAAAGATAAACTTTTACATTGGTCAAATATAGAAACTAATTATACCACAGAAGCCCCTACAAGGATTTCTCTGTGAGGTCCCTCTGGTTTTGTCCTCTTTAAAGAAATGCTGATGCCTCGTGGAAAATACTGATAAACAATTTGTTCTCGAGCACAGCCTGGCTCTTCCCTCTTTCTTTCTCCTTTGTCCTCTACTACTGAGCTCCATGACTGGAGGCAGAGGCCAGGCTCAGTTTTGGTGTTGTTTCCTGCCAGAAGCAGACTATGAAGGGGCTGGTGGTCCCGCCACGGCCACCCCCGGGCACTTTCTCTGTCCCCTCTGCTGCCACCATCCCCAGGCAGGGCTCAGGCCAGGGAGCAGCAGCAGTTCATCAAAGCTTCAGGAAACGCTGCTTTTTGGCTTTCCTTTTTAGGACCTTTCCAAACCACAAAGTGTGGTGGTGCCAGAGGTCCACAGTCAGGTGGAGAAAGGGTATAGTCAAAGGAGGAAGAGGAGGAGGTGGCTTTGGGATGATTTCCTCCTGCCCTGGAGACAAACCTTTCTCTTCAAGACAGTACACGCCGGGACCTGACATAAGCCCTTGAGTTTGCTTTGACAAAAGAGACAGAAAAGGGTGAGTGAGGAGGAAGAGCTCTTCTCATGGGGATAAATATCTAGTTGAGTAACCCCAGTTTGAGTAACCCTACCTAATAACACTCTTCCCTTACTGCTTAGTGTGAGTTGAGTCATCAGCAGAAGAGCAGCCTGCGTTTTCAAGGACAGCCAGTGATTTTGTGAGTCTCACTTGATGGCACTTAGAAAGCAATCAATGGTGTCTGCTGGTCCTCCCGTCGCTGGGTGCCTTCAAAAGGTCTTCAGATGGGCCCCAAAAAAAAACTCCTTGCTGCTTCTGCGCTGCCAGGCAGACTCTCATCACAGCTCCAAGAAACCTTCTCATGGAGCAATTGTGCAAGAGTGGGCTTGTCCATTAAACTGTTAGCCCTACCCATGGTTATAAAACCGGAGGTGAAATGGCTGAGAAAGAGCAGTCGGCTGAGGAAGAGGGGGGGAATAACAAACCTCGGAGAACACAGCAGAGGAGAAAGGCTGCTGAGAGTGTTAGATCGGGCTTGATAAGCTGAACCACCAAGGGAGCAAACCAATTAGTTGCAGAAAAAGGACATAATGTAGAAGGTCGGAGCGGATTGTCGTGCCAGGGGATGTGCTAAGGTCAAGGAGAAGGGAAAACAAGCCTGAGCAAGGCGTGGCGGCTGGGAAGGAGTCACCAGCCTTCCCTGCTCCTCGCATTCCTTGAATAGCTAAAATAATAACAATAATAAAATCCAAACTAAACTGAAGAACACTGATGTCATCTCAGAAAATATTTAAAAGACCTGCATTTTTTATACTAGTAAAATAAAGGCAGCAATTAATTAAATCCCAGCATGCCTTAAAAGGCCTTTCTCTCGCCGGCGCGTCTCCTTCCCATGAGGTGGTTTCTGTGCAATGGCGATGACACACCAGGGAGGGAACAGGCTATTCCTGACTGAGAAAGGAGGTCACAGAGCTGAGGAAGGGTGAGCTCCAGGAAAGGGAGCTGAGGAACAGAGAAATGTGTGTCACGGAGAGGGAGAGCGATAGCCGGCGGGGAGGGGAGCGGAGCAGCAGCCACGCTGGGACTGTCTGTGTGACCCTGCCAGTGAGGGAGACAGCAGACTGGGAAAAAGTCAGCAAGGGAGACTGCACACACCAGGTCTGTGATGGACAGCAGCCACGGAGGCAGTGATGGTGGATTTTGCTGTCCCTTCAACCATCCAACACTGGCCACGGTCAGAGAGGAGAGATGCATGTAGGTGGATGCCTCTGCTAGCCGTCAGAGTCCCGGCATGGTGGGGTGTTGGAAGGGA
>WBNH01009948.1:25958-55925 GCA_013401255.1 Urocolius indicus | reverse complement strand
GCTAAACCATGACACTGTGCAAGTGAAACATTGCAGAGCAGAAGAAGCATGCACACACAATATGTCTCTCCCTCCCCAGCCTGCCTTTGCTTTTCACCTCAACACAAATTACTAAATTGAGGCACGATTTGCTGAAGTAGTGAATTAACACAAGAAGTTTAAAACAACACATCGCTGTTACTCCCAGTTACTACTACTACAAGGTCATGGGACGGAGGAAGTGGAAAAATGAATGGTGCAAATAAAATTTCAAAATAAATCCGTAATTACATTTTTGTTATGACAATTAGACACTAAGAAAATGCAGCATATTGCCTTCACACTATGAATTTTTGAAGCCAAGTTCATCCTGTCAAATATGCAAAGATAGGCTAAAGACTCATCAAGGCATTAATGGTCCATCAAATTATGTTGGAGAACACAATTTTAAAGAAATGAGAGTCGCACTACTGGATTCACTAAGCATAGGCTCAGTTTGGTCTTCTCTGCCAGCATTTAAGGGAAGTCTAACCAAAGGAGAAAAATAAATGTGTAGATTTTACATCCATGGTATCCTGCCATCCTCAGTTGACTCCTAGCATCCCATAGACAGGTTGACATTTAAGGGAGGGATTTTCAAAGCATCGCTTCTTAGAACCAGGCCACTGAAATGTGGTACTTTTATGTAGAGCCAAGTAGGTGTCACTACTTGTAACAACAGGAGGGAAAACAGCAGTATCTTCAGCTCTCATTTACCCATGAGATGTGGTAAAAAAATTATTATTCCACTTTGTCTGATCCACAAACCAAGCAAGTGTTCATCTGTCACTAAAGTACTATCCCAAATGTTTATCTGTTAAAAGATCTAGGTATTATATTTGTCTTCTTTGTCTTTCTCTGCTCTCTTTTATCTCCTGTTGAGAGACCATTTTTACAGTGGATGAGGACTGAATCACAGTGAGTAGATGAAATGATTCTACAGAGTGACAGTCATATATATTGGTTTCAAGGACCAGCTATGCCTCTCTAGGGACACTTCTATTTTATCCAGCATGTTACTAAATAGCAAGTGGTAGGTAGAAATAATGTAACTGTACTGCTTGTATGTTGCTAGACACATTCTTCTCTCATCCATTAACACCATACTTATATTTCTCTCAAGTGGGTCAATGAACCTGCTAAAGAAGTTACAATTTCAATATAAGAGGGTTGTACCCCAAATGAGGCTTTTCCTGATTTCTTTATCAAGACAATCCAATGCAAAAATACTCTATGAACAGGAATGCTCTGATATGAATCAACTGAAGAGATCTACACAAATCAAGGTTTTCTGAAGAGCCTGAACAATAAGTATTTACATGAAACACATTTCTGTATAAACCAGGTAGCTAGGAAATCATTCAGATCACTGCCAATGGTTGTTCTATGTCAATCTTTTTGTTTGGAGTAGCTGACCAGACTGGGACAGAAGAATGTAAGAACATCTGTTTTCGTATTTATTCATTAAATAAAGAGTTAATCCACCTCCCAATAAAGCCCAGTTATAAGTGCTTGTGTCATGAGCAAAATAGGTTAAAGAATAACAACGGGTAGGAAAAACAGAACATCATGAAACAGATTTCACAGTGTTTCATTTTGCATATTATTTGCATCTCTTACTAAAAAAAAAAAAAAATAAAAAAAATCCAGTACCACAAACCTGAAAAGAAGAGCCTAGAATTGAAAGATAATCTTTTACTGTTATGAGACAGCTTCTTAGAGAGCAGCGAAGGAAATAAACAGGAAAAAAAAAACAAAAAAGAATGAAAGAAAAAAGAAGTTAGTTTTTCAAATTACAACTGTTTGCATTCCTCTAATCATACCTTGATAACTGTAGTCAAATTCCACTCTATTTTTGAGTTATACAAGTCTGCTGCAGTTACTGTAGCTCTAACAATTCATAGTCATTGGATTGCACTTCAACAATCCTAAAAAAAAAAAAAAAAAGAAAAATAGAATGGCTTGAGCTGTTTTCCATTTTACTTCAACTGATCCAGTCAGACCAACTTGATTAAACAAACAGCAGGACCATTTGTCTTACAGACCCTAGAATACAAGGTTTCAGTTGTACGGACTGGGGCTTATGGTATTGATCTCACCATCAGGATTGACAGTGATTGCTTTACAAGCCAGTAGCTAGATGGGATAGAAAAATAAAAGACCAAGTCTTTGTTCAGCTAGAAATTATCAGCTAACAGTCCTAGTGACAAAACTGTTACCTGCCTGGATTGTTTTACAATAAGACAGTGTAAAATGAGTAAACAGTGGAGGACCCTTTGTTTGTTACCTAAAACCACAGTCAGTCCCTGAAGTCACTATTGCAACATACTTGTTTCAGAATGGCAGCCTGATACATTTCTTAAGCATGGAGAAAAAAAAAAGTCACCAACTAGAATGAGTCAGAGTAGTATTCAAGTTGTAGTGACCTTTGGTCATCAAAGAATCCAGATGTGACATTACCTAGTACAATAGCACATGTTTGTGTTTGAAGTTGCTCCTTTTAACTGCAATAGTAGATTTATTTTGTACTCTGGAATCCAATCTATAAAATAATTGATCTCTTACTCTTTTAAAAAAAATCTTCAGAAGTTATCATTGTTTCTTTCTACTGTCTGGAGACTATTTCATTTGAGGTTGGGAAATGGTTAGTGCCATTTTTGTTGTTGTTGTTCTTAATAATTGATGTCACATATGGGAAAAGTCTCAGAGTAATAGGACTTGGAAAGAACTATGTCTTTCTGCACAGAAGGAGGGAACATGGGCATCATCTCTGGCAGTCTTCCTTGGGGTGCCTGGGGAGGAACATCACAGATATTGAGGGGATTATTCCATATCTCAGTTCTTTCCTTCTTTACTTTCTTGAGTAAGAGCATCAGTCAGTGCTGATTATATTGCCAATTTCACTTCATGGTAATATCACTGGTAGGTTTTTTGCTAAATGCAACTGCCTCTAAAGCACAAGCATGAGGAGTATTTCACATGGACTACCAAACAAGTGCTAATGATCTTTAGGTACCTGACACTGGTGTAGGCTGTACCTAACAACTGACTTCAACCTGGCACATTATGCACCAGCCTGTGAACTGTCTATTCACACAACTATCCAAGCCTTCCCTCATTCCTGATGTTATTACTTTCTACTTCTTTTTCAATTTCTAAGCCAAGTCCTTCATTTAGCATGCAAGATTTTTTTTAATTTAAGGACTATCTCAGCCATGTGAATTATTTTATCATTTATGTTTCAGGTACCATTTCCAAAATATCCACATGAAATTATTAAAACTAAGAAATAGGTCACAACCTTGGCAACCATCTGATGTGAGACAATATAATCTGCTAGCATGCTGGTTGTCATGGAAACTGATAATATTGGATTTTTCTTTCAATGCAACCTGTGTTTTATGCATAAATTATTAGCATATTAAATCTAAGGCACTGACAGTTCAAAGCAGACTACCCATGTGTTTTATATGTGTTCATGAGTAACTTAAATTCATTCCTATTGCCATTCAGAAGAAGGCTCAGCAGCTGATGGGTCTGATAGAGGAAGGATTTTTTAGATTGGACAGTACAGATGTATGGTTTTAAGCTGAAGAGGTTTCAGAGATCTCTTTTAGATTAGAATCCACCCAAGTGTGCTGTATTACAGCACTTGGGGGTTTTTTTGCTTTTAGGGTGGCTACTGTCAATCATCTTAGAACTAAAAGTTTGTCTGTTGTAAAAACAACTTTGTGAGCTATGTTGAAACTGTATTTATTGTTTGGTTTTCTTTCAGTGAGATGAGAATAAGATCTGGAGACTTTGAGAGAAAGAAAATAATTTGTTCACTCCTGCCCAGCCCTTTATTCCTTCCCCAACTCCTTCCCTGAACAGACAGAAGTTAAAACTTCCTCTTTTATGTTCAGAGACCAGTGCTTCAGTCTCTTTCACATCTTGCTGAATTCCCAAATTACTAAACTGTTGTCTCTCTTTCTATGTTGGGGTCCTTCATCTGTTCTATATTAATCTGCAGTATACATTGATTGCAAAGAAATATAATTTCTGAATGACTAAAGGTTCACTTACTCTTTTAATTTTTATTTTTATTTTCCCTGGCCTGAAGTTCTGTGTAGAAACTTTCAGTGTGGGAAATATCCAGAAGCAGAAAATGAGACCATTTATCCATTGCTTAAGAGCAACTGTCATATAACATATAATCTGAGCAGATGTTCACGTCTCTTTCTTCTGTAAAGAACATCTTGCCCTTCTCTGAAATATTAAAAAAGTTTGAAAGTTGAGAAAAAAAGGACTGAAAAATGTACTGCAATTCACCTGTAGACCTTTGAAAAGAGACAGGGTGACAGCCCACAACTTTTTCCTTCCTTCAGACCCTTGGCATGGCAAGGAAAATCTCATGACCTGGAAGTTTTTTCTCACACTGCTCACAACCCAGTTTGGCTTCCCAATACGAAAACATCCTTCCTATCATTCATATGATTCAGATTTGATCTGCAAGGGAAACATGCTTCAACGTGTATACCACAAGACAGAAGAGGGGTTACTCTGAGTATCAAAATGGAACACAAATGTCCTTCCTGTGAGCACAAAGGGACATTTAATCCTAAATGTGTGGGGGATTCACAAGTAATGTAAGTTCTTTTTCTCAGTGGAAATGGAAAGCCAACAGTTCTTGGCTATCTGTATCACATGAAGGCGTTTTCTTTCAACAAATCATGCAAAGTCAGTATAGACATCAAAGAAGGCCTATTTTCCTTAAATTTTCCCTCACATTCTGAGATAATTCTGCAAAATCAGCTGCACAAATTATATTCTTTCATTACGTGCCCTTTGGACACCGGTAGATTACAGAAATTTCATCGTATATAATATAGTTAAATATAATTCCTCACCTTGAAAATGTTACATGCCGTGCCTCTTCATGTCACCCATTTCCGACAGATGATCTCTAGAACTTGCACAGAGCAGCTCCCAGACTTTAAACTATAGTTCTGTGTTTCGGGAACAAAAATGCCATTTACATGAATGTGTTTAGAAAAAAAAAGTAGTTTCCCAACTAGAGATAAGTCAGAAGTGATTTGGCTCGGACAGATTTCTTACACTTTTAACCCCACAAGACCCTGTTCACTTTGAGCATATATATAAAACTTTCTGTGAACATCGACCTTGCTCATGCAAGTTACCTACCACTTTTGTATGTGAATAATGCAATTTGCAATACCTGATGTTGCTCAGGTCTCTCTTTTATTTGAAGAAAGTAGAATTCCTCTAGTAAAACTGAATCCTGAGTAGGATTATGGTTTTGATAGCAGAGATTTTCATGCTGAGATCAGGTTTGGAGGGTAACATCAAATATGTTTTTTGTCAAATGATGTTGATTCTAGTTAATGCAGTCTACCCACTTAAAATACCAGTGTTTGGCCCACATAGGCCACTTAATAAAATTATTCAATTCTCAACTCTATCTGCTGAGCAGATATATTTCTGATTATCAATATGAAACAATACAAAGTTTGTTAACTGTGCATAAATAACTCATAGCATGCACATGTGAAACCTAAGATGTTCAGAAGTATTTTTTCACTTCCTATGGTGAAGCTGTTACTTTTGTGAGCCTCCTGGAAGTGAGTGTTGGAAGGAGCTATCATTCATGTGGGAGTGGCCTGGTGCACTGTTAATTACAAGCAGAGATCTGTAACAGGGTTCTGCTTGCTCTGGTCATCTGTACAGCAACTTGTCAATTTGAGACTGGGTGCCCAGGAAGCTTACTGAAGTAAGGCAACAATCTGGAATCTAGCTGTCCTTTGGAATGCACTGCTCTGCACTGTTAGAATGGATCTTAGCATACCTTGTGCTTGGCAACTGCAGTGACTGCCACTCCTAACCAGTCCTGTGGTGCCACCTCTTCCTGCAGCTATCCAGGCCACAGCCCACTCTCAAGATCCAGGCAATATCAGTGGGTGTCTGCAGCTATCAGTTACGTGTTTTGAACTCTCTGCTGGGCTCTGGACAACATCTCTTCAGACCCGGTGGGTTTCTTAGAAACTATTCGGTAGTTTTGAAGCTCTGACCTTTTTTTCTGAGTCATGCTGTAAACCACCTCATGGGACAGATTTTTTAACTGATAAAGAGATTCTAGGGGCTTTATGGTTTCCAGATCTCAATCTTGGCAAAGCATCCACAGGCACATTAACCATGCTATTGTATTTTAGTACTTGTTGAGATGTCTCTTAGCTAGATTATTGTGTAGCTTCTCAAGTGTAACTCCCCTTAGATCTAATCTCCATAGCAAGTAATCCATTACAAACAAACACACAGTGGCACAGGCTATAGTCATAACAAAGCAATATAGTTTTAGTTGGTTTTTTTTCCCTCCCCACAGCTCTCCACAGTAGCTTTCAAAGCCTTCTCTATTGTAATTTTATCTTATCAACACTGATTGAAGGCCCGGGTGAAAAGCCAGAACAAAGAGGATTGATCTCAGGTTCAAGGAAGAGAGAACTAGAAATGAGTAAAGCAAAATATATTAACAGAGATTTTCACTAAATCAAATTCCCAAGATTTTTTTCAGGCTACTTAGCTGATTTTAGTATGTTACCAAATATGGATTTTCTTGGGCAGTTTGGAGGAGAGATATTTGGTTTCACTTGTTTTTTAATAATTTGAAAAGGTGATATATGCCAAACAGAAATCTGTTCCCTTCTACATTGCTATATCAAGTATTTCTGGCTTTCTGTGTTTTCATATGTATGTTTATCCCTGATTATAGATAGAAAGCAGAACAAAGATTGGGATAGTTATTTGATGGTCAAATGCTGAATTTCCTATACCTGAGTGTCAGGGAAGAAAAAAACAAAATATTACAAAAAGGTTAGATTGGCAACAGTAGAAAGATTCTTGGCACAGATGTGTTTTCTCACATGTACAAATTTTATGGTTAGTTTTATAAGTCTGGTTTGCTTTAGTTTGGTTGTAGGTCATTGTGAAGTGTGTTCTGTACTGAAGAAACCTGGACAAAGAGAAAACAATGACCCACTACACTGGAATGTGTCGACTGTTACTTGTGAGTTTAGCTTATTCACAAGCTTCTCTTGCTCTGGAGAGACATCACAGACTTTCGTACATAAGAAATTCTACTTTTCATATTTACAAGTAAGGTAACAACTCTCAAATCTAATCAATGCTTTTGGGCAAGAGATATGTGCTCTTGCCTGGCATTTTGTTCCTGAAGTTGACATACTTGACGAACTCTTAATCACTGTAACTTCAGACTCTGTCACTAAAATATTGTCTTACTCACCTATCTCTTTTTATGCTATGGCATGCTTTTTCCACCAGATGGTAGGCAATAAAAGCAGGAAACACAAGCTTATCTGATACTGTATACTTAAAAGAGATCGAAAAAAATTAAATAAACTGGAAATGTGAAACAATTCTCCATATGCTTGACTCCTGTTTACACTTGCAACAAAAAAGACAACACTAAAAGGTATTTGGTCAGTGTTTGCAGATATTTTATTACTAGTACCAGTGAGGTCTATATTGCTTAGCACAATACATATGTCATTACATATTGCAAAGATGCCATTGTGTCTTCTGTTCTGTTGTTCTCTACTTGTAAACAAAAGTAATTATTATCAGGGTATGCATTTTCCGTCATTTCCTTTAAGGAACGCCATGTATTCCACTTATACTGCTGTTACTAGATAAATGAAATTGTCTCCTCAATGTGTAAATTTCTTCTCCTGCCTTGTTAGTGCTGTCTTGTACACGAAGTACTCATTTAGTTGCAAAAACCAATTATCATCGCTGTCTAGATACATTAAGAATTTTTCTACAAGTCTTTTTCTCTCTATCACATTTTAAGCAACATTGTACATGAATTATTCATATTGCCCATCTTGCAGGCAGGTTTTTTTATTATTAAATTCGATCATAATAATAGTTATTACCACAGTCATGGCAGTTTTATGAGTATTCTTCAATGCCATTACCTGGAAAGATTTCAATCAAGACATATAAAAGATGCAAATCAATTTCCATAATAAAATTAAACTGTACCATCTACTCTTTCATCCTTGCAATAGAGTTGATTGACAACTTCTCCCTGATAGTTGTAGCTGATAACTTGTAGGTATGGTAATGGAGAATGGCAGATTCTCTTGTGGTAGTATTTTAAGAAATCCAGTATTTTCCTTGCCTTGTCAGTATTTAGTACTCATGTCCTCATGCAAACAGTGTTTAAGATGCAAACATTCAGTTTATAAATATTCCTCCTGAACAAGACAATTATTTCTCTCTGGCAATATGAGATTTGTCTTTTACTAAGCAAAGACAGTGCAGAATAAAATAAATTCTTTAATGAATGCTCTTATTTGTTACACTCTGAGTAGTGCTGCTCTTCACAAAGAGATCCTTTCTCAAGGAGGATGTTTTCTGGGTGATTCCCCCATCTTCATACTGCACTTTTATTTTCAATCTTTCTCTCTTCTTTATTTTAGCACTGCATTAGCACAGGTTTTAATGACCACCCAATGGTTCTTCTTTGTTTCCTTTCTGTGCAAGCACTTAACAGGTTGTTCCTACATCCTTGTTCAACTACTGCTTCTATTTCTCTGTATGGTCCCTATTTTTCATTTCATTGTGCTTTAGATCAAAGGTGCTGTCTAAATAAAAGATAAAAAGTAATGTGTACTGGTGCTGGAATTAACTTCCATATAATTTTGTCTTTACTCTGGAGGTAGATGAAATCTTGATGAAAGTTTCAAATCAGGACCCTTGACTTCTGATCCATTTACATCAATAGAAATAGTAATACATTCATCTTGAAGGAGCCACCCTGGAATGATGCTGGTGTAATTAACATAAGAATATAAACAGCATTAATAGGGATAACTGGGTTTTCTCTCTTCAATTATACTTCAAGTAAGGACAAACAATACAATCCATCAATCAACACAAATACCTTGGGAAATAAAGTGATCATTCTTTAGAATCAAGAAGAAATTTATTTTCATGATACCAAACCAGACAATTCTGTGCATTATGTAAATGTTAATGTTCTCATTGAAGTTTCTGGGTGGTATCTGTTCAAAGTAGACTTCTGGAGTAGAGACACTCTTTCTCTGTACTAGTATAAAATCCTTACACTTATAAGAACTTCCTCTTTCGTGTTAAAAAACACTTAAAAAGATAGATTGCATCACACTTCAAGAAACTAAACCATGCAAGACTGAACTGATGTCTGTTATGTAATTCAATTTATTACAGTAAGGCCTCAGAATTAATGAGTGAATTACAATTTTTCCCATAAGCTATTTTTTATTACTGCTAAGGTCATGTTAGGACTAATACTGCTATTTTCAAAGATGCATGATAAAAAAATGAAATCAGCTGTACATTTTTCTATATAAATTTTCTACTTTCAAATGTATTTAGAGGTTGTCTAGATTGCCATTTAAATTATTCACAAACCTTTAATGCTACCTGAATAGTATGGCATCTGTCAAAATCACTTTCTGCTGAACATTAATTGCTTTCTCATCTACAACAGATCCTGAAAAGTTTGTTGGTTTTTTTCCAGCTCATGTAGAGCTAAGTATTAGGCATATGTAACAGAACCTTACTGTCTACATTCATAACTCTTCTTCCCCAAGACCATTTTTCATCTACAGTCCTAAGTTATTCGAGTACATTTTAAAAATTATTTTAACTTTAAAGATAATGTTTGGAATTGATGGTAGCAGTGTAGTCCATGTGTGAAATATGGAGTTATGTGTACAATGAGACCTGTAGAAAAAATGCTGTCATCATTGTTTTGGGATAATCTGTACTTTTTACACCACAGATCACTAGAAATTCCAAGAGATATTGGATGACATTTTGCAAAGGGCTGAAAGTCCATTTAGATCTTGGTTTCTAATTGTTTTTGAAAGAAACAGATCCCTGGAAAATGAGCTGTGGCTGACCTTGCTGCATCAGTTTAAGGTATCTGCTGGAAGCAAGAATCTCTGTAGCAGAGCTGACAGAAGAAAAATGTGTGTGCTAGATGTTTCAGTCTAAAGGTTAGATCATTAGCTTAGCAGTAAGTGGGAAATGGGGAAAAGTTGCAAGATGTATGCTGAACTGATTGGAGTACCAAGGCATACTGTATTCCATTAAGTCTGCCAGAGGAATGGTAACTGAAGGCAGACAGTTAATATTACAAATTTAGGCTACTAGTGTCTAAAACTGTTGCAGTGGTTTAGTCAGCCATTGAGACAGAATCTTGAGGTTAGACTTTGTACACTACTAAACAGGAAAACTCACCAAGTTACTACTGCGATTTAATGCTATGTCTGCATTAATAAACTTGACAGGTCTGAGAGTGGTTCTCTGGCCAAGCGGTGCAGCATGACTCACGTCCACTGTGAAAGACTGGAAGAGTTACAGGTCTGAGATACTTCTCAAAGCACACTTAGGCTCTCTTGGAGAGTTTTACATGGTATAGACTGAAGTTGTGTCAAGGAGAGAAAAATAATTTACCTGTACAGACAATGATGGATCAGTGTGGCCTTGATTAATTTACCACTGAAGATGAAGCAACAATCATACAACTTCAGGTAGAAATGTTAGCAAAGGATTTTATGAGCAACTTGGTTATCCACTGTAGAACACTCAGAGACCTTTATAGTACTTTTGACACACTTATTATAAGGATTGTGTCTGTTTTCACCCTGCAAAAAATGAGCTCTACCATTGCTAGGACTTCTCTCTGCTTCGGAATGCAGAAAGAGGAGGAGTCCATGAGAATCCACCACATGATCATTCAAATACCTTTTTCCCATCTCCCTAGTCAAGCAGAACAACATCAATTTTACAGTGGTGTCCTTGCGATGCCTTCTGCAGATTGTCTAGGACAGACTTTGAAAAGCTCTACAGATAGAGACTGCAAAACATCTCTGGGAAACCTGTTCCAGCATGATGGAAAAAAAAAGCTTTTTTAAGTTCAAATGAAGTTTCACATGTTGTGATTTGTGCTCATTACCTCTGGTACTATTCCTGGACATGACTAAGAGCCTGGCTCCTTCTTCTGTATTAGTCCTCTGAATCTCGCTTTTCACTCCATATCTGTTATTTATTATTAGTAGCATTGATTTTAGAAGCAATAGTTGCCAATGGCAATTTATGAGGTGTTCGAATAAGATGCTTAGTATCATACAGCACAATACAGAGACATGAGGCATGGCAAATAAATTGCAAACAAGAAAATTTTCAGCTGGATCACTACCACAAGGCTGATGGCATTTTCATTGTGATATGGTTTTACCACATAGACAGGAACTCTGGAAAAACTTTCCTCTTGAGTTTCACATCAATTGGTTCTATTTCACAGAACATACCAATGATTAAGAGATGGTGTGCCAGCAAGGTCCTTCAGTCTGCTGTCTCAGTGGAAGAAGATTACAATCTATCTATTAAGAGCTTATTTTTCTCAAGTTTACACTTTAAACCTATTATTTTATGTTTCTCAAATGAAATGTATAACAAGAACCATCTGTGGACTCTGATATGTTCTTTATGTTCTTTTTTTCAGTCTGTGAAAGTACAATGCATCCATCCTTCATTGCTTCATCTGGAACATGCAAACTTTCCCAATTGTGTCATATTCCACCTAAGAGTTATCAATGGTAGTTATTCACACCTCAGCCAAATTCATCTGTCCTCCATATTTTTCAAGATTCATTGGAAATCCACATTAGATTTGAGATCTTTGCCAAAAAAATCAGTCAGAAATCATTAGTAATTTACTTTTCTTCTTAATTGAATTTATTCATTTCCTTCCAGGAAAGTAAGATTTAAATAAAATCAATGATTTTTCCCAGCATTTATTCTTATCTACATTATTAGAGAAGGGAAAACTCTGAAGCCTTCATGGTGAATGGTGTTCCTATAAGACACATTGACCTTAGCATCTGTGTTGTCACCTCACATCCTTATAATTTCAACAGCTACAGTCCATTACCTTGCTACATTTTAGTTCTCATGAGGACTTATCATGATCACTTTCATCACATTATGTGTCAGAGCCCTGTCCCTATCTATCTGTCTGTCTGTCTGTCTGTCTCTCTGACTCTTTGTACCTATCTGAAGCCTGACAGATGCCTATTAAAGAAGGTAGGGTTTGCTACAATCTAAAATTTAAACACAGGAAAGGTAATTTAATTCTTTTGAAACTTATTTCTTTTGGAAAATAAAATGTAAAGAGAAGTTAACCCTAGCTGTGACATTAGATTCTAATGAAATAATTCAACTACCATCCTAGATTGTGCAGGCTTTGTAAAAATACCATAATTGGAGAAAGAATGTTCTTCTAAATGGAATTGCCTTGAGTTCAAAATTGGATTTTAAATTGTATTATTCTAATGTAACATTTTGTTCATTGTTTAGTAAAAGATAACTTGAGATCACACACATTTTGTAAGGCTCTGACTTACCCTTTCATAGTAGTGCACATTTTTCATAGCCCAAATTCTATTTAATGCCCTACAAATTATTCTTACATGCCATCTAGTGAAAAAACACGTGGGGGAGACTAAATAGTCTTCTCAAGAGCTCATGACTCAATTGTGGTTTATCTATACAGGCTTTTTCTCCCATATATCATTGAATATATTCATATTAAGCAATGGAACTCCTTTTGCCTGACCTAGTGTAATAGAGGTTCTAAGCAGATAGAGACTGTCATTGCACATGTGAACCATTCCTTCTGATCCTGTTTCCTTCTATTCCCAAATCACTATTTCAATATTTCTGTTAAAACTCAACATGACTAACAATACCTTTTTCAGAACTAGACTCATTTCTCATGAATGACAGATATTTTGTTTCTGCTATGAATATTGTACAAATAGGGAAAATTAGAGATCTTGAAGTAGTTGCATGGTATAAAAACTGTGGTTTGCTTTGTAATAGTGATCTTTGCAGATATCCATCAGTCTTCAAATACTAATCAATTTTAAGTTATTACAAGGTTTATAATGGAATATAGCATTTGTACTTCTCTTATCTTCACTGTAATTCAAGTAGATTATTTTTTTATTATTACTTAAACTTTCTAACAGCTACTCTTGTGCTCTGACTTAATAACCAGAAAGGTCTGCCCTCATCTTAAAACAGAGTGACAATGGTCATATCTTCCTGGTCTTGCCATTAATTTCACTGTTCCACTTTTTAAGTGGAATACACTACACCTTTTGACAGATATCAAAGGAAACCTCAGAGAAACAGTTTTTGAAGACTAAGGGGATGGAATTATAAATGAGTAAATGTAGCTTGATTTAATAAACCTAATTTGATGGCAAGACTTAGGAGATCCAAGCTGTGTTATATCCTAAGAAAACCCCTACAATCAGCCAAGACAAAGCAAAAGAAGGTGCTGAATTTAAGATTTTGAATGTATATGTTCAGTTTTGAGGCTACAGTTCAAATCAGTCCCACATATACAGATCTTACATAACTTTTTGGAAGTGAGAGGTGTTCATCCAGGAAGAAAAGCTGTCATATTGTTGCTTGTGTGTTATTTAGATGTGGAGACAGAAGCCAGAAGTAAATTGAAAGAGTAAATATGTGGGTAGAACAGTAAAACAGAATATCTCAGCATGCATATTGTGCTGTGATATGCAGGCCAGTTCCATGGGGAACAACCTGCATTTTAACAATGCTGTCAATTGGGGTTCTGATGTCATTTAAAGGAGTAATTTCATTAATCGTTGCAACAGACTGGATTGTATATGTTTGGAAGAATAAATCTTGGTCTTATCAGCACAAATTTGGCTAACCTCAGATAATTAAGTATGGTTAGAGCCACCTAGGGACTTCCAAATCTCAGTACTACACTGGATTACCTCAGTCACCACTGCTTAAACACAGATCTTCAAAACTTATATCTCCTCCTAAACTTAATGTCGCCTGTGTTTCTGCTGCTAAAGCTGCTAAAGCCATCTTCTAAGGCTAAGCTAGTTGACATCTGGGTCCTGACATCCAAGGCCTTTCCACTTGAAGGATGTCTGTGAGGCTTGATCTAGCAAAAGCGATTAGGATATAACAGCCAGATTTCATGTAGCAGCAAGTACAGTCAAGGTGAGATGTTTCAAGGCTGAGAAGCACCATGAATGGATCATTTCATTAGGGACGGCATTTGATTTAAAATCTCCTGCATCTTGGTTGAAATTGTTTTCTGAACTTCTAAGTGCTTCAATCAGTTGTTTCTGGAGATAATACGACCCCTTTCTGTCTGATAAACTTCTAGCTACCCAAAGTAGAGAGCAAGGGCTCTGGTGGGAGGAAACGGCAATGGCTAATAACAGAATTCTGCATTACAAGTTACTGGGACTTTTTTTTCTTTATAAAAGATAGGGAGGTGAAGATTTTCATCTCTCACTCTAAAACAGGCATGTTTGAAAACATATCTCCCACTGCTGGCAGAAAAAAATCTCTTCCATAATTATTAGATAAAGGTGATCTTACAATTTTTGCAATAATTGTTTCCTTTTGCTATGAAAAGAAAATCTTAAATATTCCATTTTATTAATAATTCTTTATGTATTATCTTCTCTTACTGGTTCTCTAAACAACCAATAATAGCACTATCAGACCTACTTTAAGGTAAATGCCCACCTGAACCAGTGAACCTTAGACAAAGAGTCCTGAGCAAATCCAGCTAACAGTAGCTTTTGTATATATTTATTTTTTAATTTATTGAAGAAGGAAATAAATTGCTTTTTACTTTTTGTTAATTTACTTTTTAAAAAAGGAGTCAATTTATATGTATGCATCTGTGTCTGTGAGCAGAACACTTGGATTCTACAATAAGTTCCATTAGCAATAAAATATATCCTTTTTGAACCTTGAAATACTGAAATAATTGAAGTTTTCACGGCTTTTGTTTTACTACTGCATTGACTTGGTATTAGACTTCCTCAAAGGCAAACATGTGACGATCTTAGAGTGTGTATGGGAGATCCATGTTAAATAATTAGATATCATTCTAATTACAATAATTGAAATTATGAAAAACAGACTTAGATAATTTTAACAGTGTTAGTGCAAAAATATATTAATCTTGTCTGGCTGTTTGAACAGTCTTATACAGCATAGAAACATTCTTTCTCAAACAAGAAAATAATTTGTTCGCTTGGTTGTATTTTTTCTTAAATTACTTTAAGGCAAAGTTAAGACCTTAAAATGGTCAAAGAGAGAGAAAAGAGAAAAAATCTTGCAAGAATAAGCTGGTAGCAGTTATTAAAAAATAATTACTTTTCCTAAATGCTCTCTCATTTTATTGTCTTGTGGCGTCAGTGGAACAGACTTCACAGGGGAAGATTTGATAACAGAAGACTAACCTGGTCAATATGTAAGACATTTCAGAATACTTACTCCTTATGTATTACAACAATTCCCTATTTGATAACATGCTTATCAGTTCCACTGGCACTGGAAGGAAGGCTTGTTTACATGCATTTTTCCCCGAGTGATGGCATCCTCCATGGGAATTCACAGTTTATGTTTCAGAAAAGAAATGTGGTTCTGCTTCTCTATCAGTCCCCTCACAGTGTGAAACTGTGCGGTGTTATAGTAGCTTCAGTTCTGCTAACCCAATTAAATGCTGCAGGACCTTAAAGCTCAATGTTGTAGAAAATGTAGCTACACTGAGGTAGCAGTTCCTTTTTTTCTCATCCCAAAAAAGTGGTTGAAAGGTGCTGCTACTCTCACCAGAAAAGGATCAAAAGAATGACAAAATACATACCATTCTCGAGCAGTTCCAGGATTCAATGTTTTCTATATTAATAAGAGAAAAAAAAGGTGACTAAGAGGCTGACTAATGGTGACTAAGAGGCAGGCACTGAATTATGAATCTCCAGGAACTTTCTCTGAGGAAGATTTCATGGATGTCTGACGTTGTATTTCCGTAGTTACATCTTTTCTAAACCTCAAATAAAACATTTTCATCCCAAAAAATGGTGGTAACCTTTAACAGTTTTTCAGTTTTCTGAGATTCTGCAATTCTTGCTTTAGTGAAATCCCACAAGAAATCTCTGGAGTTTGTGTTTTGGGTTTGTTTTAGTAATTTTGAGAGGGTTTTAAAATATTAATTGAGTTTTTACTAAAAAAGCCAGGTGTGCTACAAATCTTCTAAGAAAGTCTATTCTCATGAGAATCCTAGGCCAATTCTGTAAAAATCAGGTTTGTAAAGTGTAAATAGAAAATCCCATGTGTTCTCTGAAATAGAATAAACCTGTGGTACTCACAGTTTGTAATTTTGCAGGGAGGTTTCCAGTGAATATGCTACATGGTAACTCAGGAATGTTTATTCCCTTACGACTCTGTTTAAGGGATAAATTTCTGGCTACCCAGCATGACTGGTAAATGTCAAGGTGTTCTATTAATCACAGCTTAGTGACAAATCTGGAGTACTAATATCAACAATAACATTTTTGCTTCAAATATTTTTGGTATTCAAATTTGGTGAATTTTGAGGAAAGCTCACATATATAAATATATATACACAGATAGTGTCTGTGATGCTGAAACATCATGAAAAACTCTGGAATGTTTGGGATTTTTTTTTTTTTACTTAGTTATCCCATTGAACATACTTAGTTCATAATAATTTCAGTAGTACAATGTGGGCGCTGTACCAATGCACCAAACAATACATATTGCACAATGTATCTAAGAAATAAAAAATTCTAATGAATTTTCTGAGCTCCCAACCAAAACTAGTTTGTTTTCAAGGCGCTGCAAATTTCCTGAGCTTATTCAGTATATGGTGTTGTAGATGTTTCCTGGGGCATTTTTGAACTTTTCTGTCTAGAGGGGTACACCAGAAACTTCAAAATTCTAAGTAGGAAAAGGTGATGGAAGACTATTTAAATGTGCTTGGGGCTTAGGGTAAAGAGGGAATGTATAATTTTATGGTTTTCTATTCAGTTGATTCACTACAACGTTTCTGTGGAGTCTGTTTTGAGACTTAGTAAAGTTTGCATATTGGATTTGTAATGGTTTTCCAGGCCAGGAAAACCTGGGCCAGGTTTTGGCAACAGGGAGGCTACAGACATGGCTTCTTTAAACAAGTATCTACCAGAAGTTTCCCCTGTAGCTGACAGGGCCATTGCCAGTCAATTCTAAGATGGACTTGCAGCTGACTCGGGCCTAGCCAATTAGCAATGGAGGTAACACCTCTGTGAAGAATGTATTTGAGTATGTGAAGAAGTTACTGTGCAGTTGCTAAACTGCAGCAGCAGCAGAAGGGAGTGGGAATGTGGGAACAACATTTCCACAGACACCAAGGTCAGTGGAGAAGGAAAGGGAGGAGGTGCCCTCTGTGACCTGTGGTGAAGACCATGGTGAGACAGGTTGTCCCCCTTTAGTCCAGCAGGTGGATGCCTGAAGGAGGCTGTGACACTATGGGAAGCTCACACTGGATCAAGTTTGTTGCTGGACTTGGGAATCCATGGGGAGAGAGGAGCCCATGCTAGGTTTGCTGTCAGGGCTTGTGATCTTGTAAGGGACCCACACTGGAGCAGTTGGTGCCTGAAGGACTGTTCTCCCCATGGATGACCCATGTTGGTGCCATGCTGGAGCAGTTCATAATGAACTGTAGCCCATGGGAAGGATCCACATTGGAGAAGCTCATGAGGGACTGTCTCCCATGAGAAGGACCCTCACTGTAGCATTGGGAAGCGTGATGGGGCCTCCTTCTGAGAAGCAGCAGCGGCAAAGTCTGTCTGTAATGAACTGTCCATAACCCCCATCCCTCATCCCCTGCACTGCTGGGGGAGGAGGAAAGAGAGTCCTGAGAAGAGAGAGGGATGGGGGGAGGTGCTTTAAGATTCAGTTTTATTTATCATTTCCTTGCTCTGTTTCGGTTGTTCATTAATAAATCAAACCTTTTTCTCCTCAAGTTGAGTCTGCTTTGCCCATGATGCTAATTGCTGAGCGATCTCTCCGTTCTTATCTCAACTCACAAACCTTTTGTTATATTTTTCTCTCCCTTGTCAAGTCTAGGAGGGGGAGTGACAGAACAAGTTGGTGGGCAGCTGGCACCCAGTCAGGACTAAACCACCACAGTATGTCTTTTGGCTTAACCCAGTTATCGAGAATAAGACTACTGGGATAAACAACTGCTAAGCGAAGTCGTAATAACCACTAGGTGAAATGGAGTAAAAAGGGGCAGCGGCATAATGCATGAATCGCTGCGATCGGCTCGGCTCGGGCCAGCGCGCAGTAAAACGGCCCACGCTTGCCCCCTGCAGGAAGCTCCAGCCCCGCCAGCTGCTGCTGCCCACTCCTCAGCGCCACCAGAGCATCCTTGCGTTTTAAAAACAGTACAATTACTCTATTCATTATCGAATTGAATATTACACTTTATCATGTGGGAAATAACGAAAGAGAAACATTTTCTGCCCAACTACAGAAACACGTGTACCAAAACCGATCATTCTTTGTCCAACTGTGCTTTTATTATTCCTGTATTGATCTTAAACTTTCATTTTGCTGTTCTTTTTTTCTAGTCAATTTAATTTGTACTGAATTAGTTTTATATCTGTAGTAAAATATTAGTAAAATGTTCTATAAATTTTCATGAAGTGACAATTTTCTTCATATGTTTTATTAGGTAATTTTAAGGAAATGTGTTCTGCACCATCTGTGTCGTTAACTGCTCTCTGGTCATTTCACTGGAGTCATAAGTGTCATCTTATGCCTTTTGTCAAGCATGATCTGGAGAATAGTAGATTTGTTGAAAGACTTTTAAAAAATTTTCTGCCTTTCTGAATCTTCCTGCTCTTCGCTCTCACTTTTGGCACATTATTTTAAGCTGTGAAGAACACAAAAGTATGAAGCTATATTTTCCTAACACAGAGAAAGGCAACTAATTCTCCATTACTCCACATGGACTATTCCAGCTGTATGCAAATACACATCTACCAAAATCAGTCATGCAATGTGACTTTTGAACACGTGCTCAGATTCTGTTTTCTAAACACTTTTGTAATAGCAGAAGAATGCTGTCATTCCCATTTCCGTTTTTCTGAAATTAATTACTTTCTATCTACACCTACAAAATACACTCCAGAAACACTAATAATGGTAAAAGATTATGTCCTTGTGTCCACTGAAGCAATGATGAAATATCATAATGCAAACTTGTTGGAAGATGTCACCTGACCGCTCTTCATAACATTGGTTCTCTGTCCACTCAACATTGCACCCCATTAAGAAGACTGAAGCACTGATGTTGAAGCTCCATCTCTGAGGATAATGTAAATTGTCTTTTTTAAAAAGTATATTTAGTTGTCAACAGATGTGTTGCGCCATTTAAAAAGCTGAGTTCTACAAAATCACTGTCTTATTACTGCAAATTTTCTTAAAGTATTAGCAATAGCATGAGAAATATTCTGCCACAGTCATTAGCATCCATTCACAAACCTCACTCTTGCTTTTCAGAGTCACTCAGTCCAGTAACCACTGTAAAAATGAAATGCATTTTCTATGAAGATTTTATCAGGTGCGATTGTGCTACTGTTGTCTTTTGGGTCAATGTCAAAAACATTCTGCTAGTGCTTGTGAAACCTAACACAGACACACACATAAATAGGAACATAAACACACATCACAATGACTTGGCTTGTATTGACTTGCTGGCCTTTAATTCTTAGTATTGCATCAAGCCTCTTTTTTAGAAGTATAACAGATTCAGTGAATTCCTTTTCCCAGTAAATTCTTACTAAGTTGTCAAGATGAACACTCAGTGTACCAGTAATATTCTTGATCCACTTCTCCCAGAATACTAGTCTCTTAACAGTGACCCACTTAACCAGAGATATTATTCTCTAAGGCACAAATCTTCCTGTTCTCTTTTTTTTTTCTTACTTTCCACTTAACAGTATAAATCTTACATATGGAATTTTTATGTTGGATGTTGAATGACTTTGATAGCTGTTTAGTCAATGTCTTTTGACAAAATTAAGCAAGAAATCATAATTCATCAAGGACTCTGAACAAGCTGCTATCAGTACTAGCACTACCTCATGGTGATTTGTCTTTCAGTCAAATCCCCTAGTTGGGAATATGGGATGAAATGCTTAACAAACTTATCTTTTTAATTTCATCTATTCAAGAGAGCTCCTAAAGAATCTATTCAGTGCTGTTCTTCCCTCGGAGGATTGCTGCTGATCCATTTTACACCAGGTATCACATGGGTTTTAAATGTTGTTAAAGGCTTACAAAATCCATAGAAGAAAAGCTTCACAATGCATGGAGTTACACTGTGCAGATGAAGATAATGACACTTGAAAGCTTAGCTGTTAAACAGAGTCACTAGTAAAAGGAATGAGGCTTTTTCAGTTCTGGCTAAAGATGAATTACTTTGCTCTAAGACAGAATCATAGAATCACAGAACCATTTTAGCTGGAAAAGACTTTTAAGATCAAGTCCAACCATTAGCCTAACACTGCCACGTTCACCACTAAAGCATGTCCCTAAGTGCCAAAGTTACGTGTCTTTTAAATATCTCCAGAATTAAAAACTTTCAGCATTTTTACAGTTTGCTGCAGGGTTCTTTTACTGAACTCTTATAAATAATATAATACAGCTGTGATCAGTTGTCACTTTCCCCTTTGTGTGATACACATAATATTGTATATTTATTGTGCAAAAAGGAATTCCTTTCATTGTTTACATCTTAATGGTTCCACATCACACAGCT
Source organism: Urocolius indicus (assembly GCA_013401255.1). Taxonomy (NCBI): domain Eukaryota; kingdom Metazoa; phylum Chordata; class Aves; order Coliiformes; family Coliidae; genus Urocolius; species Urocolius indicus. The sequence goes on along the minus strand of WBNH01009948.1, from coordinate 35,161 downwards.
GAACTTTTTCTCACTCTACATAATAGAAAAATCTACCCCGAAAACTGTTGAACTTTGCATCACTATGACCATAATAACTAAAGCACATGAAAAAAATCTTCATATTTATGTTATGTTTCCCAGGCTCTGCTTATGAGAGTCCATGCATGTTTATGACACTCCAGCTTTAGTTTTCATGCCTAGAAAAATACCACTTTCTTAACATATATTTTCTTTATGAAAAAAATATTTGCAAGGTACTAAAACAGTCTCTTTATTGAAAATGAAATACTGATAGTAACCTATTTTAAATTAAAGAATAATAATCTCTCTATCTATATCATATTTTACATATTTAATATTCAATATCTTATATTAAATATATTATTGTATATTTTTACATTTAGAATATAGGATAGTAACTCTCAATAATGTAACTTTAGGGTAACACTGGACAGACAACTTCACCATCATGTTAGATTACTGTATATACAACATTACATTACAGTTATTAACCACAAGATGGCTCAGGAGGAAAGGGAAATTAAGATTATTTTTTTTTAATGTCAGGAAAAAAAACCATAAATTTCTGGATTTAAAAACTGAACTGGAACCTTGGCTCCTCACACACTGGGATTAAATGTATCCAGTTCAACCTATTATAAAAGACAGAAATACTGTACTGTTAACACAGTTTAAATAAAAGTAAATCATGAGATTTAGTTTCTTAAATATAAAGTATAAAATCTTGGGTTTTGAAAGCCAGAACAAGAATGACAAAAGGAATTAAACCTTTAAAGGCAAAATTTCATTGAAAAGTTGCTGGATGTTTCACAGAATGAGTAAGTCATCAGTTTTCACTGAATCATAGAAAGGAAGGGATTGGAAGGGACCTTATGAGGTCACCTAGTCCAACTCCTCTGCCAAAGTGGGTCCACCTAGATCAAGTCACACAGGAATGAATCCAGGTGGGTTTTGAAGACCTCCAGAGAAGGAGACTCCACATCCTCCCTGGGCAGCCTGTGNTTGTAAATAGTAATGAGATCCTCCATAGTGTCCTCTAGACTAAACAGCCCCGGTTCCCACAGCCTTTCCTCATATGAAAGATGTTCCAGTCCCCTGATCACCTTGATAGCCCTGCACTGGACTCTTAAGAAATTCTCTGTCCCTTTTGAGCTGGGGAGCCCAAAACTGGACACAGTACTCCAGATGAGGTCTCACAAGGACAGAATAGTCCCTTGACTTATGAGCATTAAGTTTGCCCAACAAGCCTTTAACCTCTTCTTCATCCACTCAGGACAAGTCTCCTGTTGTCCAGACCATCATACTATCCTTGCTGGCTGGGCTTTCTGAGGGCTGGCCTTGGCTGTAAAGACTGAAGCAAAGAAGCCATTCAGTAGTTCAGCCTTCTCTGCATCCTCAGTCACCAGGGCACCCTCTGTGTTCAGCAGCAGGCCCACATTCTACCTTTTCTTCCTTTTACTGCTGAGGTACCTGAAAAACTCCTTCTTATTTTCCTTTACTTTCATGGCCAGGTTTAATTCTAAAATGGCTTTAGCCTTCTTGGTTGCATCTCTGTATGCTCTGGCAATGTTTCTACACTTTTCCCAAGAAACCAGGCCTTTTTTTTCCACCTCTCATAGATATCTACTTTCTCCCTGACTTGTCCTAGCAGATCTTTGTTCATCCATGAAATGATGAGCTGCAATTCAAAAGGAAAAAAAATATTATAAAGGATAGGGAGGCAGCAACCAGAAGCAGAGCTGGCTGATTAGATCCTGGAGTTATGGAAATAACTCCTTCATCTGGCTAAGTTTCTTCTTCCTCCCACATCTGTCTCAACAGCTGCTGCCTGGGAGCAGTTTTGCAGTGCTAAAGAGGGCCTCCAGCAAACACTTTAGTAGCTGCTACCACCTCCCCAGAGCATCCTGTGACTTTATCAGTATACTTTCCAGATAATCAAACTCCTGCCAACCCTGCAAGGTGCCCAGTGCCCTTCTGGTGTCTCTACAGATCTCTTCACACTCTCTTTTTTTTTTTTTTTTTAATAGGGTCATCTGTGTGCCAGCAGACACTGGTGAGACCAAGCCCTCTACCTGACCATCATAGTCTATTTTTCTTATTATACTCTGTTTTCCTGTGTGATTGTCCTCAAACTTCTGTGCATGAATATGTGTCTATTTATGACGCTTCAGAACAGACTAGCTGGAGAGTAGGAGGAGATTTCTGTACCAGTTGCTCGAAACACTCATTTTTGTCTGAGACACAAACTTTTAAGTTGAACTAGCTGGAGAACAGCTCGAGAAGTTTAGGGACTGGATACTGAAGGAACCAGAAGTTTGAGAGAGCTAACAGAGACCCATGAGTAAGGCCTGCTAACAAGCCCTGCATCTGATCAGCCTGCAAGACAGAGTGGGATTAAGCCATTTATATTGTTCATTCTCATATGAGTGCTGTTTGTGTATATGTGATGTCTGTACAGGAGTCATACTCTTGTCTGTGTCTATCTCTAAAGGGCTGATCATGTCTGTGCATGGGAGACTATATGTATAGCAAAGAGATCAATGAGAGAGGGTTGAAGTTGCGAGCACAGGTACAGGGGAGTGCTGGAGCAGGCCACTGCAGAAAAATGGATGTAAGATGCGACTTTGCAACTGTCTTCTGCAGAAGCAGAGCTGTGTACTGAGTAGATTTCTCATGTTTCACAGCCCTGGCATCCCAATGCAAGATCATCAATAAACTGCTTTTTCTGAGTAATGCTTCCAGACAAAGACCACTCTAGTGGTCTTCAAGTGTACCTCCAAAGCATGATTTCAAGGACGTTGCCATCATTGTACTAAGCTCTGTGATTGTGTACCTTGGAACTAATCTTTCACACACAGAGATGGTACTGACATTAACAACCTCTGATATAGCCAAGGGCACCTTCTCCCTGAATTTTCTGACCGGTGAAATTAGTAGTATCACCATTGAAGAAACATATGGAAAAAGTAGAAAATTAATTCTTTTAAGTGCTATAAAAAGTTAATCTGAACACTAAGAGGTTCAGCGAGATCAGGGGAGAGATAGTAGTTAGATGACAGCAGAAAAAGGGTTCTGAAAAAGGGTGAAAGCACATGAAGGAGAAAGGAACAACAGAGTAAGAAGAATGAGATGAGCAGAGGGTAGGAAAAAAGACTTCCATAGCATCCGTGCCTGTATGTTGTTTTAGAAACCTTCCAGGTTGTTGTGAGACCTCTAGAAGGATCCGAGGCGGTCCGAGTTGAGCATGATTCATATTGGTTCAGAGATAAATGAGCCTGTGAGTACTGAAGCACTTTTAGAGCACAACTCCCAATTTAGTTTCCTATGAAGAGAATCTAGTTGTTCTACATTAATACAAGCCTGAGAACTCAGCACCATGCTCAGTAAATATAGTCTGCTAGGGCTTCAAAACCAAGCTTCTGCTCTGAACCAAGTTGCTAGTATAGAAACAACCTAATGCTGTTTATTCTTTTCCTCTAAAAGTAGTGAGGCCAGTGTCTGTCCCAATCAAAGAACCATCACATCAACTGAAAACAAAAACCCCTGATAAACAAAAGTGTGTAAAGGCAAAAATTACATATGTTCTTTCTGTCAGCAATGACTCACATCAGTGCCCCAAATGAGTAGGGTGTGGGCAGGTACCATAAAGCAGAGGTATTCAGGAGATAGGTTTTCTCAATGTGTTTCAAGCCTCCTTACCTTTATCATCTGAGGATGGCTCCACACATATTTTATCAGCTTGGAAGTTAGTTTTTCTAGCTGAATAAAAATAACTTGCAAACTCCAACAAGACAATGAAAAAGAAAAAGATAAATCAATTCTGTTTAAATGTATTTCCTAGCAGTCATTACTTGGGTATTGATTTTTAGTGAGAGCTTCCAGAACGGTAGGTTTTGACCTTCATATGCTTAACAGATATGACTGAGAAAGCAGCAGGTATAACTGAGGTACAAGATGTTTAAAACAGAGATCTATCTCATTATATGTAGTATAAAGGATTCGTAGGATTTGATGTCTCAAAGCTTCATTTAAAGAGCTTACACATTAAGAAAAAAAAATGAAAGGAGCTTATTTTATATACGCTTATGTCCAAATACTATAACTTACAACTCAATAATATAAATAGTAACAACTGAAATTTAGATAAAAATAATCAACATAAAGCTATTTGAAATATCAAATAACTTCAGGAGGTCTTTAAAGAATCTTTTTCTATTCTGGATACTTGTAAATAAATTTCAACCTTCAACTATAACTTTTATTGAAATAACTGGTCTGAATTTAGTGTTTAATGGAAACTTTTAAACTAATTTCCTTCAATTATATTAAAAAATCTTTGCTTTTCATTACTCAAAAGACCCATCTTTCAGATATCATTAATCTATAGGCAATACTCAGCATATGCTTCAGTCATCCATCATTTCTAAAATGCGTATTTTTACTTGGAAAGTATGGTCTTTAACAAAGGAAAAAGAAAATTTTAAATAAACATACATACCAACCAACCAGAAAAGTAAAAAAAAAAAAAAAAAAAATCACACTTCAGCCTTACAGTAACATTAATTACACTATTCAAAAGGAGAAAAAAAGACATTTGAATCAGATGGCAAAAAATGTTCCAATACAATAAAAAAGCAAAACTTTTGCTGGCTTCCCTAGGGCCATGGTTTTGATTAGCGTCTTGAGCAAAATTTAGAGATAGAGCTGTGCTCACGGAAACACCATAGCTGTTGTGATTTTCATGTGCTCATAAAAGCAGGACTTTATAGGTTATTAGGTGCTTGAACTCATCCAGAGGAGGACAACAAATTAATGGAAGTTTTGGAAGGAACATCCTATGAGGAGTAGCTAAGACCTCTGGTTTTATCTACTTCGGAGATGAGGAGGCTGAGGGGTGACCTACAGCTTCCTGAGGAGCTGCAGTGGAGAGGTATGCTGATCTCTCTCATATCCAGTGATATGACATGCGGGAATGGTTCAAATCTGTGTCAGAGGAGGTTCAGACTGGACGCTAGGAAGAATTTATTTACCAAGAGAGTGGTCAAACACTAGTACAGGATTCCTAGAGAGGTGGTCGATGCCCCAAGCCTGTCATTGTTGAGAAAGCATTTGGACAATGTCCTTAATAACATGTTTTAACTTTGGTCAGCTCTAAAGTGGGCAGGCAGTCAGACTAAATGGTCCTTTTAGGTTCCTTCCAACTGATATTATTCTATTCTATTCTATTCTATTCTATTCTATTCTATTCTATTCTATTCAAGCACATCCTTCTAAACACAACTAAGCCAAAAATAATTCAACTTCATGAGTTTCTTCTGCTAATGAGAATAACCTACCAAAAAATGGACCTGAAATATTGATCAGAACAAAAGAGGTAAAAACACTAGAAGTCTTCTATAATGTGAAATACACAGAAGGAAACACATAAGAATATACATACCTATTTTCAATATATCCCGATTGTTAGAAAATGTGGTATTGACTTTGCTTTAAAATAGTTTTTCACATTTTCATACTTAAATGTTATATGCAGAAGAAACCCCAAACCTCAGAACTATTTGCTGGGGTTTTATTTGTATTCCAAATGATATGTTATTTAAATAATGTGTCAGTAATTATGCAAAAAAAAAGAATTTCTCAAGCAGGAATTAGTACTGTAAAAAAATTAATGTTCGTTATTGTTTACATTTCATTTATAATCACATTGTACATTTCATTTACAAATTCCATTTCACTTGGAATACAGAAATTCAAACTCAGTTGGCAAGAAGAGGTTTTGGAAGAGTGAATATAATTGAAGGTAGCTCAGGTTTATAAAGTTAAGAGAAATTTAGGCAAAAGCTAATTTTCTCTATTTTTAGCTTCAAAGTGACTCACCACACTTATTAATTCAAATGAATATGACTAATTCTTGGAAAAATCTGTGGTTCATTGAAAGATGGCAATAATTCATAGAATATCTGATTGGAAGGAACCTCAAGGATCATCTGGCTCAACCTTCCTTGGCAATCACATAATGTAGGCCCAGTACTCTATAATTCTTAAACCTGTCTAATGCTGGGGAATCCACCACTCCCCTGGGGAGGTTATTCAAATGGCTGATTGTGAAAAGTTTTCCTCTAGTGTTCAGTTGCGGTGTCCTTAGGAGTAACCTGTACCTATTCAGTGGACTATGTTTGGCATGGCTATGTCTTTCTTGCACTGGAGATCCCAGAACTGGACCAAACATTCCAGATGTGTCTCACCAGTGCTGAGTAGAAAGTAACCTGTACCCATTATCCCATCTTTCACATGAAACTCCCTGTAAAAGGGAGTCTCCATCTTCTTTATAGCCAAAGACTGAACAAGCCAAATCCTCTCAACTTCTCTTCATATGACAGCTTCCTTGGAAAAAATCCCAGCACTCATTAATTCGTCGTTCATGAAAGTTTCCTGTGGAATCCCTCCTACTTGAGCTCTGAGTAAGCAGAAGTTTGCTCTTCTAAAACGTAAAATCTTTGTCTTACTATTAAACTCCAGCATGTTTAGAAGAATATCAGACTCCACAATACTGTGATCACTGAAGCCAAGGCTATTGAGCTATTATGAAATTCAAATGTTAAAAAATTTAAAGTTCTCTATTTTTTTTTTTCTCTTTATACATTTGTTTTTATTTATGGGCTGCATTAGAAATAGCCTTTCCAACTGGTCAAGGAAGGTAATCCTTTCTTTCTACTCAGCACTGGTGAGACATGTCTGAAATGTATGGTCCAGTTCTGGCATCTCCAATGCAAGAAAGACATAGCCAAGACATAGTCCACTGAAGGGCCACAAAGGTGATGTAAAAAGGGCCACAAAGACTGGAATATCTGACATTTGAGGAGAGGTTGTAAAATCGGGGACTATTTGGCCTGGAGAACAGAAAGTTCAGGGAGATATCAACAATATATATAAATACCTAATGGGAAGAAATGAAAGAGTCAGGTTACCCAGTGACAGGACAAGAGGCAAGAGTTAAAAACTAAAACATGTGAAAGTTCATCTTAACAAAGTAAAATAATATTTCACTATGAGAGTGCTTAAACATGGGAATAGGTCATCTGACTGCAAACAATGCTGGTTGTCCTGTTCCAATTGACCCTGCTTGCACAGGAAGGTTCCACTAGATGTTTTCAAAAGGTCCCTTCTGATATAGAGAATTCTGTGATGGCACAATTCTGTGATTTATTTTCTTCATTCTTTGAGAATTTACTAGGAAACTATTTCTCTGTGAAGTTTTAAAAGATAATTTAAAAATTTTAATGAAGTCAGTGACAATAGCTCAACAAATAATAAGCACTTAAAAAATGAATATTGGTGCAGCTTCAAAACCGTAAACTGTATTTTAGTGAAAACATCAGATATATTTACAGACTTATGATGATCAAAAAACCAGTAATTCATACCTTCTGTGATTCATCTAGATATCTGTTCAAGATAAAAATATTAGTTTATTTATCTAAGAAAGCTATCCATTTTTATTCAGAAAAAAATGTCTGTCAAGATTCACTTCATACATATTCACCTTCAATTTTCTAGTGTTTGAATGTTTAGTAATTGAAAATGTTGAGAAGCACATTTAAGTAGAAAATGTGATGCCTTTCAGATGTTTAGCTGTCAGTGGTTTGGTTGTTTGGGTTTTTTTTTTCTTTTAGTTTGGGTTTTCTCTTTTTTTTTTTTTTTTTTTCCTTTCTTACAAGAAACAGGAACAGGAACAACAGGAACAACTGCAGTTGTTCAGTTTTGTTATTGACATTCTGAGTTGGCAAAACTCCCATGTATGGTGTACTGAGTATATCATTTGGTTAAGACGTACTTGTAAAGCTTAAAGTTAAATGAATTCCAAATGATGCAAACAACTTTTCTGTGATTCCAAAGAAACTAATTTTATTTTTCTATTACAGTATTTGCCATAATACCAGCAATATGATTAGTATATTCCCAGTTGAAATACCGTTGTCAGCTAGAAGTGAATCAAGGTATATATTTCAGCCTAGTTTAACACTGTTACTGATTTTCAAGGGCTATGAGCTAATCTGCTACTCATTAAAATTTTGTAAAGCATGAAAAATAAGTGAACTTAATTTGAAGTATTCAGCTATGAATCCTGAGCTGCTTTAGATTGACTAAAGCCTGGCTGGCATCTAAGTGAGATTTGAACAGACTTTTAACAAGATCTATCAGCTAATGTTAATTTTTTGTCACAGTTAATTTTTTTCATGCCATAGGTCTGGAAGTTTAGCAGAGAGATACTTGACTCCCTGCCCAACAGTTCAACAGCTGGGAAACGAACAAGGCTGATATCACAAGTAGGAGAAAGAGAATCAGTATGTTACAAGTAAACAGCCAAGTAAAGCCTTTCCACAGCATAGCCTGTTATCTTGGGAAGGTAATGTCAGATTTAAGATAAAAGGACTGAGATGGTAGTGTTCAACAGTGCTGAGTCTCCTTGGAGGCCTGTGGCCAGTGGAGTTCCACAGGGATTGGTTCTGGGACCAGTCATTCAAAATATTCATTAACAACCTCGAGGGGACAGAGTGTACTCTCAGCAAGTTCGCTGATGGCACCAAACTGAGAGGACTGGCTGATTCACCAGAAGGCTGTGCTGCCATTCAGCGGGATCTCGACCGGCTTGAGAGTTGGGCAAAGAAGTACTTCATGAGGTTCAACAAGGGCAAGTGCAGAGTCCTGCACCTGGGGAGGAAAAACCCCATGCACCAGTACAGGCTGAGGGTTGACCTGTTTGAGAGCAGTTCTGCAGGGAGAAACCTGGGAGTCTTGGTTGATAACAAACTAACAATGAAGCAGAAATGTGCCCTCATGGCCAAGAAGGCCTTCTGGGATGTATTAAGCAGAGTGTGGCCAGCACGTTGAAGGAGGTTCTTCTCCCCCTCTACTCTGCCCTGGTGAGGTGTCATGGTTTGACATGACAGCCTTTTCTGGTAAGGGGGAAGGGGCTGTAAAGATGGCGCCTGTAAGAAGTTGTTTGCAACTCTCCCCAGCTCTGAGCCAGACCCACGTCTGGGGCTGAGCCAATTAGACGCCTCCACGATCACTTTTTAAGAAGAAGCCGGAAGAGAAGGTGGCTTTTTCCTCCATCTTTTTCCTGCTTCTTCCTTCTTCTGTCCCTTCTTTTTCTTCTGGCTGGTGGTGGTGCAAGGAGTAGGAACAATGAGAGAAAC
>WBNH01009948.1:0-25735 GCA_013401255.1 Urocolius indicus | reverse complement strand
TTTCCTACTTTCCTCTCTAAGTCGAGTACTGGAGTTTGTTTTGCCCGGAACTGTAACTGGCAGTGAGCTCTCCCTGTCCTTGTTTTAATCCACAACAACCTTGCTTATCTTTTTACTCCCATTTCGCTGGCCCCTCCACCATCCTAACAAGGGTGGGGGTGAATGGGAGCACTGAGCAAGGGACTGTCGTGGTGCTGCTGTGCTAGGTGGGCCAAACCACGACATGAGGCCTAATCCGGAGTCCTGTGTCCAGTTCTGGACTCTTCAGTCCAAGAGAGACAGAGAACTTCTGAAGAGAGTCCAACAGAGAGCTACCAAGATGATCAGGGGACTGGAACATCTCTCACGAGGAATGGCTGAGAGACATGGGGCTGTTTAGCCTGGAGAACACTGAGAGTGGATTTTATCAATATTCATATATATCTAAAGGATAAGTATCAAGAGGATGGGACAAGTCTTTTTTCTGCCATGCCCAGTGACAGGACAAAGGGTAGTGGGTGCAAGCTGGACCACAGGAAGTTTCACTTAAACACAAGGAGAAACTTCTTTGCTGTAAGGATGAGGAAGCCCTAGCACAGGCTACTCAGGGAGAGTGAGAGGTCTTCTTCTCTGGAGATTTTTAAAACCCACCTGCACGCATTCCTGTGCAACCTGATAGAAGTGAACCTGCTTTATGAGGGATTTGAGCTAGATTTTCTCTGAAGATCTCTTCCAAACCCTATAGTTTATGATTCTTTGTGATATCAAAGTTACATGGCTTTAAATGAGTGCAGATTTCCATGGCTTGGCAAACTATTTCTGAATTTTGAATGGGAAAATCCAGATTTCTCTTATCAGATGGAGAATTTCTAACATCATGTAATGTCAGTATCAAGTATTGCACTTTGACATTTTCTGTTTTTCATAGGACCTGAGGTTGCTTACTCTTCAGATCAGAAAATAAAAATGAAATTAACATAGCAATCAGTGAACTGGATGTGAACAGCAGGTTTCCAAGATCTTGAGATTATAAAAGAAAAAAGGGTAGAATTGACCTGAAATTACAGTTACTGATAAAATTTGAAATAAAAAATAATATTTTCAAAATGTAAACATATATTTTTAATTAAAAGAAACGCTAAATTCTTCCAAGGCTGCAGATGATATCACCACTGTACACAACCAACGTCATTTCCTTCAGTTTTGAGTCTTTTGTGACTTGAAGAAAACAACACAGATCTCGATATTACTCAATCTTTTCCTGTCCTGCATATAAAACCTAGTCCCTCTGAAGTTAGTGCTAAAACTACTTGTGATTTTCTCTGTATTTCAAAATCTATCCTAGTGAAACTGAGACATGGTAACTAGAAAACAAGTTTCTTAACTAGCAACCAATTCCTCAAATGTATTACAGTGTTCTCTTATCCCTTTTCCAATTTTTATTTTTATTTTTTTTTCTAAACTAAACAGACAATTGGGTCAAAAACAGTAAGCTCGTAAAGTTTATTTCCAGCTCTCATCAATTCCCGGTACATTCAGAGTCAACTTCAAAATACAAGGGACATGAGAGGTGTCTGCTTTCTGTGCCTTAGAATAAGTTTAACATGGCTTTATCAAGTGCGAAGCTCTGCACAACTGGAAATAGAATTTGTTGTAAAAAATGTATACCATAATGTCCGTAACTTAGTCCGTAACTAAGAAGAAGTTGTCATTTTTATACATAGGAGGCAAAACTAGCATTACTCTTCTTTGCTATATAAAGATGTTATGAAAGCTTCCTGTAATAAATAATCACAATTTCTACAGAGCCAAGTTTACCACATGGTAAAATCACAGCCAAATCCCAGTTTTACAGAAGGGATATTAAGAAAGTCCTTACATCACAGGAACAGGAAATAAGGAAGTAAGATATGTCAGTGCAGCAAACATATCCCTGTATCTGTAAAAACATTTCTGTCTTCTGAAGATTAGGAAACAAGGGGGAGTGTCCAACATCTATCTACATCATGGGGCCATGTGATACAATTGGAACAGATATGAACAGCGAAGCATTGGATAGTGAGGACACACATTGTGGACTGATGCCCATTCAAGAGCACATCAGCTCATACTCTCTGGGACCACTCCACAGCATGAACAGACACACCAGAAGCATCCTCTTTAAAAGATTCTAATCTATCTATCAAACTACACTGAAATTGTACAGTGAATTAAAAAGTACACAGAACAAGCCTAGCAAAAAGTGTAATTACTAAACTGTAGGAAAATAGATTAAAAAATTACATAAGTCTATGAACCTACCTTGTAGAGAGTCAGAGGACAGAGAAAAGTACAGGATTTCCAATGGTAAATCTCTCTTGCATGTGCTGCCTTCTTGTCAAAACATGAAGGGCAATGCTGACAAGTTTTAATGCTAATTTGATTGGCATAACTTTTAAACCATTGTATGTCCTGTTTTAATTCTGTCCTTGAATCTTTTCCAAGCAAGAATGTAACAGAACAGAAAGAAAAACAGAAAACCATAAGTTCAGTTTTGCATATCCTTATCTTCTCTTTATCACACTGAGGCCCACCAAAGTCTGTCATATTTCATTTTTCACTTCCTCAAAAAAAGTCTTCAGTGCTTACAATAAATTCCTAATGTATTGATAGGAAGCAAACTGCAAATCAAGTTGTAACTGCATCTCTTATACTGTTATTTTCTTCATTTTGCTATATGGCTCTTTCACTGTAGCATTTTCAGCTGATCCTTAAAATAAGGAAAGAATATAGAGAACAATCAAAATACTGTAGATGTGCTCTACAGCAATAAAGTACCACCTTTTCATCTGATGCTATTAAAAAAAAAAATTCAGACAGTATAGCAATTCCTCTAAAATTTATCAGGTTTTCCTTAGAAGACAAGATTTTTTCTTTTTCAAGCATTAAAAAAGCTAATTCTTTTCTTAAAAAAAATAGTCACTGCCTGTTACTATTGTATTTATATGAAATAACTTCCCTGATAAAAAGAAGAAGCTCTATTCTCTACTGTGTGTTCAAGCACTGATATCACAATTGTTTCCAAATTCTCAACTCAGTGTATCTATACTGACTACCTAAAAGACAATACCAATAACAGGGATCAGAGAAATAGCAGCAAAAAATAGAAAGTGAAGGATATTTAAAATAAAATTTTCACTTTCAGCATTTTATTAAGATATGGGTTTTACCCAAAATAATTTTAAAATTAAAGCTGAAAAAACCACAGAAGCAGTCTTAAAATTGTAGTAGAAAGGTTGATCAATTTCTTCAAAAGCCTGTAATCCTCACATGACCAATTCTGTTTCCTGAAAAAAACATTTGGAATGTTGCTGTAAAATTCAAGAGTAGTGATATTAGTGTCTATTCATTTTCAAATTTTCTTTCAACTTTTGGTTAGCTTAATATCTTTGCAAAAGAAATGGTTTCCCCAAATAAAAGCATCTGGTGCTGCTGAACTTGGTAAGATTTATTTAATGATAAGGTTTTCTATACCTTCTTGCTGAACAAAAGTACACTTCATCTAAATAATTGTTGTGGGTTTATTATTGTTAAATATGCTGAATCCTCCTTATTTCAAAAAATCCATTGGGATAAATAGTTATAGACTATCTAAAATTAGATAAGTATTGAGTGATGGAAATGACTACCAAGTTAGTTAGAAGGTAATAAATATAAGTTAAGACCATAACAGTTCTGTGATATTGATTGGGAGATGAGCAATATGGTTTTTTTTCCTCATTTAGAATACAAGTTAGTTCAGAGATGTCCTCTGTGTTTTAAACTCTTGTAGTCTAATTGCTGTGATAATTTCTTAGTGTATTTTACTACTTGAATTGTTTCTGTTCTGAAGAGGAAGTGACAGTGAAACAGTATTAAGTATTTGCACAGCAGATGCAGAGAATTGCCTGAAGATAACGCCAGCTCTAGTCATGAGAAGACAGAATCTGCTTTGCTAAGCAAGCAGACAGACCAGTATTTAGATTAAAATTCTTTAAAGAATATGTCTTGGAAATTTATAACAGACGAGGACCAACCAAGCTTCATGGTGAGATACATCTGGTATCCTCCCTGTGGAATTGGCTAACACTTTTGAAGGACAGTAGATAAAAAGAATTAAAAATAGTTTCTGTCTAACCTGTTCTGTGCATTATGAACTTTCTCATAATTTCTCTTTACTACATATATTTAGTTTTGATTGTCTCCTTGTCTTCATAAAACAATTCTGATGTCAATTGATCCATTTTTTACATATCTGGACATAAGAAATACTTATCAATTGGCAGTAATACAAAGCTACTAACAGTAAAATGAAATAATTTGTACTGTAAGTCAGTGGTTCATAACTACTGCCTTATATATATGAACTAAAATTTCCTCATTATGGCCTCCTGAAGAATATAAAGTTTGATATCAGCAGTCATTTAATTTATTAAATGTTTTACATGTCCAATATAGTCAGTGGAGGAAAGAAAATTCTCTTAAATAACATTGAAAGATACTATCATTACTGAAAATCTACTGTGGAATTGAGGACTTTCATTAAACCTTTTTCTCAGCACAGATTGTTGAGATAGTTAACACAGATATATTAGACACAGCTGCTTTTTGAACACATTTCCTATCAACATGTGGAACACAATTAATTCAGCTCAGCAGTTTAAATCAGTGAAGAAAATCCATGCAAAATACCTGCTAACTTGGCATCCAGTAAGGTCATATCTTCTAAGAAAAAAATAGATAATTGTGCAGCTCTATGAAAGAAAGAGCAGCTGACATTAAAATGGCATGAAAGACTGCTTTGTTAGAAAAGATACTCAAAGGCAATGCTGAGTCACTGAAGATGAGTGAATGAGTATTTTTTATTTTTTCATTCTAATTTTGAAAGAGGATAGCCCAAGTACAGCAGAGATTTGATGTGAATGAAGGAATGTAGCAGGTACATAGAATGAGGATTGCTGTGACATGACCAAAATTCCTTCTCAAGGTGGAAGTGGAAATGAATATAGAAACAATTAGAAAACATAAATAAAGGATTAGTCAGCTTCTTTTATCTTCTAAACAGAAACAACGTGGCCAGCAGGACCAGGAAAGTTATTATGCCCCCTATATTCAGCATTAGTGAGGCTATAGCTCAATTACTTTGTTCAATTTTGGGTCTTTCATTACAAGAAAGACATTGAGGTATTGGAGCATTTCCAGCGAAGGATAATGAAGATGATGAAGGGTCTGGAGAACAAGTCTGATGAAGAACAGCTGAGGGAACTGAGGTTATTTAGTCTGGAGAAGGGAAGCTGAGGGCAGACGTGATCACTTTCTACAACTATCTCAAGTTGTAGCTTGGTGGAGATTGGTCTCTTCTCCCAAGTAAGAAGTGATAGAGCAAGAGGAGTAGCACCAAACAGAACTCTAGTGTCATTTTTTTTGTTTTCTAGTTTATTGTCCTCCTTTTCATTGTCAAGAACTTTATTTCACATAGGAAAAAAAAAATCCCTTTCTGTACCAGTCTTGAAAACTGAATTCTATTTCAAGTTAGTAGTCTTGTAATCATACAGCACATTTGCTTGCTACCCTCATATTTCATACCAGTTTTAGTATGCCTCTGTATCTAAGACTATAGGTAATAAGGTAAATCCCCTTATCTCCTTGCTTTCACTTTAATTAGTCAGGCAGCTCAGTATTCTCTTGAATTCCATGAAAGTATGTATGTCTACACATAAAATCTCATAATTTAAAAAAAAAAACCCTGAGATTTAGTGCCAAAACAATATCATTTATTACATGTGGATGAAATTAACTTTCTGTCTGAAGTTGTGACAGAATGCTCTCCTATTTAGAAAATCTCAATAACAGTGTTGATATTCCTTTAGCCTAGGATGCATTTGCTTTTTCGCATTGCTTGGAAAAGAAACAGACTCTTTGGTGAGAGACTTCTACCTGCAGAGATGCTCTCTATGACTTTATTTCCTTGCTTCTCCCATTTTCTCTCCTATATGTGGGCAAAAATAAGGGATATCCACACAAATTTTTATAAGCCTGGATAAATTTTGTCTCAGGAGTTCTCAGGAAACAGAAGGTTATCTACTGCATTTTCAGTAACAAGCTATCTATCTCCAGCATTTTTTTTTTAACACTGAATAGTTCAACCTCATCTAAATGTTGTTTTCTTCCAAACTGTTTTGTTCATGCAACTGGTTACATACAAACAACCAGCATCTGAGAAACAGGCAATGTGTATATGTAAAAAGACAGTACTTGCTAATTAAAACTGTTGTGATGAGTTTTGTATTTAATGTTGTGTACATGTTTAAAAGTACACATTCCTATACTAACTTTCATTTTAAGCTATTTATAGGCCAAAAGTTTTTAAAACTGAAAAATTACTGGTTGAGTGAGTCATTCCTTTTCCCAGAAGTCACCTGCAGAAAAATGTGCACAGACATGTCCTGTTATGAGATATACCCCATGCTGAAGTTCTATAACTTGTAGTTATTGAATCATGATAATTCCAATGACACAGTGCTTATACCAGTAAAACCAGAAAGATAAAAATCCCTGTCAAAGAAATAGAATTTTAATCTGGTTTTGGCCAGGTTTCATAAGGAAAATACATTTATGCTATCATGTTGCATGTCAGTAAAACAGCCATAATAGTTTAAGCAATTTTGGTCAAATTCAGCAAATTTATTCTTTCAAAGTCAGTTAGGTAAAGATGTTAAATTACCTGAGGGAAGGCCAGCAGAGCTCAGTCATGATATATTCAGCCTGACAATAGATGGCCAGAGTCCAGCTGTTGACATATTAGTCATAGGATTCTAGGATGGTGAAGTTGAGCTCCCTCTTGTTGAATTAGGGTATCTTAGAAGATCTGTAGAAGAGAGAAGCTTTGAAAATTGGAGGACACTGGACACATATCTGAAAGAACTGAAGCTTTTCTTTATCCAGGAGTGACTTGGTGACCTGGGAAGATTAAAAATACCAAAAACTTCTTGAGTTCAAATAATCTTGGATATTTAACATTTAGTTACAATTGAAAAGCTGCAAAAAACTTTGTTTGGCAGTAGGTTGGGACATCCCTTTTTTTCTGTTGTACTTAGAAACAGGATAAGGGGTAATGGGATGAAGCTGGAACACAAAAAGTTCCATTTAAACATAAGAACAATCTATTTTACTGTGAGGGTGAGGAAGCCTTGGCACAGGCTGCCCAGGGAGGGTGCGGAGTCTTCATTGGAGGTCTTCAAGACATGCCTGGCCATGTTCCTATGTGACCTGATTTAGGTGGACCTGCTTCTGCAGGGGGGTTGGACTAGATAATCTCTAAAGGTCCCTTCCAACTCCTAGCCTTCTATGATTCTACGATTTCCTTTTAGATCTCCAAGGACAAGTAACTGAAGTGTTTAAGTAAGCCTTGCAATAATTAGTCTATAACACAAAAATATGTGCAGAATAGTTCAAATTATTTTCTAAAGAATTTTCTTTAATGTTCATTTTGAATTAGAGAAAGATACCTGGTAAGTACAACTGTGGTTATCAGCAAGGGACATTGTTATTTGGTTCTTAAAGCTAATGATTTGCAAAGTATTTATTTTTCACTTCAAACATAAAAATTAAATAATCTTGCAACTCCACTAGTAACACGACACTGACTCTTCTCCCTATTCTAAATAAGATACTTTTAAAAAGACAATTGTCTCTCTGAAAATAATATCAATTTTAGAAAATCTACTTTAAATGCAAAGTTTCCCCATATCTTGCAGTAGGAATTACAGCATACCTTTTTCAAGATAATTTTGACAAGTAACCATTTGGCATATGACAATTTTATGCCCACTGTGAAACTCAAAACATGTGATAAAATTTATAGCAAATATCTGTGTGATGCTCTTATTTTCATGCCACTAATGAACTTCCAAACTTCCCATAAAAACATGTATCTGTTAATCTTAGTTGCATTCAGAGGATAGACAACATGTTCCAAGCAGATCTTCATTGTATCAGTCCAAGCATGGCAAAGTCTTTGTAGTACAATATATATAAGTGGCAACTAAATCTGAAAAAAAAGTCAGAATGATTAAGTGAAACAATCTGGTTTTGTTTAGGAAAAGTGATTCCTTGAGACATTTTTATCTTTGGAGAAAAAAGCTCTTTTGTTTTAAGAAAAATTGCTATAAACTCTCCTCTCTCAATTTGATTTAGATTTCTCAGAAACATAGAATAATCAAAACTTGGAACTGCTTCAGTGGTCTTTTAGAGATTTTTGTTATCCATTTTATAGCATGGAAAGTCCCTAGCTAAAGCCAACAGTGCTAATATGTGTGGGTGCTGTTGTCTTTTGGTTTTATAACTATTGAACCCAGAAGGATTCCATTTCTCTCATACTGCATTCACTAGGCATTTGCAACTACCAGTTGCTACTGGCTGAGTCCCTGTTTACGTCTTTCAGCTGGTAATATAATCCTGAGCTGCTGCTAAGCACTTGCCTGCTTTTACCCACATACTGAAGTCAATTATTTTCTTGGATCCTCACAAGGCACATATGCTCTACTACAGTTTTGTGAGTTTATTTGCCATAAAACATAATATGGAAAGTTTTGTGTATCTAAAAAGTTATCTATAAAGCGTCCCTTAAGAGTGACATTTCTATTGAGTAGGTGGGTGCTAGTACTACATTGCTCTTGATTAGTATGTGTTTAATGTCAATGATCAGTCTCTTCCAAATCAAACCATTCTGTGATTCTAAGATTATATATTAGTGTACCAGAAAGTAGGTACAAGATATAAAAAACTATCTCATATTCTACCTTGTCAAGACTTTATCAGTCCTGCTGTTAGTTAAGTATCTGGATGGCGACTAAACTTGTGCAATAGAAATTTGTTGAGCAGCAGGCAGAGGTTTTTTTTACTAGGGTTTTTATACCCTAGTAGCGGTATAAAAAAAAAAAAAAGGTACAATTACCAAAAGTTTTTGCAGAGCTACCTTTTCTTAAAAAAAAACACATAGTGAGGCTGAGATTTTAACTTATAACATATAACAATTTAGATTGCATGGGATTTCTAGAAGTTATTAATCTAGACTCCAAATTTCAAGTTCAGAGAATCATAGAATCATAAAAGGGTAGAGGTTGGAAGGGACCTTTAAAGATCATCTAGTCCAACCCTCCTGCAAAAGCAGGTCCACCTAGATTAGGTCGCATAGGAATGCAGGCAGGCGGGTCTTGAAGACCTCCAAGGAGGTCCCTGAGCAGCCTGTTCCAGTGCTCCATCACCCTCACAGTAAAATATTTTTTCTTATGTTTAAATGGATCTTTTTATGTTCCAGCTTCATCTCATTACCCCTTGTCCTGTTGATAGATACCATCAAAAAAAGGGATGTCCCAACCTCCTGACATAAAGTTCTAAAGTCCCAGTTAGCAGCAAGGCCAGTCGTGAAGTTAGCTTCAATCAATTGCAGCCTTAGGTTATGTTGCTAAGGGTCTTGAGTCTTGAAGATGTACAAGGATGGAGATTCCGCAACTTCTCTGGGTACCTATTCCAATGTTTCACTACCCCAAAATAAAAAAAAAAAAAAGGTACAATTACCAAAAGTTTTTGCAGAGCTACCTTTTCTTAAAAAAAAACACATAGTGAGGCTGAGATTTTAACTTATAACATATAACAATTTAGATTGCATGGGATTTCTAGAAGTTATTAATCTAGACTCCAAATTTCAAGTTCAGAGAATCATAGAATCATAAAAGGGTAGAGGTTGGAAGGGACCTTTAAAGATCATCTAGTCCAACCCTCCTGCAAAAGCAGGTCCACCTAGATTAGGTCGCATAGGAATGCAGGCAGGCGGGTCTTGAAGACCTCCAAGGAGGTCCCTGAGCAGCCTGTTCCAGTGCTCCATCACCCTCACAGTAAAATATTTTTTCTTATGTTTAAATGGATCTTTTTATGTTCCAGCTTCATCTCATTACCCCTTGTCCTGTTGATAGATACCATCAAAAAAAGGGATGTCCCAACCTCCTGACATAAAGTTCTAAAGTCCCAGTTAGCAGCAAGGCCAGTCGTGAAGTTAGCTTCAATCAATTGCAGCCTTAGGTTATGTTGCTAAGGGTCTTGAGTCTTGAAGATGTACAAGGATGGAGATTCCGCAACTTCTCTGGGTACCTATTCCAATGTTTCACTACCTCAGAGTAAAACAAAAAAAAAAAACAAAACAATATCTTCTGCAAGTTGACATTAAAGACTAGGTCATAGTGCAAGTATTCAGTGAATCTCTTGTATGTGGAATTTGTATTCAGTGGAAATCAAAGACAATTTGCAGCTGAGATAATTTTGTGAGTTTCTTTTTTGATTTTTAGAAATCAAAATAAAGGTGTCTTTTCAGAAAAGAGTAAGGGCTGATTTTTGAGAACAAAAATGTTTATGAGTTCAAGCATTTAGCCTTGAGTATTCAGAACTGAAAGGTATGGTTTTCACTGTTTAATGAACATGGAAGCACAAAATCACTGCTTACAATTCCTTTGTTACCCTGACAACTACATTACTAGCAACTCTGAATGATATCACTGTCACACTAAGAGTTATTTTTATTGGCAGAGTTTTTTCTAAATTATTTTTCTAAATTTATTTTATAAATAAACCTTCAAGCAGTAAGACAGCGAGCAAGGGGTCTAGTTCCCAGGCAGCACGAGTATAATGGAAGTTCTGCTTTCCAGGACTTTAGGAGAGGTAATGAGGCAGATCCAATTATTGCAAACCAATAAAATTTGCTGTTCAGAAGTTCTCTGTGGATCATTGTGCTGATAGCTGTCTGATCTTGGAAGGTGGCTCTGTGTGCACATGACAGAGCTGAGGGATCTGAAAATGGAATGATATATACTTGGGCCACTGCACAGAAATGGTCTGTAGTTGAGCACAAAAGGCACTGCCTGTCAGATAAAAGCAGCAAATAAAGATGAGTAAGTTATGACTAACTTCAAACCTTATTACTCATCTTACTTTAATTCAAAATATTTTCTAAAACAGTAAAATGGTTGCTACATTCTAGGCAGGATTTTGTCACAGCCACCAGCACCCCCCTCCCCCCCAAAAAAAAAAACAAAAAAAAACCCGAAAAAAAGTTCAGCTATGTGATTTTATCTGCATCCTCTCCTACCTTGTCTCTCTTTTCTCAGACCTGGCTTGGAACTACATTTGATCTCAGTTCAGATCTGTATTCTCTATCTGTTCAAGGTCTAGTTGCCAAAGCATTTACTGAATATCAGTATGAGAATGTGAATTTGCCTGATTTTGAGTAGCAAACAAAACAGGTTAAATATTGTATATGAAATGAAATAGTGCAAAGAAAATGCAGAAGTTCTGAACATTTGATGTAGTAATTTTCATGTTTGTAATTTTGTATACAACTATAAAAAAATCGTAATTGAAAATTTACAAAAACTAAAAATCAGAACATACCTCTTTGAACAAAGTCATTGTCAAATGTTTGTCTTCTTGAAGCAGATATAAAAAAACATTTATTAAGCTATTTTTTAATAATTTTTTTAAAAACTTTTCCAAATAGAAGTATATAGTCTTAAACACATAAAGCATATACTGCTGTTTTCTATTCACCAAAATAAACTGTTTCTAAATAAGAATGGTATATTTACTCTTGTCTGTTTTTTTACTAGAGAAGCTGCAAAAGAAAGAATGACAGCATACTTGGGTATGATTTTTTTAAAACAAAATAAGAAATAAGGAGGAGCTAGAAGAAATGTAATGTGTTTGAAGATGAATTGATAATTCACATCACTAAAAGAAATCAGTGGTCTCTACTGAAAAGGAGAGATTCTTTACCAAGTCTGAGGTAATCTGAAAATCAGTGGGACATTAAAAAGAATCTACATTTCCCTTCAGAAAAAAATTATGGGTTTTTTTGTCTTGAATGGAGGACACTAAAAATATTTAATTCAATTAGTTTACCAAAGACAACACAACTTTAAGGGAAATTGGATTTGTATTTAGTTCTGTGAAATACTTCTGTCAACAGTTAGTTCTGTTCCCTTATAATGCAGTAATTCACAGCCTCCATCCAATACTTCATCCTCTCCTGAATGATATAGGAGCTCTATAGTACTGACAGCTGATCTGATCTTTGCTCTGTACCTATGGTTTGACCAGTGTCCTTGACTGTGAAACAGGTCTAGGATGATGCTTTACTCCTGTGTGTATGCAGCTTGAGTTCCAGGTGGCTTTTACTAGTGATGGAAGAGAGTCTCAAAATTTGATTCCAGTAATTCAAATCAACAATGAATTTGCACCCTGATTTATGATATGAAAGCAATTAATTTTAGAGTTATTTTAGTCCTAGATTTTACTGTGACAATCATCATTCATAAAAATCATGCTCTCCATGAAATGATCTGGTAATTCTCATTTAAATAATGGTGTAACGTTATCAAACAGACTTTTCAGAACTTCTCATAATCTCTTTCTGCTAATGAAATCTTGTTGACTACAAAGTTAATTCAGTGAGCATAATCTCCCCGTTGAGACTGATGGATGTATATAAAAAGTGTAAATCTTTGTATGCTCTCTTCAGCACATAACCATTTTCTGTTTCTAAGAGTACTCATTGGAATGTTATTCTGATCCTTGGAAGATGCTTCCAGTACCATGAAACAACCTTCTATTCTCCTGTCACTAGGATCCTGGGCAAAATTGCATACAAGCACAATGGAAATCTCCTGATTAATGCAGCATTGTATCTAAAATTCAGTATGAACTGCCTATATGTGACAGTCAGTGGTGTCAGATCTGAAAGATGATTAAGGGATTGGGGCATCTGACACATAAGGAAAGGATGGAAGTGCTGAGACTGTCCAGCCTGGAGAAAAGAAAGCTGAAGGGAATCTTGTCAATATCTATAAATATCTGATGGGAGGGAATGAAGAAGAGGGAGACCAGCTCTTTTCAGTGGTGTTCAGTGACAGAACCATAGGCTATGGGTTCACAACAAAATGCAGAAGGTCCTGTCTGAACATAAGCAACTACTTTTTTACTGTGAGGATCACCAAGCACTGTTACAGATTGCCCAGAGATGTTGCAGAGTCTCTATCCTTGGAGAGATTCAAAAGCTGCCTGTAGATGTGGTCCTGAGACACTGGCTCTGCCTGAGTAGAAAGGATGAAGAAGATGACCTCAGGAGTCCCTTTCAACCTCAGTCATTCTGTGATTCTGTGATTCTCTGAAAGTTTGCAAATTATCCAGAAACTTTTAATAAAGTGCTCCAGGAGAATACACTATTCAAAATTTAATTGTTTTGTGTTTTATAACCTCATTTATAAAATGTCATAGTTATACATTTCTTCCTACATATTAATATCTTCAGCAGCCCCAGAAATGTTTGCTCCAGGTAATGAATAAATAGGCCACACTGACTCCTATATCTTTTATCCAAAGCTACATTCATCCGGCAACTGCTACCTCTGCAGATTATCATAATTTACTATAGAATCATTATAGCACAACACTGCAAGAACGTTTCATCTATGTGGGATGTAAAACATAATTGCTCACTCACTCAACCAGACATTATATCTCCACTGTGTGGTTTACAGTAGTTTAACGGGCAATTGAAAGTTTTGGCTCCATCTCCCAATAAAATTTCTATTTACTTCCAATAGAACGTTTCCTCCCAAAATATTTAATCATTTTAAAACTTACACTTCAGTAGTGGACCTTCCTTATTTTGGTAAGATACTCTGGAGACAGTAAACAAAGGTATCTCCCATCTAACACTTCCTATTTTGTGTCATTACCTGAGGAAGTAACATCCTTGCTGGGTTGAAAAAAATATATATCAAAAACATATATTAAAAATATATATGTCAAATTTATTTTGTTTGAATCTCTAGAGAGTGAATCTTTTTTGTTGTTGTTTGGGTTTGGGTATTTTTTTGTGAAGGCTGAGGTAAACAGAGGAGGGTCAGGAAATTTATACTGGAGAATAAGAATAGGAAATAGGGAAGATGTCCCAAGGTAATAATTGGTGCAGTCTATACACTTCTGCATAAATTGCTTGTTGATGTACCAAGAACATTTTATAAACACATCTGACAAAACTAAAATAAATATAACAGTGAGGACGCAAACAACCTTCCTCAAAAAAATCCACAGCAAATTAGATTAAAACTAATCAATCAATAATTATCCATCTTGTGGAGATTTCCAACTGTTGTACACACTAAATATAGTATTTAGTGTGTATAATGGTAATTTTTATCTCAGCATTGCATTAGAATGCTGTATCTCTTCAATCACTGCCTCCTTATGCCAGTAAATTAAGTTATTTGCAAAGTCATGTGTGCTCTCTGAAAGACTAAAGGCATTCTTGTTGACTGCATAGTTTTAATTATATTTAACATTTATACACTGTGTTTTGCATTGTCTTTAATTTTTTAATCTCTAAAATGCTTTATCAATATCAACTATGAATTTGGGGCAGACTAGAAATAACAGAGACTGAAGATTGACCTTTGACAACTATATCTGGTGATTGGAATGACTTCTGAGGAAAGGTTATACACTTAAACAGATTAGGTTTTATTTTAACCACTGGCAATTTAGTTCACTTCAAGCAATAAAAATGCAAATTTTCCTTACTTCTAAGCTTTGAGACCATCACTTGTAGAAGATGAGTATTAATATTGATGCTGAAATATTTATTTATGTCTTCTACGGTATTAGGGAAATAAATGTGTAATAATTTAGAGCACTAATTTTCCAAATTCTCTACTGACTACAAATACATATGCACTTGGGAAGTTAGATTTTCTAGAATTTCTAGTTTGCAGTCATCAACCTGTTTCCACTTATTATAGTCTGTGCAGTTACAGTCCTAGGGCTTTTAGCAGTAAATTGTCACATCAATTTGGCCAGTGTAAAACAATACCAAATAAAGTTATTCTGCCTGCTTATCTCTTCTCCCACTTTTCAAAAGCAAGCATGTGCCTCAAATATTGAAAAGTCAAAAATCACAGATTCCTCTGCAACACTAGAGAAACAAGGCAAAACAGACGTCACTATAATATGATAACAATGTTATTAGAACATTATAACACCTAGATCCACTTTAGTGGGTTTTTTAAAAAAAAAAAATTGAGTTTACATTCTACATGTAAGAATCAAGAACCCCAGCAGAGCAGACATGGCCTTCTCATAATCACGGATTCCTTGAGTACAATGTATTCCAAAAGTCTCCCAACACATCTTTATTGATCAACCAGTTCCCAAACTGCTCCATATATTTATATAAATGCAAAAGGATAAACATTTCATAATACATAGGTAAATGGGCTACTGGAGATCACTACATCGGACATGTGCACTGCACTCATATCTTCAGAGTGCAACAATCCAATAACTTCATTCTGCTCACAAACTTCAGTGTCAGAGTAGCAGTCCTTTTCCTTGGAAATACTTCAGACCTCCTGCTGCCCACAGTTGTTTGACTCTGCCCTCATATGCCTCTTCAACCAATGCCTCAGTTCCTGCCAAAGTGACTGTAAGTGATGAAAGGCTTGGTGAGATGACCTGAACATCAGTTGAGCAAATGCTCCATACGTTATCCTCATTTGCAGCAAGCCCAGCAGCATTTCACTGGAAACTGGTTGAGTGGGACCATCTTTTACTGGATTAATTACGTTTTCTTGAGTAACAACTCAGCATATTCTCATCTCGTCTCATCTCAGGTCTGGAGCATTGTGTCTGGGCACCCCAGTTAAGAGTGATAAAGAACTTCTGGAAAGAGTCCAGTGGAGGACTGAAGCATCTCTCTTATAAGACCTGGGGCTGTTTAGCCTGGAGAAGACTGAGGGAGGACCTTATTAACACTTATAAACAAAGGGTAGGTGTTGAGAGAATGGGAGGAATCTTTTTTCTGTGGTGACCAGTGAGAGGATAAGGTGTATTAAACACAAGCTGGAACATGAAAAGTTCCACTTGAACATGAGGAGAAACTTCTTTCCTGTGAAGGTGAGGGATCACTGGAACAGGGTCATGAGGGAGGCTGTGGAGTCTCCTTCTCTGGAGATTTTTAAAAACCTGCCCAGATGTGTGACCTGTGTGATTCTATCAAGGTGAACCTGGTTAGGAGGAGTGTTGGACTACATGATCTCTAAAGATCCCTTCCAACTCCTACCATTTTGTGATTCTGTGTCATTCTGTGTTAAAATGCCTACAAAATAGCTCATATTTATGCAAATTAGAGTAGAACACTTGTTTGTAAGGAATTATGTTAATCTAGAAAAATGTCCACTGGTATGAAAAAGAAAAACTTTGCTATTTATTCAACGTGGGAACATAAAACTGCTTTTTATTTTTTTTTTCTTTTTTTTTTTTTTTTGCCATCTGAGGGCTAATCACAATATCTAATAATATACTAGTGCAGAGAATTATGTGAGAGTTCAAAATGTGAAAAGAGTTTTCTAGAAAGATAAGCCTGAAAAAATTTTCTGAGTTACAGACAGTCCCTGAATGGTTTACAGAAAAGACTTGAGGAGTTTGAGAAGATTAATTAGTAGGAGATCTTCTTGTGCTGCCTCCAGTGTTAAAACTGAGAGTAAGCAATCCTGAGTTAGTTAGCAAGCAAATTTGGTATTTATTGTCATATATTTATTACTTAATTTTTTTTACAAGTAATCAGTGCAAATGCTAGTGTTGCGTGCTTTTCCAATATTTTCCTTTTGGTAAAGTCAAATGTTTTTAAGGTAGATGTTATCAGGAACTCAAACACTGATTTTTGCACTTTCTTTAGCAATAAATATAGAATGAATTACACTTCTACAAATATTGCTAAATTTTTAAGTATGACATTCTCATACTTTTTAAAATCCGTAATACAGAAAGACATATTTCAGGGGTTACCTGAAGCACTGTTGCCTGGATGCTCATTCTCTCCTGGAAAATTTCAATTCTTAAAAGTTTACGAATCCATACAACCCCTCATGTAAACATGGATGTAACATTTACATTTATGGGAATTAGTTACAAACAGACAAATACAAATTTATACAGAGACTTGATGTCAATTGCCTTCAACTGAAATATATATTTTTGAGATTTCAAACTGATAAAGTTATCACTGAACTGAAAATCCCGTTTTCCAAAATCTCTGCAAAGATCCTTTAAAATACGCATAGAAGGTTCCAGAGATTAGTCAGTTCTTTGTACCAACTTGATCAATCATTTCACTTCCTTAGGCATATCCATTTCAAGAGAAGGATTTCTTTCCATTTGGGATATGTTTTTCTTCAACTTGTTCCTGTTCTTTTCGTGTCTGAAAGAGTAGTATTAATACAACTCAAAGATGCTTATTCTCTAGCTGAAGCCTGGATATCGATTTACTCTGTTTACAAGTATTTTATTTGATTTTTTTTTTCATTTTCTCCTGCACTTTTGACATTTATGGTTACATCTTAACAATGTACCCCAATATCCCTCAGTCTTCATCATCCCCATTCTTCATATTCGTTATGGTATCATTTATATGACACCACTACTCAGAACAAGAATAGAAGAAAGTAACTGTATGCATTTCAAGAAACTCAGTCTGTAAGCTTTATCTGAAATAATGTGGTATTTGAAAAAAAAAATTAAAAACATTTTAAACAAAGCGAGTTGCAATCTGTGCAATTTACATGTTTATAAGTGTGTGATTTTCAAAAGTGCCATCACATACCATCACATCATACTTCCCTGTTCCTATTGAACCATGTCCAGAGGTTTCAATTCTGCAATGAGGTGAAAAGAGCTTACTCACTTTTAATGAACCAGGTCCTATCTGAACAATAGCAAGATGCAGTCTTCAATTTTCCAGGAGAAAATAATATGTATAACAATAAACAAACATCTAACTGTGCAGTCAGCTATGGAAAATCACAGATCCAAATTTCTGGCTTTCACCTCTGTAGTGGTTTTGCCTGGGCCATTTTTTTTTGGTAGCAGGAGGAGCTACAGGGGTGGCTTCTTTAAACAAAGATCTTCCAGAAGCCTCCCCTGTAGCTGATAAGGCTAATACCAATCAATTCTAAGATGGTCCCTGCACCTGACCCAGGCCTGGCCAATTAGTGATGGAGAGAAGCAGCAGCGAGTGAAAATGTGAAAACATTGCAGACACCAAGATGAGTGAAGAAGGACAGGGAGGAGGGTGTTTATGCCCTGAAAGAAAGATTCCCCTATGACTTGTGGTGAAGACTATGGTGTGAGGCAGCTGTCCCCCCTGCCATGGAGGCCACTGGGAAGCAGAGATCCACTGGCAGCTCATGGAGGACCCCAAGCTAGAGCGAGTGGATGCCTGAAGGAGGCTGTGACTCTGTGGGAAGCCCACACTGGAGCAAGTTGCTGGCAGGACCTGGGAGCCCATGGGGAGAGAGGAGCCCACACCAGAGCAGGTTTGCTGGTAGGACTTGTGATCCTGTGAGGGACTCAGGCTGCAGCAGTCAGTACCTGAAAGACTGTTCTCCTGGTAGCTGACCTGCGCTGGGGTAGTGTGTGAGGAGCTGCACCTGTGGGAGTCCCCATGCCGCAGCAGTTTGTAAGGAACTGTAGCCCATGGAAAGGACCCATGCTGGAAAAGTTCGTGAAGAACTGACATTCTCCTGTCGGAGGGAGCCCACACTGTTGCAGTGGGAAGTGTGTTAAGGCCTGCCCCTGAGAAGAAGCAGCAGCAAAGTCCATCTGTAATGAACTGACTGCAACCCCCCATCCCTCATCCACTGTGCCACTAGAGGAGAAGGAAGAAGAATCCTGGGAAGAGTGGTGGGAGCTTTTTTAAGATGCAGTTTTATTTCTCATCTCTCTTTTCTTGTTGTTCCTTTAATAAATCAAACCATTTCTCCCCAAGTTGAATCTGTTTTGCCCAAGATGCTAATTGCCGCGTGATCTCTCCGTCCTTATCTCGACTCAACAAACCTCTCATTATTTTTTTCTCTCTCTTCTGTCTAGCTTAGATGGGGGAGTGCTATTATGATTTGGTGGACGCCTGGCTAAATCAACATAACCTTTATTGTTATGAAAACTGCTTTTAACTAACATCCCTTTAAAACCTATTCATAAATATGAAGTTACAGATGACCATTGTTAGTTCTCAAATTAATTTCTCAACTAGTTCAAAACAAGTTATTTTTTGTTAATGATTATTTTCTGCATCTTAAGTATTCTGCAAAGGTACAAACGCTGAGAAAAACTATTTAACAGTCAGTATAGCATTCAGCTATGGTCTCTGAAGTGTTGCTGAATATAATTGAAGCTTTTTCACATTTGGTATTTCATGCAGTGCACCATCACCCATTGCTAATATTCACTGAAAGCAACAGATAAATTTCTCAGCATAGACTGGAGTTTAAATGACCTTTCTGCACAAACCTCCAATCTAAATCCCAAGGGCTGTTCTATACCACTTGTTCATGTATTTTAAGCAGACATCACCTGTAAAAGCCATGGAGAGTTAAAACTGATGATGTAATAAGCCTTGCATACCCTCATCACTTGTGAACTGATTCTTCCACTTTAAAAATAATTCTCAGGCAACCACTAAAACAAACAAAAAAAATCAGCTATTAAGTTACTAGAGATAGGAACATTCTGTTCATTTTTACAACTACCTTGTGTTGGTATAAAAAGATATCATCCAAAAAAGATGGAAATAATCAAAGCTCACCTTTGTTATATTATTTACAATGTACAGGTATAACTTTACTTTTTAAAACAAGTTTTGTCACGTTGAATTAACTTATACTTCCAAACGTTTTTTGCTTTCAGGATCAGAGTATTTATCTTACCACTATATGACCTCTATTTTTACTTGGAGTGAATTTTGCACAGCTTTTTGCACAGCTCAGTTTTTCATATTCCTCCTTGACTGTAGATGAAGGTCACCCCTTGAACCTATAAAATTGTAATTCTCTTTTATAAACAGTGATATTATCACAGTATGTTATTTATTGCTATCACTTTATTTCTGGAAAATATAAAAGATCTTACTTTCAGCTAAGCGTAGATAAATATTTTAATTTCTTCAGTCAAAAAATCAAAAGATTCAGTTGAAGGAAAGATTATACAATCCAGATTCAATGAAAAATTATACAGTCCAGAGGATCCAAAGGAGAGTAGAGTCAAAAGGTTAGGAGGAGTATGAGTGCTGATAAAGAGTTTTTCCATGTTGGAGAGAAGTAAGTCTCATGTTACTGCTGTGATAGTTTGAACACATTGCTCGTGTCAGAGACTTAGAAGAAATTAATTGCACACTTCCTGAATACACATCCTTGTTCCCTAGGGACAGACTGTAACTCCACATCTCTGACTCCTTTGCATATCTTCTCATTCACTTTACCTGAGTGGTATCCACCTCTCCTTTCTCTCACTGCCCTTTCCCTTCCTTGCTGGGGGTTTTGTGCACTTTCCAGAATCAACTCCTTTCTTGTCACATTTTTCATGTACCTTGGCTGTGTGAGGGTCTTTATCTGCCCTCTCCTACTCTTTTCTCACTGCACATTCCAGTATATATTCTATCTTTCCAAAAAATTGTTTTCATCATAATTATTAATTCACTTGATGAAATGGAGTTGAATATTGCCTTAACTCCCATAATAAAAGTCCATATGCATTAGATAATATGATGTGTTTTATCTTTCTTCCCCATTTTAGGTTGCACTTTGCCTCTATTCATCTGCATTCATTTCTTCTACATGTTGAGACTTGGTATATTCCTCCTTCATTTGAATCACTGCCTTGACACTTTCTCTCATATTCTTCTTTCTGTAAGGGAAATAATTTAGACTAACATTTTCCACTACTGAAAGGATGGATAAAGGCAGTTTCATATGCTGGGAAATGATATCAAATATCATAAATCAGTCCTCCTGTATGCCAATTAAAAGGTGACTAAAATTATGAGTCTGTTGAAGATATGCCAGATTCCTTTCCAGTTTTTGCAGCAAACTACTGATACCCAGAATTTCTCCTAATCTTTTGGAAGTGATTGAACATAAAAGCTCCTAGTTACATTTTCTTCATCTCAATAACAACAGTAACAGATCATTGATAACAAGTTTTGTGTACTCTCAGTTTCAGCCATTTAGAATTAATTTACTTTATTTAATGCTGCATTCATTTATTTGACTATAAATTTATTCA
This sequence comes from Urocolius indicus, assembly GCA_013401255.1. Classification (NCBI taxonomy): domain Eukaryota; kingdom Metazoa; phylum Chordata; class Aves; order Coliiformes; family Coliidae; genus Urocolius; species Urocolius indicus. Next base: position 4,576 of record WBNH01009948.1, on the reverse strand, counting down.
TTTTGCGGTATTATCTGGGGAAATGAAAAGTTTCAAGACTTAACAATCTAATTCTTTTGATGTGCAAAGTAATTACTGATTTCTTATTTGTAGAGCACTACCAGCAAAGAACTGATTTCCTTTAGATTAGCAAATTGCTGCTAACAAACTTTAAAAGATAAAGCCTTCAGAAAAAGGAGCTACAAAGTAATCTACTGTGCATAAACATTCAGCAAAGACTGAGGATGTATTGCTTGAAATTAAGTAGACTTCTCACTGGGAGAAAGAATCAATACCTGATTGTGTTCCTTCCTCTTTTTCGAGTTTGTTTTTAATATCTGAGATTTTTCACAAATATAACTCCTCTAATACTTTGTGTATGTTTACTAAACTTTACAAATTTTCCCTTGACAGTCAGACTTTCAGTTTCCCCAGTCATCCTGTTGCTTTTGCTGCAATTTCCTCTCTCCTGTACTCTTAGAATATTATGACATTACTGACTTTACGACTGAGTAAGGATTTCAGGTAAGTATTGCTCTGAAGAGAAAGCAAACTGCTTTATATATCACAACTGTAGCTCAGTGGCTCATTCCCTCTAAAACAAATATTGCAAAGGCAAAGATACTGCTGATGATTCTTCTTCCGTCCATCACTACCATTTGGTAGAATATTTTCCCTTAATTATCAGCTGAAACAGTTACAGCTAAAGAATTTTTTTTTTTAATTTTCAAAAAAGAACCTAAAATGTAAGATAAGCAGAATAGAGTATTTTGAGAAATTTCTTACTATAAAAGACTCTTACAAATTCCCATATTTGATGTTGATTAATTTAATTTGTAAAATAACTTGAAGGATTCTAAGACTCTAACATCACAAAAAGAATGAGATCCAGGCATGTAACCACCTTATAATCTTTTAAATCTGTGTATGAAAATTCCAGTGGCAGTTTAGAGCTTTAGAGATTTTAAAGTACAGTAAATAATGACAGTCAATATCTTCTAAAAATGCACATTTTTTCAAGATAACTGAAAAATTTACTCATTAAATTTATTTATTTCTCCAAGTAAAGCAAAAACAACAGCCAAGTTTCCTAAAATAGATTTTATTAATATTTGCATATTTCAGTTCCAGCTACCTCATTGTATTGGTTTGTACATGTGACTATCTGAATATGTGACATAGCTTGAGAGCAAATATATTGGGATTTATCACGTGAGCAAAACATTCCAATATTAATTTGCAGTCATCTGTTTTGAGACACATGCAAAGCACCTATTGTACAGAAAAGTATTATGCTACTTAAAATCCTAAATATATGCTCTCAACCTATGTTATTATGTTCTAACAATTGTCAGTGAAACAGTAATAAACAGAATATTAGTTTGATGAAATGTCCTCGAGAATATTCTGTGTTTGATTCTATAATTAATTTAAATTACTGCTTTATTGGTATGCTCCCTTAAGATAACTAATTTGAATGGTGGTAGTGAATGCCATTTACATCTAGATGTGATCATAACAATAACAGGGAAAATGCTTTTGAGTGAGATTAATATCAAGAGGCTAATGTGGTATTCTAAAAACGTTATCTGAATTTTATTAGCCAAGATAATCAGCTGAATCACTTTGAAATGCCAAGAGCTCTACACCCTTTTGCCCTCAAAATGCTTGAGTGTTTTTCAGTTGGTTCTGAGGATTAAGGACTGCATTCCTGCAGCTTCAAGGAAATGAAAAAAAGGATTTACAAGTGGATTGTTGTCCCAAGAAATGACAGTAAAAAGACCAGTGTAATCTGGTTGTGTATATTCTTGCCTATATATATATTATTTTAATTCTGACTGTGATAGAAGAATAGATTTTTTTTCACACAAGCTTTTGTATTGATATTCACTATCATTTCAGCTGACACTTTCCATTTTATTTTTTTGAAATAGCTTTATATTTCTTCAAAATATTCTAATTCCCTGGCTGCTTCTGGATTATATGTCTGCTTTATTCCAGATTTCCACTGAAATAGAGGGGGTGGTGATTATGCATTTTCCAATATGTGAGAAAAACATAAAATGCAGTAACATGAAATAATATAAACAATATGTATATAATATAATATATAAACAATATAAGATATATTAATATGAAACACCATTTAGAATTAAAATGCTATGCATCTCTTATATTAAATAAACTTCTATATAAGATAGGTCACTGAACTGGAAGCAAAATTAATACCTTTTAGGTCTATTCAAGTTTAACCAAGGAAATATTTAGTAAATTTTCCAGAGATGTAACTTACATGTATTGTATTTTCAAAGCAAACTTCTGTTAATCCAAGCTTAAGTGACAGTTGATGAACATTCATTTACAATGAATTATTTAAGATCCTCAGCAGCAGTTTCAAAAGCAAAGAATAAGACATTTTACTGTTGAAAATGTAGAGTTTGACATGACTATGCAACAGTCTTTTTCTCTTGTGGAGATGGAGTAGTCAATTCTTAGAAACAATAACTCAGTCTCTTTTTGCACATGAACTCATCAATGTTCCAATTGTTGTCTTTTGCACACTATCTGACACATGGCCTACCAAAAAATAATGATTTATACATTATAATGGTGTAGTGGCTTTGCCTGGGCCAGGTTTTCGGTAGCATGGAGGCTAATGGGATGGCTTCTTTAAACAAAAAGTATTTCCAGAAGCTTCCTCTGTAGCTGACAGGGTTAGGGCCAGACAATTTTAAGCTGGACCCTGCACCTGACCCAGGCCTGGTCAATTAGTGATGGAGATAACATATTTGAATAGCATATTTGAGAAGTGAATAACATATTTGAGAAGGAGAAGAAGTTGTTGTGCAGTTGCAAAACTGCAGCAGCACCAGGGAAGGAGAATGTGAAACCATCTCCACAGACACCAAGGTCAGTGGAGAAGGAGGGGAAGGAGGGTGCTTAGGCACTGAAAAGGCTTCCCTGTGATATGTGGTGAGGACCATGGTGAAGTAGGTTGTCCATCTGCAGTCCATGGAGGACCACTGGGAAGCAGAGACCCACATGCAGCCCATGGAGGAGCCCACGCCGGAGAGAGTGGATGCCTGAAGGAGGCCATGACTCTGTAAGAAGTTAATCCTGGAGCAAGTTCCTGGCAGGACCTGGGAGTCCATGGGGGAGGTGCCCACGCCAGAGCAAGTTTGCTAGCAGGACTTCTGATCCTGTGAGGGACCCAGGCTGGAGCAGTCTGTCTCTGAAGAACTGTCTCTCCCGGTGGATGACCCACGCTGGGCAGTGTGTGAGGAGCTGCCCCCATGGGAGGTCCCATGCTGGAGCAGTTCACGAGAAGCTGCAGCCCATGGGAAAGACCCACACTGGAGAAGTTCGTGAAGGACTGTCTCCCGTGGGGCATGACCCCACAGTGTAACAGTGTGAGGAGGCCTCTCCCTGAGAAGCAGCAGGGGCAAAGTCCATCTGCAACAAACTGACTGCAACCCCCATTCCACCATTCTGGGGTGAAGGAAGGGGAGTCCCGGGAAGAGGGGGGGAGGGAGGAGGTGTTTTTAAGATTGCTTTATTTCTCATCTCNTTTATTTCTCATCTCCCTGCTCTTATTGTTTCTGTAATAAATCAAATCTTTTTCTCCCTAAGTTGAGTTTGTTTTGCCCATGACACTAATTGTCTAGTGATCTCTGTCCTTAACTCACAAGCCATTTGTTATATTTCTCTCTCTCTCCTGTACAGTTTAGGAGGGGGAGTGATTTTATGACTGGGTGGACATCAAGCTAAACCACCACAAATGGTATAACATAACCTAATATTGACCCAAAATAACCTGGAATAATTGTTTTAATATTCTAGATCCAACATTAGATGTATTATTAAGCATCAAAGTATTAAAACAAGCAAATGGTCTAACAGCTCAGATGCTGAAAAGATAAACACTGTTCATGTTTCAATAGAGTAAACAAATAAATATGGAAATATTTGCCTTTCACAAGAAATTAATACTCACCTAAATTTTCAACATCCTGTGAGAGTTAGGACTCTTCTAATCACTATATTTTACAGGACGTTGCAAACTCTTCTCATTTACACCACTGAATCCATTAGCATTCCTCAAAAACATAGAATGTATTTTCTATTAAGATTTTCCTGCTTGGTTGCTGTCTATTTGCATACAGACTCCCAAAACTGTCATATTCTTTAAAAAAATACTTCCTATATCCTTTTGTAGGGAAGCTGAATTTTTGTCTTATCACCTGATTGTGACTGTATCCAGCAAAAAGTGATTGTAAAACTCACTGAAAATAATATCTATGACACCTAAATACATGAATGTTTATGATTTCTATGATAATGGTTCATTATATTTTCAGCTAGAAAATAGGTGATTACTTCTTGCACAGAAACCAGTGTACCCTATAGCCAGTAAAGCAGTGTGAAAGCATCTATGTGATGTGTATCTTGCTTTTCACCAGAGATAAAATGGACCCCTTCAGAGAGAAGAACATGAAATTCGTATCTTGTTCCAAAGCGCCAAGGTTTGAGAGTTCAAGAGGGAAACTAATTTTCTCAGCAGGATGAGCTGAGAAGGTGTGGTGGTTTAGCTCTAACT